>BSBK01006836.1:335000-897500 GCA_027943335.1 Chamaecyparis obtusa
AAGACACACTATAATGTCTCCATTTTGAGGTTCTTTGGTAGTGTAGTTGTCATTAACTTTTTGGGTTTGTTTCAACATGTTTAGAGGGGTTTTTTGATATCACTAGTAAGTTTAGATGGTTTAGAAGATTCATGTGGTGCTTTCATATTCTATTTCTAGCTTTCAGTTTGGGCTCCAATATTCTTGGAGAGACTGTCTATTTTTAGTAAGTCACCTAATCAAGTATGTTTATCATCTATTAACATTGGGGTCATTCCTACACAATCATATTTCAATTCCAGTAATTTTCAACCATTTTTGTTGATTGAGTATAAAATTGAGCTATATTTAATTTTTTTCATTAAGGTTTCATTTTTAATTAAATTTTTTTATCACCTTGAGTTATAGCTTGTTGGAAAGAAAATGAAAAGTTTGAAATGACGAGACTCTTAAAAGTGACTTCAACTACCAAAAATGTTTTAAAAGTAGATTAAATCACTTTTTAGAGTTAAATGGCTTAATAAATTAATAAAGTAATTTTAAAAGGAAGTTTCTTGAAGGTTTCATAGAAGGCTTGTAAAAAGGGAATTGAGAGTGCATTTTCTTATATGTTGAGTTTATTATTTCTTATATTTCTCTCTAATAAAACCCTACATTATTTTTAAAGTTGGACTTGGTTTGACAAGACCTTCCTAAGAATGAAATCCCTCTTAAAGAAGACTAGCTATGGTAGCAAAATATCTACCCTAGCTAGTATTGTTGGAGATATCTTACAACTATTTTAGTACATTTCTATTTTTTTTTGTGTTCAAGTTTCAAGAGTTTTTAGAGACAATGAGTCATGTTGCCCCTTGAAAACTATTTCAAGAGTTTTCAGAATCTACTTATTTTGTTGTTCAATTTCTTGTGCATATGAGAGACTAGTTGTTTTGCAATGAAGAAGATTCCTATTGGTGATAATAATATTGTTGTGCTAGAACCATAGCAATTAGATTATAATTTTTGGACTTATAATATATATGTCCAAAAATATGGAAGGCCATAAGATTTTTTAAGTGTTGTCCAAAAAGTTTGCATTTGCATTATCTCCTTAAATTTAGATTGAATCATATCAATTTTTTAATGCTTCCAATGTTGGTTGTATCATTCCAACTACCTTAAGATTCACATTTTTCTCATATATAAAAAAATAAGACATTATTTCGAGTATTGTCTCAAAGGTTTTCATATGGATAGGTGATTAGGATGCATATATAATGTGGGTTTTGGTTTGACATTTACTTTTCTATCTCAAGTCATCCCTTGCATGCAAGACCCAACTTGAGTATGGTATGTGGGAATTTGTGAGATCTTTTCATATGTTTAAAGGCTGCAAAATCATCTTTTGGAGATGTTTAAGGGTTCCTAACATATTTGGATCAATTTTGAGGGAAAATGAAGTGACTAGAGTTTCTTATGTGAACTGCTCTTTTAATTTTCCTTGCATTTAGTTGTTGGAGTATAATTCTAAATTAAATTTTAAGGTTTGGTGGTTTGTGGATCGTGATATGACGGAAATATCATGCTAGACTTGTAATAATCTTTGTATGAGCATTTGATGGTGATTTTGAGGACATTTCAAACCTTTACTAGCAAGAAGACATATATTTCTGAAGATACTCATGCTTAGTCTATTTGCTAAGTGCATACTTGATTGTAATATCCAAGTTGAATGTCAAAAACATCCCGATTTTATGATCAGTAGTTTATATGGTTCATGTACTTCAATTTTAAATTATGTTAATGTTGCTTTTCTATAGACACGTATCTATTGTGAATGAATGAAACAAATTAGAACAATATTGCAAGTATTTATTTGTATTGGCACTTTTCATGAATCAACAATTCAATGTACTTTGTCAATAAATGTATGCAAACTATGTGACAAAATTATTCTAAGGTAAAAGTACAAACAAAATTATTAGAAAATAGATTAGTATATTACAAAAATCGCATGTCCTATCGTGACTCTAGTTTTGATACAAATTCCTACAGCTCATATTCTCACATCTTATTCCACATTTCTTCATGTTCACCTCCCCCGATCATTGGATATTTTTTTGTTTTGTTAATGACCCAATTTGACCCCTACAACTACTCAGAGATGATTTTCCCACCTAAAAGCCCATGTCAATCCAAAGGTGCAAAGGTCGATGATAAGAGTAACAATGTTGTCATTAATGTGATAGTTAAGTTCTATATGTAGATGTTCTTCATGCAAACTCTAGACCATCCATTCAAAAACCTTCATAGGATTTCAATTTGCCTTTCATGCCACATTTGTGACCTCCAATTCTATGTAAACATTTTACAAGCAAATAGGCAACAAAAAAGAGAGCTATATATTTTAGTTCATTTTTCATTGAAATTGTCACTCATTTTTGCATCTCCATATGATTGTGAGTGTTAAGTACTGTCTAGGGTTTGAGCTCCTACATGTCTAGCCACCTTTAGAGAAAAACATTTTGTAAATCACAAACAAGTAGAAAATTTATAATAAATATTTCTAGTCATTTGTAGATATTAAAGGGAATTTCTAGGGAAAAAATTGTGACAAGTTTTATAGCTTAGGATTTCCTCTTGCTACTATTTTTGGTATGGTTATAATAAAAGATTTGGTAAATGTCGTAACATTTTAAGTCATCATAGACATTGTTTGTAATGGTCTCTTGTTTATTGTGTATTGTTTTCTAGAATTTTGAGAGAGATTATTAAGCATGCTTAGTTATTTGATATCATCTCTATTGTTATTTTGATGTGTTATTTCTTTTGTAAGTTATGACTCTATAACTAATTAATAAGGTATAGGTGCTGAAAATTTATGACCCGCTACACACCTCAAATGAAATGTAAATTTCACCACTAGTAAGTAGGTTAGTGGTTTGTATATATCTTGTGACTCATTGATTCGTCTAAGGAAATATTTTAGTAAGGAATTTAAGAGTGTCTTATCTTCCAGAATTACATTGTATACCTACTTCTTGCAATCATGCAATGGTGTCTTTATCAACTTAATAGAGTTATTATGTGCAATAGGTGTATTTGTGACCTAGTGACAACTCTTTAGACCAAACATACATTGGGTACTACTACAATGCTTTCTATTTTCCTTTCATCAATAATAATTAATCATATTCAAGACTCCACTATGAACATCATCTTGGTTTTATTTAAGCTCAAAGTGAAGGAGAGATTATCCACTCTCAGAAATTGACCTTAAATCACTTGCATTCTATTGGTGTGTTGATCAATCCCCTCTCAAAACAACATTTCATTGGACTTGAAATGAATCAATTCCTCTAGAAGTAAATTTTTTGGAACTGAACACGTACTATATAGTGCATTCTATCTTACCAAGTGAAGATTTTACCATGTCAACCAAATTCTTCCACAATCAACAATCCATGAAACTATTTGTATGGCATGTCAACATGCTGTCATTAGCATGGTCATGTGATGACATTGCAACTTCTTATGGTAAATATTACCTTTCACCTTGAGCTTTTCATTTTTACAGGTGAACTCTAGGAATATCATTCACACTCATTCAAGATTCATTTTTGGTGTGATTTATTTTCATTCTAGGTTTGTTTTTTCAACAACTAGCAATAGTGATGTCATTTTCTAATATTGGCATTGCAAAAAAATTTTCAAATTTTATAATTTTTAAAAGTTTCATAGAGTGACTCTTGCTTTGAGAATTTTTGGGGCTATATTCTTGTCTCATATAGACTCTCTTGAGTGTCTTTTTTAAACTACAATATTTTTTTCATACTTAACATTACCATTCTTTGTTTGTTCTCATTTTGCTTAAAATTTGTAATTTCAACATATTTACTTTGTTTGTACACTGTAAAAAACCAAAATCAAACCATTGCATGATTACTAGCAAATAGAAATTGCATACACATTAAACATAAAGACACTAGATTATATTCCACCCTTCCACTATCATATTGGATAAAGAGAATGATTCCTTTCAAGGGATTAAAAATCACTATGAAGCTCTTAAGTTAATCTCTTTTATCTTTGTCCCAAGCCAAGTAACGATTGGTAGAAGTGGGAAAGGGACTGTAAGAATGACAAATTCCTATGATTTGTCTCAGTATTCTTCAAATGTTATGGCCACATCTCAATGACTTTGAATGCCCTCATAATCCTTTGACTAGAATATGGGCAATATTTGGATATCTCTCCAATCTTTGGTGTATCAACGTTATAAAAGAGGCACCTAAAATTAGGGAAAAACTCCATCTCCCTGCTTCTTTGTGACCCTTTTACTCTCTTTGTCAACTTTGGCATGGGATACTGGGGCTTCATTTTTTCATTATTATTTCCTCCCCCTCTAGCACCTTGGCATAAACATAAAACACAATACTCATGGAAGTGTGGGGCTACCTCACACTTCAACATTGGAATTTTATTTCTCAAAAAAATCAAGTAGGTACATGGGGTATTAAACTTTAAATTCATTTCTTTATTTTTGAAATAATGTACAAAATACAACAAAACACCCTCTATTTAAAATGAAATAACTATTCATAGAACCGTACCTCTCCACAATCAACAACACTGTAGTCTCCAAGATAGTGTCTTGATGCTCAAAAAAATTGGGTTTGATAATAGATCACCTTGATGCCCTAGTAAGCACAATGGTCACCTTAGATGTGGGGTCATGTAACAGGCATCCCTATTGTTTTGTAACTGTGTATCAATGGAGGTCAACATAATTTGGGTTTGGAGTCAATCCTTGCGCAAGGGAGACTGATCCTGACTTCGGCCACTACTATCGCACGAAAACATAAAAATGAAATAGGGTATAACTTTGTCTTCTTTTTTTAAATGTGTGCCCACAAATGTCACAATTGTGACATTTTAGATGGCGTCAAAATTGCGACAGTATCGAGCATAATTGCAAAAAAAAAACATCGATTTCACAAAATGTGCCCCTCCGTCGAAAATGACCATAAAAAAAAGGGCTAAATGTACTAGTGTGATTATAGCACCTGCTTCCAAAAATATTGAGGTATTCCACTGTAGGTACCCTTCCATGCCATAGCTCATAAGATGTCTTGTCATACTTCTTGTGGTAAAGAACTCTATTAAGTGTATATACTGATATATATATTGCTTCTCTTGAGTAAACTTATGGTAAACTTGCCTCTTTTATTGTTGTCCTTGCTACTTCTTATATTATTTGATTCATCCTTTCCACTACACCATTATGTTGTGGTGTTCTAGGGGTTCATAATTATCTATTAATGTCATGTTTCTCATAGAAATTATTAAATTCATCAGAATTAAACTCTCCTCTTTTATCAGATCTCAAACATTTAATATTCCTACCAACTTCATTCTCAACTCTTAATTTAAATATATTGAATTTATCAAATGCTTCTTATTTCTCTCTCAAAAATGAAACCCAAAATAAAATGGAATAATCATTAATGTAAAGTATGAAATATCTCTCACCTTGTAAGATTCTTGTTCTGGTAGGACCCCATAGGTCAATGTGCACAATCCAATAGACTAGTAGCTGAATGATCTTTTTCTTTGAATGAATCTCTTGCTTGCTTTTCTTCCTAACATCCCTTACATATAATGTTGTCTAGTTCAAACATTCTTAGTAAATCTCTTATTGCACTTGATGAACTTATCCTTACCAAGTTGTCAAAATTGATGTGACACATCCTTCGGTGCCAAAGCCAACTACATTGAACTGAGATAACAAGCAACTCTTTGTAGCTCCTTCAAGTTGATACATTTTCCTTCATGCTCTTTTGGAAACTACAATAACAATTATGGACTTCTTCCAGATCTCACAACCTTCATTCTTAAACACAACATCATAGCCATTTTCACACATTTGTCCAACACTCAAAAGATTATGATACAAACCCTTCACATAATAAACCTTGTCAATGTTATGCTTTCCATCAAAAGCAATGGAACCAATTCCAACAATATATGATGCCTTATCATCACCAAATCTAACAAGACCACCATCATATTTCTCAAGTTTCACAAATTTTCTTTTATCACCAGTCATATGAATTGAACATCCTCTATCAATCATCCATTCATTCTTATGCATTTCCCTAGGTTGACTTGTCAAGTATTTTTTAGGTTTAACTTGTTAACTGACATAAGTCTTGTTATCATGGATTACGGTTAGGGTTTTCTCAATATATGAGGATTTCATAGATTCTTGCAGTGGTATTGAGTTGCAAGGGATTGCAGATTGTAATAGGCTAAAATTATTAGATAATAAGATTGGACTCTTTGTTTGGTGGATGTAGCCCAAGATTGGGTGAACCACATTAAATCTTTGTGTGTGTCTTCTTGTTCCACTTATGTGTGCTTTATTCATTTGCATTATTGGTTATATTTGCATGTAACTGTTAAATTTCTATCTGCTAATCCTAACATCTTGGAGAAAATTTTAGATCCCTTCATCTTATCAAATAATTCATCAATTGGTGGGAGAGGGTATCTATTTTTTATAGTCACCTTGTTCAACATCTTGTAATCAATACAAAAGCACAAGGTTTCATCCTTCTTATCAAATATAAATAGAGATCCCTATGGTGATACACTAGGTCTAATTGCACCTTCAACTCATATATCTCAGTAGTGGTCATAATGTATGATGCCTTATATTGAGGCTTATTTCCCGAAAGATAATCTACAGAAAAATCAAACTCCATCTTGGGAGGTAATTCTAGTAGCTCATGGGGCATTGTCATCAAGGTCCTTAAAATGAATTACATATATCATACAACCTTTCATGAATTCCTTCTTTAGATGCATGACTGAGATTTGTCTCAACTCTATTAACCTCTTCACTCCTTGGATCTCAATTGGCTTCACTGTGTCATTGAGGTAACTAGCAATGTTGTCTTGATAGTTAACTTCTTATGTGTACTCAATTAGCTAGTTAACTCCTAGAATTACATCATAAGAGCCTAGAGGGGCTATGTATAAAGGTTCACCTAACTTCATAAGCTTGGAAGTTCCAACTCACTACATGCTAAACATTGTTCTACCTTATTCTATGCTTGGTTTCCATACTGAACTAACCAAGGTTTCTACATATAACTAGCTCCAACAGGTAATTTTACTTAGGATCTATAAAACATTTTGTAGCTCCAATATCAATTAAAATAAAGAATTGGTAACCAAAGACCTTGCCCAAAATTTGGATAGGTGCTTCTTGAAACTCAACTTTTTTGTTGTCTACGGCAATATGTATCTGGTGTTATGTCTAACCCTGATGTCTCTTATCGTTTCTCTTGTTTGAGCATTGGGGAAAAGTGTTTGCATAATTATCTCCTCCACATACATAGAATCCATCAGAAGTCCTTGTTTAGCATCTAGCTTGTTAATCTTTTTTTTACTACCCCAATTGTTAT
Organism: Chamaecyparis obtusa; assembly: GCA_027943335.1. NCBI lineage: Eukaryota > Viridiplantae > Streptophyta > Pinopsida > Cupressales > Cupressaceae > Chamaecyparis > Chamaecyparis obtusa. The sequence continues at coordinate 342,431 of BSBK01006836.1, forward strand.
TCCGATTGTAGTTCTAATTATTGTTGTTATTCTAACATTCCTATTTTGATTTCCACCTAAATTCCCTTGGGCTCTCTCTTGTGCACCATTATTCCTCTCGAGATTCCTTATCCAATGATACCTTCCCTTAGGTTGATCTCTTCTCTAAAATTTCCTCTTATTGTATCCTTATACGTTGGGATTATTCAAATTACTATTGTTGTTGGATTTTGACATCCTTTGGGCATTTTATTCTTATTCAATATCCTTTTCATATGCTTGATCTATTGATATTGGATTCTACATGTCAAAACTACTACCAATCTCCAATATCAATCAAAAAATGAATTTACATACCTTAAAAAACTAATATGTTTGATATTAAGCAACATATTTTAAAAGGTGGAAAACCCTCTCATAGTACTTTGTCACAGTCTGATTCCCTTGTTTGATATTTTGGAACTATTTCATCTTTGTATCAAAATATAATTGTGGAAGCCACCTCTTCCAAAAAACTTGTAGGAACACTTTCCAAGTTACCTCACCAAATTGTAATTACTTCTCAACACGTTCATTATCCAACTAGGTAGCAACTTCACCTACAAGTTGGTAGGCACCCCACATAGCTCATGTCTCCTCAAAAGGTTGTAGATCTCAAAGTACTTCTATGTAGCTATAATCCAAGCTTTAACTGCATCACTAATTATTTTTCCATCAAAGGTAAGTGGGGTGACCTTTTTGAAGTCCTTGTTCAATTTTTTTATCTATCCAACCTCTGTTCATCTATGCCTCTACTCATTGATCCTCTCCTCTCTTTACTTATTCTTTATTTATCCTTCTTTCCTCCTCAGAACAATTATCCTCATCTCTCCTCCTATGATCCTCTAGTCATTTCTTTTCTTTACGAATTCCCCTTAGATCCTATTATGAACTGTTCATTCATGCTCCTTGTTGATCTAACAGGGCTACTTGTTGAGTCAAGAGTTCAAGGATCCGATCCAATCTCTCAGTATACGCATTATTAGGTCAATTTCTTAACCCATCACGGTTGGTGTTCCTAGAATTCGTCATTATTACTTAAAGGTCCTACGTCAACAAAGGTGAATCCTTTTGGATATATGATAGACCTAGGCCCTAGCATTTAATGCAAAGCTTTGATACCAAAATGTAAGGCATTCAAATCCACGTAATACATATAATATGAAAACAACATAAACAACCATAGTAAAAAAAGAGTCACATTTCACATAAAATAAGATCTAAAATAATTTTCTCATCCACAAGATAGTACATCATAATAAGTACATCAAATTGGCCAACTTGTTGATACATCAATAATAATTTTTCATGATTAATCCATTGTATTTCATATTTGACAATTCATAACATTTATAAATATGATGCATAATAACCATGATCAAAGAAAATACATAACATGGTACTCATAACATACTAATATAAGATCTAATCATCCATAGAACTCAATAAATCCAATACCTAACATCAATCAAAGTCACTAACCAAATCAAATATAGTCAAAGAAATTCAATGGATTCTAATGTATCTCCTAAAATCTAGGTCACTCAAGATCAAGACATGACGAGAAAAAAATAAAGAAAATAATTGAGCCTATAATTGATATTCCCAGTGGTGTGGAAGGACAAGGAGAAGAAGAGAAGAGGAGTGAAAAATAAATGCCAACACAATTTAATTACAAAGGAATAAAATATGGAATGCCTGAGGTAGGAGAGGAAGAGGTCCTAGATGATGAGGAAGTTTTAACTGAGAAGGGAACATGAAAGATAATAGACGAAGAAGATGTGAAAACACACCTTGATCATCATGTGGAGAAAGAAGGGAATCTTGATCGACTTGGGAGACTTAAGGTGTTATTGAATAGATTACTACAACACTCTATGTCATAGATAAGTCTTTGATACTTCCTCTTATATCTTGGTCTTTGATAACACTTCATTTTCAGGAGGAAGTTAACCAATTGAAACAACACTAGTTTGACGACAATAAAGAAAAAGAAAGCATGAAGCTTCAATTTGAAAAGGAAAATGAAAACAAAGACATAGAGATAGAAGGCTAAATACAAAGGTGGAACAATTTGGCAAACGTGTTCCACAAATTTCTAATTGTAGACCTCCAATTGCTAGAGTGTATACTCTATACCCTTAGGAAAAGGTTCCTAAGTTAAATTAGTTCATGCAAATGTATTGTGATCTACCTTTTTCTATGTTTACTCCCCATGAGTATTTCACTATTTTTCTAAATTCTCCAATTCCTAAGTTTTTAGTTCATGCAAATGTATTATGATCTACCTTTTTCTATGTTTACCCCCCATGACTATTTCACCATTTTTCTAAATTCTCCAATTGAGTTGCAAAATGCAATGTGAGTTTTATTTACATAATCTAGTTGTCCTCTATAATTTAGACTAGAATCCCTTATTGTATGTGGGTGGTGTTCAATTAAAAAAACATTATGCTCTTATATGTTTAATGAAGGAAATAAAGGGGATCAAGTTGAGAGATACAAAGAGATGGAAAAGTATGCGATATTAGGACTTTGAGTAGAGTCTAGTAACCTTGATGTCATTCTTAATAACTGGTTGATCTCGATGAATAGATATGAGGTACATAGATAAGTGTTGCAAAATAGGAAAGACAACTATGAGATGTTTACTTGGATGGTCAAGTCTAATGGTAGGAAGGTGCACACAGATGTGGAAAATAGGTGGCAAGAGTTATCTGATTATCTGAAACACAAAGAACCTCACTCCATTTTCAACTATCATGTAGTCATCCATAGGTTTAAAGTTTATATGCAGTTGGTAGGAAATCATGAACTCACTTGGTTACCCCTACTCTTTCAATCTCCTCTATTTCTTTGTTCAATTCCAGATTGGCATGGAATGGAATACTCAGAAGAATAGGAAGAAGCAAGGTGGAGGAGAATCGAAAGGTTCAATGGGGTTTACTGGAATCCAATAACTACTAATTTGGGTATGACTGCACCTACATACTTTAGGTGTCTAGCTATCTTTAGGAACTCTTTTGTAGCACCTTCTTTGGGACAAGCAGGACAATAAGTTAGGAGTGATGAGTGTGTCTTTTCTATTGTTTGTATAACTTTATAGATCTATTTTAGACTATGTTGGTCGCTATGGTTGTCTTTTATGCTTGAAATAGTATTTTCATATGTTTTAAGAATATTTTCATGTTGTAATACCTTGTTTATTATTTAGTTTAAACTATGGTTATATGGAAACTTATGGATTAAAATGTGATGAAAATAAGATTAAATATTATATGTATGGTTGTTTGCTTCCTAACTAGGTTTTGTAACATATGATGGATTGGACTGTTATGGTTCTTGTAGCCACAAACTATGTAACTTTTTGCAATCGATGATTGGTTAAGTGTTGACATAGTCTTTCAAACTCAAAATATATTTGTCAACTTGTCTTTTGAAGAAGAATATTTAAGACACATTCTAAACTATGTTAAATCGAAGATAACAACCTATCACTTTTGAATGAAAAGTGTATAATTTTTTAATCTTCTCTTAACTCATCTGAGAATTGTAATTATAGGACTCTTTCTTGTAAGTGTGTTATCTTTATTGATAGTAAATCTTCTCCTAGATTGAGGGATAGTGCACACATGTGTGGTTGAATGTTTCAACCTTATGAGCTCTATATATTGCAGTCTTTGCATGAATGTAATAATGTTATTATGGATAATATATCATTATTATAGATAATTATGAGAAACTATATTATGTCAAGATGGTTTCATGAATAGAATGAATGTTAATCATCTTATTTTCTTCTATTGAGTGTAATCGAAGTTATCTCAAGGGAGGCCACTAGAGGTATATATCCACCCTATTTTGCTTATGCATTTTAGTGTAGTAGTTTGATAAGTCTTTTGATAGAATATGTTGAAGCTCATTGTTTAAGTTATGCGACTGTGTTCCTATAGATTTGAACAATATTGGTGGATTAATTGATGTAGGTGTTGAGCTCATTTCCAATTAATGCATATAATGTTTAAATCCTACTTGTTATTAAGATAGTGGAGAAGCTATTATAAGATTGCATGTTATTTAATTAGATTAACGATGGTTTTGGAAGTTAGTGAATAGTTATTTTGTTGTACTCTCTATTCAATAGTTAGATAGTAGTTTGAATGAGATGATGTTGTATAAACTATGCTAGCCAATTTCAATTTCACGACCCTAGATTGATAAGTAAAATGTAAACCATTACCAGGAAATGTTACTCAAGTATAGAATTTATTTGGAGATGATAGGATAAGAAGCTATTTAATAGAAAATGGTTAATGAAACTGTACGCCCCTCACTTCATGTTCTAAGACACTAATTCTTTCCTTAGTTTTGTTTAAAATGGTCATAATATAATCCTATTTGGCCATCAAATTTTTAAAAGGAGTTGACACCTCTTGAATTCCTCCAGGGTTCACTTGAGTTTGCATGATGTTGAATTACTTTCTTGCACTTGTTCATTTTAAGTCTTTAATTAGTTTTCAAAATTTTAACATTGCACTAAACCAAAATCATCATTTATAATAATACCAATCATTACACATATTTTGTGAGTGTAACAAGATTTTATTACATCATATTTGGTGGATAATAGTACATCCTTATTTAGTACAAAATTTATTTTTTTAAAGCAGACTCCAAGTCACTATTAGACAAAGATATTTCTTCGGGTTCCTCTTGTCAGGTTCTACTATGACAAATTTTGAGGGTGGGTGTACTTACAAGTACTTCACCATCACCTCCTCTCCTACTCTAGGTGTGTTGCAACCATATATGAAGGACATGTCACGATGGGAAGAAAATTTACTTGGTTTAACAGAGGGAGTGGGGGCTATGGATTTCTTTGATGCCTCTACTTGTTGCTTCCTTCCCAGTTGAATGCACTTAGGTGCATCAACAATCATTTCAAAATTGATAGGACACACACTTCCCAACCAATTAATATCCTCATGTATTTTTATCTTTGGAGATGGTTCTTTCTTGACTACTAGCCTAGGTAAGTTCTTAGATGTAAATTTCTAAACAATTTTCCTTCTTCTTCTTGTCTTTCTAGCTTAAGAACACTTTCAAACATTAGCTAATATGTTAAATGTTTGAAAAAAAAATCCTTAAAGTGAGCTCCTAATCCCATGTGTAGAACCCAATAGGATTGATACCATATATGATAGCAACAACCATCATTACAAAAAATACTTAAGATTTACTAAGATATTTAATAGCCACATGCACAAAAAAATTGTAAGTAAAATTTTGCCTTTAATATTTCATTTGTTTAACATGATCACTATTAAATTTATAAAGTACAATCAATACAAAACATAATTGAGTTTGATATGCAACATTTCAATAATGAATTTACAACAAACCTTTATTTCTCATTACATGCATGCATTGCATTATAGAACCATGTATACATTTACACCTGCATGAGTTATAGAATCTTTTGCGTCTGAAATCCTGCATATATCTCACAAGTCTTGGCAAGTCACCTGAAAGAGGGAGAGTATCACCTGAGTGTTTTTCCTCCAAGCAAAGTTCAATGGTCCCTTAATACCTTATATCTGGAAGTGGCCCTACACTTCACAAAGGGTATAGATAAATGAAACCAACAAATTTCATGCCATTTGAGTCCTAATATTATGTTTTACATAGCCCAATTGATGATACAACCTTAGATAATCCATTAAGTATGACAAATCTAACTAGATTATAAAAATCTGGGATACTCTTAATTGACTAAATGTGAATAGAGATTTTTGCATCACTTTTGTGTAAATTTTAATATAATGGACACTTTATGCGAAAACATTTGTATCTTCACACACCGCAAACTCAACTTAGATATGTCATTCATCTTACTATTGACTTCTTTGACTGGTCATCTAATTTTTCATATAAAATTAAGACAAAACATGCATTTCTATCTATTGTCAATAAATGACTAAAGTTATTGAATTGTACTTCTGACAAAGAACTTCCACTTTGTGTACTCATAATTCATGAATCCTAGCTACTACCATGTGTTCATATGTCCTTACAATTAGTTCAAGAGTTTAATACTCTCCTAAGTTTCATAGCATACAACATTTCAACTCTTTTACATGTTATAGCACATTCAAACAATGTCACCTTCCTATCACTTTTCTATGGATATCACTGAAAGGTCTTGACAAAATAACTTATAAATTTCTAGTTTTTCCTCTATTTCCTTTTTGGTTTCATTTGAAAAAATAATTACACTGAAGGTGTTTCATATATGAAACAGATTGGCTAACTTCAATAATCAATAGCTCATAGCTTCCGAGAGCTATGTAAGATGATCAAACATATCATAGTCATTCATTTTTTATTTCAATACAACCTGAAAAAAGTGCATCATATCCAATAGGGCTAGATTTTGGATTTTTAGTTTGATTTGGTTGTTCAGGAAAGACAATAAAAAATCAATGTAAGAGTACATTGAATAAAAATAATATTCAAGTATGATCTAATAATTTGTAGAAAAGAGTTGTGCCTAATTAATTTTTTTGGGGTGTGAGTTAGGTTTTTATACATATTAATTATATTATAATATGTGCATTTTAATAATTTATATTGTATAGAATATTAAATAAGTAATAAAGATAACTATTATAGAAATTATATGAGGATTAGATAATCCTCATATAATTTCTTCAAATAAAATAAATATATAAGTAAATAATAAATATATAAATATTAAATATATGATATATTAAGTATTTTATTTTCAAATTTAAAGTATGGATGATATTAAAAAAATATTTCATATTGTTAATAGATTACTATTAACAAATATTCATATCAAGGTTTACCTAAAATCTAACTTCTTATTTAATTTAAATTATTTTAGATTATTTAATCTTTCTTTTGAGATCAAGTTTTTCTTCTTTAGAAGAGACATTCTTTCGTTATTTGATGGAATGTTTTTATATTTAAAATCTTTATTTTTAATAAATTTTAGTTGATTTTTGAATTAAATATATAATTACTTTTAGTAATTTATTAATATTTAACAAATATTTTTATTTTTATTTTCTTATTAATTTATGTATTTAAATTTAAATATATTTTTTTGGATAGATAAATAGTGGGAAAACTAGGGGCCCACACCCCATAAATTATAAAAGAAATAGAGACAATATCGACCCACAAATGGGGAGCACCAAATAATGACAGAGCCAAAGAAAGAGCTCAAAAAACATAGTATCAATACCCCTAATACAACAAATTACTGAAGCATAGAAACAACATCATCAGACACCTCTTATGCTTAAAACATATTATTTTCTAAGCCCCTTCCTCTTGTTCTTCTATCATAATGAGTGCTCCAACAAAACATATAATATTTAAAAAAAACTTGTGATAAATACCATTTGTCAAACAATTAAAATAGACACTAAGTATAACATGTTTGAGAACTAGCTTTAAAAATAGTTAAAGATAAAAAGGCAATTGTATTGCCTAAGAAAAAAATGGTAAGAAATATTTTAGGAAAAAAGTAAATTACTATGGGCTAAATGAAAGATTTCAATAACATAGAATATTGGTATAGGTCTACTCTAAATATATTGATACTAAGTTTTGTCAATTTATGGAATATGTCTCGAAAAATAAATGTGAAAGGAAAAAAAGACAAAACTGAGTTAAAACCTGTTAAATTAGTGAATATATTATTAGGTTTATTAAACATGGCAAAGGTGTGATAGGAAAGGAAATATAATTAGGGAAAGCAATAAGTATTACTCAATATTATCACCAAAAAATTAAATAGCAAGAAAATAATAACCATAATTGCTAGATAAGAATTATATACATGCATTAATAAGATATACAATATAAGCATGAAAAGGTTCATAAATATATAAGCATGTTAGTATAGGATATACAAGAAATTATATTTAATATATCTTAAGAAAGGAGAGTGATAACTATTACAAAGTATACAATAATAACCTTTCAATTATAGATTTATAAAAAATAGACGTGATCAAACACACGTTGATTTGTTGTCTAATATATTAATTCACAATATTGTACATTCACTCACATTAGTTGGTAGTCTAAATTTTGTCCAACATGCTTACAATATGTTATTGCATAAATCTATAGGGTGTGGTCCTCTTCAAACATGTCTTAGCTTCTAATCAATGACACCCCTTGACATATCCTAATATAAAAATACACTCCATGTTCCTCTCTCCATATCTCTATCTTCCCCCCTCCCCCCCTTCTGCATATCATTTTTATACCTCTACCTCCCTATCTCTTTATCTACCTCTTTGTCTCACTTTGTTTCCCCTTCTCTATATCTCTTTATATTTGTATCTCACTATTTATATCTCTGTCTCTCCCTCTCCCTCTCACTCTCCCTCTATATCTCTCTCACTCTTCCTCGAGCTATCTCCCCCCCCCCCCCCCCTTCTCTCCATTATTATATATTCATCTACCTTTCTCTATGTATTTGTCTCCCTCCTCTCCCACTTTGTCTTCATCTCCACCTCTATCTTCCTCTTGCCTCCTCTACCTCTTTATATGTATCCCTCATTTGCCTATCTCTCTTCCTATACCTCTATATCTATATAAAGTTTTACATGTCTAATTCTATCCCTACATATTTATTATCAATCATTAGCTGAAATAAAAAAGCTAAAAAACATAAAAATAAATCTTGCAATTATCTAAATTATTTTATATAAATTGATAATTTATCTTTAAAATATTATTATCACTTTGTATCATTTTTAGTGTTTACACAAAATTTTATCTCTAATGATCTAATTCAAAGCCTTTCAACTTCATTAATAAACCTAAAAACTTTATACAAAGTCATTTTTTTAAACATAAATTGAAGTATTATATCAATATCAAATAATGCTTTCAAAATCAATCTAAATTCAATTTAATATATTCATATTTCAAAAATTTGACTAAACATAATGATAATTTTCCCAAGCCAATGTTTCCTATCAAATATTATAATCCATCGTCAAAGCAAAAGAAAAAAAAGCTATAAACATGATGGATTGCAAATTTCCTAAATTGCCTATCAATGGACCTCATGTATTACAAAAAAAATACAAAAATAAGACCAATTTTTTCCTTAATTGACCTTCCATATCCTTCAACATACCCATTGCATATCAAGTACAATTGCTAGTTTATGACTAATGAAGATACAACATGTTATCTAATTTATTTTTACAAATATAAACATATTTACAGAAACTGTGCCATAAATGAAAGCTCCTAGTAAAATCTGGTTACTCATTGCCATATTAACTAGTCTAGGCACCAAGTTCTTCACACATATTTACCAATCTATCCAAAGTGTGTAAACATGCGTAGAATATGTTATTGTTACTCTACAAGTTCAACTTTCTATCTCCTATGTACAAATAGACCCAAACGATACGCCCAACTTCTGCTTTCTTCCTTACGCCAAGGTGCAAAATATCATAGCAATACGTTGCTCTATCTTCCTCGAATGTTTTGTTTCTAAAACTGATTTTTCAATGACCCACTATTTCTGGCGCATGAGCAACACTCCATACGCCATGACCTACTCATTCCCAGTTCCGATCTCTTCCTCAGGCACAGTAGATAACACCACAAAACAATACGATCTCCCTTGCTCGCGCATCTCTTCTTAAACTTACGAAAAATAAATCTCCTATCATGCCATGCAACAACCGCTTACATGGCTTTTAAATACGCTATAACATAAAGGCGTTTCAAACATAAATCAAGTCTAAGATAATTGAAATTTGTTCAATGGTTCATTTTGTAAGGAGCTTAGCTGTGTTCCGTTGTGTCCACATTTGACATGTGAAGAATCAAGTGGAAATTACAATTTTCAACTCTTTTATTTATGTTTTTATGGCACGTTGACTGCCATTTAGTTAATGATGCAAGATAAGCCATGTGCATGCTTATAAAGAGTGTTTGTCTTATGCTCATGTTCCATTCACTGTGCAACTAGCATATATATTTTTTATGATTTATATAAGGGAAGCTCCGAGATATCAAGACTTCAAAATTTTCAAATTTTTTTCCACTTTATTAACTTATAAAAATTAAAGTCTTAATATTATAAAAGATATATATGCTAGTAGCATATGTAGCTACAACAAATAAAAAATTAAATCAAAATAAATAAATTTAATGAATTTTTAATGTAAATAATTTAACTTAAATAAAATTAATTGAATATTAATAAAATTTGAATGTAAATAAAATTTAAATAAACTTATTCAATAAAACAACTTTGGATGAAAGTGTGTATATGGATGGTACCATATTTTACCTTAGGTTTAGGGTTATGGTTTAGTTTGATTTAATATTTTATTACGATTAGGTTTGTTTTTTTATTATAGAAGTAGCAAAATAAGGGTGCTATCCCTTATAAAACCATAGTCCGAAAGCGTAAAATTCTCATAAATTTACAAGGTCGAGAAAAGGCCATTGATAGCAAACTAGCAGCACAACTGGTAACCTACATCAAGTTTGGGTAAACAACTTGCCCACAACATTAATAGGAGAATGTGAGACTACAAAGTGATTCTTCCTTCGTCAACGAACAACTGTCCAAGCAATGCTTTCAGAAGGGTCCCCACCACAAAGAGGAGCTAGTGGAACCCTCAAAAGTGGGAGGATCAACACCATCACCAAAAATAGAGTGCTGACAATTTTGAACCTCGACAACCATAGGCTAGAATAAATCAAAAGAAGTGACAATCCGAGACGGGATCACACTGCCAAAGGGGACTGAATCAGCAACAAGAGGTTGAGATAGTTCCACCAAGGCAAAGGAGGTTGGAACATAAGGAGCATCACCTAAGGGAGAGACATCATCAACCTAAAGAGAGTCATCAAAGTAAGAGTTGGAGGTTGGACATTCAAATGATCATCATTTTCATGCTTCCACCAAGTAGCAACACCTTTAAGACGTGAAAGAGAACACCCTGCAACCAAATGACAAGTAGAGAAGCACCACATGCATCTAAAGGGAGGCCCTCAAAATCCAACGATTGGGTCCATGGCCTATCCCTGACCATGAGAACCCATCCCCTAGGAGGGATGTGGAGATGTCAATGTCAACCAAAATGCAAGCAAATGTAGATCCACTCACCATAATTGGTTCACTCCTATAATAAGACTTCAAATGCATTCATCCAATGTGATGATCAAAAATTAATTTTGTTAAATTATAAACATAAAAAATGTGCATGTATACTATACAAATTATTAATTTTGTAACAAATTTGATATAAATAATAATTTTAATTGGTAGAAATGTGACTTTTTAATCACTAGTTAATAGAAGAAATCCAAAAACACTAATAACCATCTGCTTAGTATTTTATGAATTATTTCCTAAATGAATGATGGTATTTATTTATGAACAGTTTTTGACATCAACAGTGGTGATTTTAAATAAAATCGGATGTTTAAAGAGATGAAGGTGTGTACAGGGATGGCTGACATCCATATACTGCGATTGTAGAAGCCTCTCGTGCTTAATGAGAATAACTCATTTCTAGTTTTAATTGAGGCCATTCATGTATAGCAATGATACTTTTTAAGAGATAAATTTTTATATAATTAATTTTTAATATTCTACATTAGCAATAATAATATAACCCTTGATAATGAACATTTAAACAAGAACGACAACCATGACTATAAATATTGCCTCTCGACAATTGCTATGGACTAGGCCAAAGGACGAGTAATGTTTTCAACAGAGACTTACAACAAGACCACACAATGTTAACTCTTTGACAACACTGAAAAACTTAACAACATACCCGGATTTTTGTTGCAAGAGCTACACGATTGTGTGTGTTTGAGTGAAGATGGCAATCACTTGGTCGTTAACAATATATATACACCTTTGTTCAGTGATGCTCTCCCTATCCATCTGTGAGGGCAAAATTGTTCCTGCATTTCACTTAGAAAGCCATCACAATGGTTAATTCATTAATAGCCTTGATATCATTATCATTGATCAAAAGTAATAATTATGACAATTCTCTGATCCTTCAATGAATACATTCATATTGCATTATGCTTTTATCTAGACATCAATTCTGGAGTGAAATCATCGATTCATACGAAATTTAACACAGAAGTTAAAAGTAACTGCAAATCAAAATTTGGGGTGCGACGATCAAAAAGTCGAGGCAGCAAACTAATTTAAAACCTACACGGCACATCTCAATTCAATAGACATTTTGATGGTCTTCTATGACTTCTGATACAGGTACAAAATAAAATTGCAACTGATTTAAAGTTCAAGCCAAGATGTGCAATCAAATAAAATGCTGAAGCATATATTCTCTAATTTCTTGAGGCAAACTAATTGCCAACAGATGAGTGGGCTCTTCAGGATCAAGTATTAAGGTTATAATCAAACAAAATTACTCAAATATGATTGATTATATAATTGCTGTCTCAAAAGGTTCTGGACAAAAATTTGGTGATTAATGGCATAATAGAAGTTTACAATTGAATTTTTCAATTGACATATTCCTGAACAAGATATCGGATCAACCAAAATGTAACTATCTGTTATTATTCAACCAAGGTACATTCAATAATTGACAATTTACTACAAAAGCGTCAATTTCATAACATATATAAATTATTGTACAGATTAAACATATTCTATGCCGCACTGCATCTCCAAGAAAATCACTAGTAAAGAATTGCATACTCCAGTACAGTTCAATGATGTTACCAATGCAATGCCCCAAGTAAGCAAAATCAGTGGCTTGGCTTCCACATACTCCTCAAGGTAAAATGGGTCCTTCAAACAAGCATTCATTGGTCTTTATAATGAGAGAGTACCACCTCTATCTTGTTGGTTTTTAGAAACTGATGGTTCTTGGAAATCAAATCTCCAAAACTTCTAAGGTCTCTCCATTGGCAGCTTCTCTGCAAAAGCCGAGATAAGCGGATCCTTAGTTTTGCAGTATATTTGTCTATCACATTTTGACCTAAGAGGATTTCCAATTGATTGACTGGAGTTTTACAACCATTATTTCCCTAGAGCCCTTAGATGTAAAATAAACACCCTCTTTCATTTTGATAAACCACCTCAAAATCCAGCGTTAGGATTGATGACCTTTTAATTTTGACATAAGTGAAAATATTCTGTTGCACCGGATATCCAAATTACCATTAGCTACACAGCTCCATCGGTTTAACAAATGTAAACAACCTGCTCCGGTAAGTAAACCTATTACACAGAACGTAAAAATTGTGTTGTTGTCCAGGTTATGATAGTAGCCACCCTACAAGACACAAACGCAATCATTATAAGATCCAAACTCAACTCAATGAATTTTCAAGTCCTGTTTAAAATGAATGACATTTTCTAACTATTCATAGAACATACCTTGATCAGAACAAATATAATGACTGCATTTGCTGGCACACGTGACAAGCTTATCATGCTACCACGCAGATCATTAGGAACATATCTGTCTTGAGAAGGAAATTGAAATGGAATAAACATTTGGTTTCTTGTCACTCATGCATCTTCAGTTATATTAACATTTTTGCAAGAGATAATTATGATTGATTTTGGTTTTTCTTTTATAGATTTTCCTAATGGTAGGGGGTGTAGTGTAGTTGATCATGATTAAGCATTGGTTGAGTCTTTGGTTCCACCCTTTGAAGACAATGCAAAGTTTTGTGTCCTCAAAGTTTGGGACAAGTAGACAAGATCAATGGACAAGATTCTCTTTCACTTTGAGTATTTGAGATTGAATTTGGCTTGATCCATGTGAATGCATTTTCTCAAATCCTATTTGTTGATTGAATTTCCTCTCCTTTTGGGTTGTTGAGAGAAATTAAGATTTATTAATTGATTTAAATTGATTTATTTAGCCATGTACCCCTTGAATGGGTTGAATTTGATTTAATCCAAAACTATACAATTAATAGAATTATTTGCACTTTGATTTGATTGCATTTGATTAAAACGCTCTCAATTTTGATTTATCTTGAATTAGGACTTGATTTTAATTTTGATTTGCTAATTATGCATTGTGATTCAATTGTTTTGATTTTGTCCTTAATTTTCTTTGATTTCACTTGATTTAGTACTCAATTGTCTTTGTCCATTTTTAGGTGATTACAAATGCCCCTCTTTGAGTTGACGTGCGAAGCATGTCAATTCAAAGAATACTCTGATCTTGCTTGATGATAGGTCCTAATTCATTGATGGTCGATCTTTGATGTTCGTTCTTGATGTCTTTCGATGGTCAATCCTTGATATCTAATATGAGATTGATGCAGTTTTGATGATGTTCCTTTCAATTGATGTGATACTCTGATGGTCGTTCTGATGATCGATTACCTGATATGATGCTTGGTTCGATAAAAGATTATGATATGATATTTGATTTGATGATTGATTTCGATGCCCTATTCAATTGATTACAAAAAAATTCCTGATAAAAGCTTTCGCTTTGATTTGATGATCGATCTCTCGATTGTTGATGATGATCTTGCTGATGTTGATTTATCCGATGGTATGCCCCCTTGAAAATGAAATAAAATTTGATCGTTGATTGCATCTTGATGATGTTGGTCATTTTACGTCGATTTAGTTCAATTTGTAATGTATTTTAATTTCATTTCCAATTTTGTTGTTAGGTCTGTTTGATTTCGAATGCCCCTTCTTTAACTTATTTGATAATAAATTCACTTTATTAGGTTAATTTTAGTGAAATAGTCCTCTCTTAGGTCAAAGTTACCTCTTTTTAGGTCAAAAAGCTATATAAAGGGGTCAAAATCTCTTTTTCACTATTCATTTTCACTTTCACTTTTACCTTTTTCCTTTTTGACTCTTTTGACTTTTCATGATGTATGTCCCTATCCGCGAGCTTCGGTTCGAGAAATGCCATCGATATCAGCGTCTTCTTGGCTCTGGACCTCCGGTGAGTGCCTATACCTCTTCGTTTTTCCTATTTATGCATTTAATTTCAAAAATTTGAAATTTTCTTTGGAAAAGTACCCTTTTTTCTCTTTTTTTATTGAATGTGCGCTTTTGCTCAATTAAATGGCGCTTTCGCCCTCGAAGTTGCACTTCCGCAATTTTAATGGGCGCTTTCACCCTCGAGTTGCACTTTCACAATTTTAATGGGTGCTTCTGTGATCCGAGTGTATGCTTTCAAACGTCAAACTTTTTCCCTTTTTTGCTTTTACATTCTTTTGGTGCGCTTTTACTCTTATTTGCGCTTTTAAGATTTTAAACAGCACTTCTCCTATTGTATAGAGTGCTTTCACCTTTTTTTTCGCTTTTAATCCATTAAGGAGCACTTTTACACCTTTAGACAACGCTTTTGCAACCTAAAATAGTGCTTTTACTCATTAAAAAAAAAAATCATTTGATTAAGTCCACTTTTTTATTTCTTCGATATCGTCGATCAGTTGATAGGTTAAATTCCCAAACTTGATGTCCTTAACAAGTTGTGATAGTCAGTATGAGCCAATTATAGTTGGAATATCATTTGTCAATCTGGATTCAGATGATGGGTGATGATAAATTTCTGTTCTATCTGAGTAGAAACATGAAATTTGAGTGTAGTTTGATAGTTTGATAAATTTTTGATTGACTTACAATGGTCCAATTAATTAGTGATTTTCATTCTGATGTGATTGCACTTGCTTTTTGCAGACTGAGCTTGGGTCATTGTGTATCCATGGTGCGTATCTATTGTCGTGGAGTATGATCCCAGACCTTAGTGCAGCGGATCGTCCGCACATTAATTGGTGTGGCTTGTCCTTCCTCCTCTATCTTCCTCGATTTCGAGTGAATCAAGGCCTTATCACTACTATGCCTTTCATCTTCCCATGGGAGAGATGACCATTACACCAAAGGATGTATATCTCATTCTGTGGTTGCCTACTCAGGGAGAGCTTGTGTATTATGACTCTATTTATGATGGATCAGCATGTCGATGAGTCTTTGGAGACCCTACCATTGGTGATGCTCACATCCAGTGGGCTTAGTTTGTTTCCTTCCCTATTTTACTAGCTGTTCTTGGTACTCTGATTAGAGGTTTCCTTCTTCTTGATAGGCGTGGGTATGGATTCGTTGTCAGTTGGGGTCCCATTCTTAAGGATTTGATGGCAAATCCTTGTTGATTTAACTGGGGTTCTTATGTGTTAGCTCAATTGTATCATGAGTTGCACATTGTTGTTTATAGGCATTCCACCACATTGACTGTAGGATCTATCCTATTATAGCTTTGGACCTGGGAGCATATCCCAGTGACACATCCTATTACAGCTCAAGATCATCAACCAAGTTGGCCTTTTTCTTGGATGTACGATGGTATTATCATCCAAATCTGTATGGGTAAGCTGGATTATTAGTGATGCAGGATTGATGATATGGATATCGTTGTTTGGAGACCCTATATTGGTTGCGAGGGTTGGCCTGAGGATGACACCAAGCTACCCTACATGTTTTGTCCTCGTTGGATGATCAGATGGTCTACATTTGTTATTGAGAGATTTTGCTTCTGTAGAGTTTTGCGTCAGTATGGGTGCAGATAATGTATGCCATAGGGAGTGGATTTGTATGCCCGTGTACATGCAAGGAGATCCTTGTGGGGCCCTTGTGTTGATTTTGGCACTACTATGAGGGAGAGTCGAGATCTTTTGTATCTTCCTTGGTCCATGAGAGAGTAGATTGCAGATGCGGGTATCACAGATGATAATGGTGCTTGGTTACATAGATACCCTTTTACCAGATTTACAGATCCTACCGAGAGGATTCCCACTATTGATGAGCTATCAGATGGGGATGACGGTGCTAGTGGAGATGGTGGTGGTGATGATGATGGAGATGATGGTGGAGGTGGTGGTGGTAGGATCAGGGGACATTGTGGACGACGGGGTTGTCGAGGATCCAAAGTAGGTAGAGTGCATATTCCAGTGATAGTTGTTGCTCTGATTCCTCCTATGGGTGTTGATCATGTGAGAGGTCGACGGGTTGATAGAGTATTACATCATGTTGCTAGGGATCCCGCAGATAGGCCTAGAGCTAGGCGTTAGAGGGAGATTGATGTTGATATTGCATAGGTATTACTTGATCAGGCCCAGGGTCCTCTTGCTCAGCAGGTTATTCCTCCGATTATTCCTTAGGCTACTCCATCTCAGGCACATGCTTCTGCCTCGATGCCTTCATCTTCTTCGCATCCTTCATCTTCTTGTTTCATTCCATCTTTGGGTGATCCATCCTCTTCTATGCTATCTACTTCTGTTCCTCCTCCTCAGTCTTCTATGGCTGTCATGTCCCCATTTTGGCTGACATCATTTTGCGTGCCAGATTTGCCTATTATCGACTCTCATAGGCAAATGATTTGGAGAGAGAGTCATTGTGCTGATCATTTGATTGCATATTGCTGATAGAGCCTACATTCGATAGAGCCTACATCCAGTTTGAGGCCTACATGCAGTTGTAGTGGAGCCTACGTTCAGTTATGAGACTTTTGGGGCCTACATTGTTATAATTTTAAGTTGAGATTGCACTTTTTTATATTATAAAGTTACTTTATTATAAAGTGCATTATAATATGATTTTATAAAGGATGTTTCTAGAAGTTCTTAGCAACTTCTCCAAAAAGTGAATAAATAGAGGGCTGGGGCATTCATTTTGACATGCTTGGATTTGGGATTTCTTCTACTTCTTCCATTGTGGAGCAATTTGTAGTCTTTTGGTCTGCAAATTCTATTTGATCTTTGGGAACGATAACTCCCCTAGATTGGCATAACTGAGGTAGTGAAATATCTACTGAAGGGTTGCAAATTTGGAGTTGGTACTCAGCCATCTCATTGGTACTTCATTGAGAATTTGATGTAAGGGTTTGTTTGTGATTGAAACAACATTTTCAGGAGGCATTTTTAGTAGGGCCGAAATTATAGGCAGCCGAAAAAGCAGGTCCAAAAAAGCAGTCCGAAAAAGCAAATCCGAAAAAGCAAATCCGAAAAAGCAGACCCGAAAAAGCAGTCCGAAAAAACAGACCTGAAAAATTGATATTGAGGGTTTGTAACTGGTTGAATAAGGGTTTGGAATTCATCACTTAATTGGTGAATCATTTTGGTGATAGATTGAAGACATTTTGGCACATTTTCAGTCACTTCATACCAGGGCCTGGATTCAGAATTTTGCTCATATCTCCCAACATACTTGGAAATAATTTTTATGCTCTTGGAGGGAGATTAATACATCATTGGCAGCCAAGTTAATACTATTTTGGGGTTCCAAAAACCCTACATTTATTTTCTGCAGGAGCTGTGCATGTACAGCCTGGTACGGCTGGGCATAGTTGCAGTGTTGGGGACGGATTTGGATCAGGCCTGGGTCTTCCTAGGAACGGTCAGCATCAGCATTCATAGCAGGTCTTTGGAAGCAGCTTCCAGGTGCATATGTTGATGTCATTGAATGCCATAATTTGCATATGAATTGTATGTCACAGTCCATTAATATATCAGTCTGAAAACTGTACTGTTCTTGCATCAATCTTGTCATTGTAATCAGTCACATAATATATCTCTGCTATAACAGTCAGTCTTCTAACATCAGAATTGGATATATGTTAGCAAGGGTATTGCCACATTGTCATAGCATTGTATTCAGAATTGTTATTGGTTTGGAATGGGAAAAGTGCATTGATAAGACTTGTTCGTGAAAGATGGTTCATATGTCTCATGTCTTAGCTATTGTGTTGTAATCAGTCCATAGACAATGCTTACATTCTATTGTTGGAACAATCATTCATTGCAAATCAGAATTTGAGAAATACATGATACATTGACATAGGGATCATTGCATTGATATTAGAGTTGCATTGTTGTTCTTTGTGCTACTCTCTATATTGGTATTGTTATCTTTTTGATGCCCAAAATGATTATCACACTGAAACACAACATTGAAACAAGACCATTCAAGTGCATGCCAACTGTTTGACAAATTGACTCGGTTCAGATTTGGGAATTTTAGTGGCCTTTATAGTAAGGGTCATTACAGTGGTATCAGAGCGGTTTCCTGCCAGCCTGATTGGGTTATTTCAGATTGAATTCAACTGTCAGCATGGCTTTAATAGGAGACAAGGAATTGAAAGAGAGAATGCACACTGCATTGAAGAAACTAGATCGTCCATTTCAGCGAACAAAGGACCTCCTAAGAACTTTGGAGGAGTTGGAAACTTATTTAGGCAAGGTTGATCAGTCAGATTCCTATGTTATGCAAATAGCTTTATCTCCAGTATTTGGTTCTTTGGTGAAGCCCCGATTATTGAGACATCATGATGAGGTGGTAAGACTTGCAGCTCTCTCTTGCATTAGTGAAATCATGAGGATAATAGCTGGCTTTAATTCTTATGATGATCAGATTATGAGAGAGGTACTTCATGCCATGGTGAAAAGCTTCGAAAGGTTGGATGACATCAGGAACCCTCATTTCACAAAGAGGGCAAGATTACTTGAAGTATTTGCATGGTGTAGATTTGAAAACATTATGTTGTCAATAGGTTGTATTGATGACATTCGCAGAATGTTTAACACATTTTGGAATATTTTGGATGAGTTTCATTCCAGCGATGTATTAGCATCAATGCACTCCATCATGTTCACAATCTTGTTTGAGGAGAAGGATGAAATTTCTAAACTTTTGGCAGAAGATTTATGGCATGTTTGGACAAAAGAGAGGAATGTGTCACCTATGGCATGTACGTGGTTAAAGAGCCTGATTAATAGGCCTAAGGATCGAAGTACCTTCCCTATGACAGGCAGAAACTTATATGATGAGTTTGACAGACATGCTGATCCGGTATTGGGAGATGTTAGCACATCTTCACGTAATGATTTATTTGCATCATCTTCACAGGCAGAAGTGGTTACAGATGTTGTACAGGTTGAGCCAGTTGCATCAGAAGGTGATATCACAGGCACACCGGATGGCATGAGTGACACTGACAGTGATTGTGGTATAGTTGGTCTTGATGATGTCACAGGTGCTCAAAATAGTAACTACAGCACAGTGGATTCAGATGATGATTGTGAGGAGGTTGTTGTGCATGATGATGAGATACCTATCAGCGATGAGCAGACATTGAGTATTCAGGACTTTGCTGATAGAGAGTATCAGGCACAGTTAGATGCTACATCACACAAGGTTGACGCACATAGTACTTCACATGTTTTGTCCAGTTAGCTTAGGGTAAGCGAGGATGGGATTGTGACTTCATTATCTCATCATGACAGGATGCGGGAGATGATAGAGGATCACATCTGGATGATTCAGTTACAGGACAGACATAAGGGAGTTCAGACAGAGTCTTCTTGTGTTGACTTACAGGCGATCAGGGAAGGAATGGGAGTGATGAAGATGAGTTATTTACATCTTCTTTCAGATCGTGACCATCTTCTTAGCCTTGCCAGAGATCATTTAGACGCCTTGAGGAGGAAGGAGGAGGAAGTTGGCAGGCTTTCTCGAGAGTTTGAGGACACTCGAGCCTCTTTGTTGAGTACTCCATTGGCATTACAGGACTCAGAGAGACATGTGGATGGGTATGGCGTGGAGTTGAGTTCAACTTCATCTTACACACCTGATACTCAGCTTTCTGCGACATGCGGATCACATGTGGTTGTCGATAGTTGTGAGAGTTCACCTTGCATCCAGGATTCAGAGATAGTGTCAATTATGGCAGACATGGATGTGGGATCAGCTGATATTGGGATTGAGCAGGCTACTCAGGTACAGATTTTGCTTGAGGTGTCAGTCGGTTCCAATTTACGGATGAGGACTCAGGATTGTTACATTGGCGTTTGGGATTCTGTTGACTGGAGATCTTTATCATCTATTGGTAGTAGTGATTGTTTGGATGCTATCATGGATTTGATTAGCAAATTACATGATGTTGTTCTCATTCATACCAGCAGCTTGTTAGATGTTGGTATTAGTCTTTATACACCGATGTTAGGAGTTGTGTGCATTTCCAGTCGACCACTCAGGGTGCAGTGGGTTTTTGATGATTCAGGCACATCTGAGGTGTTAGTATTTACAGATGAGTCCCAAGATCATATGGGTATTGATGACATCCAGGAGTATGCTATGGACAGTTTTGAGGACTTAGCTCCCTCGGCAGATTCATTTGTTACGATGCTACAGTTTTTGATACTCCATATGATGATGTGAGCTTTGGAGTTGACTTGCGGAGTATGGATGGTAGTACTCCAAAGATTAGTGACTTTCATGATACTCCTTTGGATAGTGTGGCAAAGGAGGATTGTAGGAAACAGTCTAGCCAGCGCCATCATGTGTCTAGTCAGCTGAGAGTTAGTGAGCGAGACATTGCTATCCCTTGCGAGCATTTCAATGCTGCTCGTCAGTTGTTAGCAGTTTACGGATGGGGTTCTCCTACTAGCGATGAGCAGGGAGGAAATCATTTCTCCTTGACAGAGATCCACTCTTTATGGGAGGCTATCCATATTCTGAGACAGAATTATATGCAGTTGGTAGCTGACAAAGAGCATCTTATAGAGTGGGGCAGTACAGCATATGATGCATTATTGGTCAAGGAAGATGAGGTGAGTGAGCTTACTCAGCAGCTCGAGGTGACTTCTGAGTTTCTTGAGATTACACAGTTGGCTTTCGAGGAGACACAGTTGGCTTTCGAGGATTCACAATTTCATTTGGCTGAGGTGACCAGGGAGTTAGAGCGACTGCAGTCTTTACCAGATTTTGTACAGTCACAGATTGTGGTGTCTGGTGATTCGAGGATGTCCATGGTTGAGATTGTCAGAGACAGTGGAGATGGGGAGGCATCCATCCTAGATGCTAGCATTGGCACATCGAGTTCATCTCCACTACAGTCAAGTTCAGTTGAGTTGGGCGCTGAGCATTGTGGTATGTTTGACTTGGTGGTGGTCTCTACTATTGATGGCACGGAGACTAGTGATGTTGTACCAGGGATCATGTTTGATGTTGGTGAGCGGGCAGTTGGCTTGGTTCCTGTTTGTGATACTACTCCTTTGGAGGTGTCTTCGGAGGTAGTAGTTGGTTCGGGCTTGGTTAGTGATCAGTTGCAGTTAGTTTCATCTGGATTGCAGTCTGAGCCACTGACTGAGATTGACACATTCTATCGGCCTTACACTGTGAGGTATGCTCATCAGTTTACTTTTGATCCATATATTGATGAGATGATGATACGGAGATGTACTTTGGGCTCTAGTGTTTGTCATCAATTATGGTATGGTTTGACTCCACGGGTAGAGAGTTGCGAGGCATATGACGTGGTGTTGGGTTCTCTGAGCGACATCTGGATGATTCGTGACCAGGAGATTGGGGGTGATACTGATGTTGTTGATGATTCAGCCGTTGTTCTTGATTTCACTCCCTTGGCTATGTCATCCCCTGACTTAGCTAATGATCAGTCACGGTTGCATCACGTTTGCAGGATGAGCTGGTTGGTTCTCTTTACTGGTACTATATTTCAGGGTATGTTCATCGGCTTGCTTTTGATTCATGTATTAAGGAGTTGATGGCAGGCAGATTTGGTTTGATTTATTGCTATCTGTCATGTGATGCCTATTCACCATCAGCGGTGCATGGGAGTTATGGCTATGAGACAGTGGTCGGTGATCAGCAAAGTTGTGTTGACCGTAGGAGTTGTACAATGTGTGGATTTTCCATACTTGGTACAGTTTCATTCGGGAGTGTACACCATTGTTGCAGAGTTGGATTGAACATTCCGCATAAGCCAGTGGGATGCGTTGATGATATTTACTGTGTTGGCAGTTTGAGTTGTTCTCTTGACTTGGGTTCTGATATTTTTAGAGTTGGTGTCTCGTGGGTTCCTGACTATGGCAGTTATGGAGTTAGAGTTCGATTGAGCAGTGGTTCACGATTCATTCATGGATTCCTCTCGGTTATATTGCAGAGGATATTGCAGGAGCTTATGTTGGTTGACAGCAGTTTAGTTCATGACTACATTTGGGATCCAGGTGGATTGATTGCTCTATTGCTCAATCATTGCTTGGGGACAAGCAATTTCAGGAAGGGTGGACTGTCATGTCCCCATTTTGGTTGACATCATTTTGCGTGCCAGATTTGCCTATTATCAACTCTTGTAGCCAAATGATTTGGAGAGAGAGTCATTGTGCTGATCATTTGATTGCATATTACTGATAGAGCCTACATCCAGTTTGAGGCCTACATGCAGTTGTAGTGGAGCCTACGTTCAGTTATGAGACTTTTGGGGCCTACATTGTTATAATTTTAAGTTGAGATTGCACTTTTTTATATTATAAAGTTACTTTATTATAAAGTGCATTATAATATGATTTTATAAAGGATGTTTCTAGAAGTTCTTAGCAACTTCTCCAAAAAGTGAATAAATAGAGGGCTGGGGCATTCATTTTGACATGCTTGGATTTGGGATTTCTTCTACTTCTTCCATTGTGGAGCAATTTGTAATCTTTTGGTCTGCAAATTCTATTCGATCTTTGGGAACGATAACTCCCCTAGATTGGCATAATTGAGGTAGTGAAATATCTACTGAAGGGTTGCAAATTTGGAGTTGGTACTCAGCCATCTCATTGGTACTTCATTGAGAATTTGATGTAAGGGTTTGTTTGTGATTGAAACAACATTTTCAGGAGGCATTTTTAGTAGGGCCGAAATTATAGGCGGCCGAAAAAGCAGGTCCGAAAAAGCAGTCCGAAAAAGCAAATCCGAAAAAGCAGACCCGAAAAAGCAGTCCGAAAAAGCAGACCTGAAAAATTGATATTGAGAGTTTGTAACTGGTTGAATAAGGGTTTGGAATTCATCACTTAATTGGTGAATCATTTTGGTGATAGATTGAAGACATTTTGGCACATTTTCAGTCACTTCATACCAGGGCCTGGATTCAGAATTTTGCTCATATCTCCCAACATACTTGGAGATAATTTTTATGCTCTTGGAGGGAGATTAATACATCATTGGCAGCCAAGTTAATACTATTTTGGGGTTCCAAAAACCCTACATTTATTTTCTGCAGGAGCTGTGCATGTACAGCCTGGTACGGCTGGGCATAGTTGCAGTGTTGGGGACGGATTTGGATCAGGCCTGGGTCTTCCTAGGAACGGTCAGCATCAGCATTCATAGCAGGTCTTTGGAAGCAGCTTCCAGGTGCATATGTTGATGTCATTGAATGCCATAATTTGCATATGAATTGTATGTCACAGTCCATTAATATATCAGTCTGAAAACTGTACTATTCTTGCATCAATCTTGTCATTGTAATCAGTCACATAATATATCTCTGCTATAACAGTCAGTCTTCTAACATCAGAATTGGATATATGTTAGCAAGGGTATTGCCACATTGTCATAGCATTGTATTCAGAATTGTTATTGGTTTGGAATGGGAAAAGTGCATTGATAAGACTTGTTCGTGAAAGATGGTTCATATGTCTCATGTCTTAGCTATTGTGTTGTAATCAGTCCATAGACAATGCTTACATTCTATTGTTGGAACAATCATTCATTGCAAATCAGAATTTGAGAAATACATGATACATTGACATAGGGATCATTGCATTGATATTAGAGTTGCATTGTTGTTCTTTGTGCTACTCTCTATATTGGTATTGTTATCTTTTTGATGCCCAAAATGATTATCACACTGAAACACAACATTGAAATAAGACCATTCAAGTGCATGCCAACTGTTTGACAAATTGACTCGGTTCAGATTTGGGAATTTTAGTGGCCTTTATAGTAATGGTCATTACAATGGCACAGACTCTTGCCCTAGCATCAACATCAAATGTTCTTTCTCTGCAGACTCAGATTTCAGCAGTACAGAAACAGGTTTCTTAGTTGAGCTCTATGATGCAAAATTTCATGGATGCTATGAGTCGGCATGGCTTACAGGCTAGTTCAAGTCGACCTCCTGATAGTGCTCTTGGTCGTGATGGTACTGATGGTGCTGATGATTCTATCAGTTGATATTTTCCATGAGATATTTTAGTTGTTTCATTTGCACTTTGATGTTCTATGATCTCCTTTATGTTGTTATGATCGAGACATTGGACTCTTGTTATATCATTTTTGATCGATTGATGTTGCTTATGTTGATACTCTGATAGTTGTTGGACATTGATCTTTGGATTTAGCTTTTATGATAATTTATTTAGACCTTGATATATCTTGTTGCTTTCATGATGATGGTACCATGGACTTTGATACTCTCTTTGATAGATTTCACTATATATGATGTCATCATGTGTTGGATCTTTTTTCAGGTGTTTTGTATGATATGCAGTTCTATGTGATTCTATTTCCTATATGCTTTGTTTTATACTTTTCAGAATGTAGTTTTCAAATGTATGCATATGTCCTAATGATGGTTAAATGATTTGTCTGATGTATGACATAGAATAGATGAATGCAATGTTAGTTTATTGATTAATGATAATGTGTATATATGTAATAGATGTTAGATGGATGATGAATAATAAATCTAATGGATGCATTTCTTTTGATATGTAAATGTGATGAATCTATGTAACAATGCAATGATCATGAGCTTTTAATGAATAATGATATATGCCATATGGTTGAATGATACTATCATGGATTACATGCATTTAATGTTGAATGATCTTAATGGATGCTATGAATGATCTCTAACTAATGCAATGTACTTTAATGGATGCACCTAAAATGCGATAAATGTAATCTAATGATAATACAACTTAATGCAATGAACTTAATGATTCAAATGTTGGACAAATTTAAATGTATGCAAGGTTTAATGAAGATGACTTAATGCAACTTAATCAATGCAAGTGAACTAATGAAATGCACTTTGTTTTTTATTTCCAACACACTCAATCTTATTTGGTTGTTTTTGATAATCCTTTGATTTTTTATTTGAGTACACCCCCTTTTTATTTTCCTCTTACAAATTAAGCTAAGAAAGGCAAAACAATATACAAAGCATTTAATCTAAGATGTATGCAACTAACTGTCATTATTCAAAATTTGGAGCTTATAATCATCATTGAGCATTTTTGAAATCCCCTTTTAGTACAACCATCACTAGTTCAACTATGATGATATGAATACTTTTTGCACCTCTTTGTTTGCTTTCCCATCTCTCTTTGGTACGACTATCACTGATTGAAGCCAATAATGATAGTGTGAATACTGATTTTGTCGGATTCTATGTTGCAAGTGGATTTTGGTATTTATGATATTGAAGATCAAAATAGCCAAGGTATCCTTTTGCGTAAACAAGCAGAAATCTCAGTTTTATCCTATGTATAAGTCCTCGATGATTCTTTGATGATCATGTCCTTAGACAAATAATACATGATTTAAGACTTTGATTTTAAGACAGTCATTCAGAAATCAACAAAAATATCATCCTTTCATCATAGCTTGTCTAGTCTAAAACTTTCATCAATTCGCTAGAAAGACATGATTTCATTAATTAAGTCAACACTTAGAAAAATTTCTTGCAATGTTTTTCAAATCCATATTTCAAATGTAGTTCCATCCATTTCATATTTTTAGAAAATATTTCTTGCAATGTTTTTCAAATCCATATTTCAAGTGTAGTTCCATCCATTTCATATTTTTAATCCTGATAAAGAGGTCATGTAAGAACTTGGATCAAATTTTTCGTTTGGTTCAAATTGGTTTAGAATGTAGATTTGATTAAGTGTTCCTCTTTCAAATTTTGATGAATTGATTCCATGATTGAATAAAGCTTGCTTTGATGAATCTTTTCTCCTTTTGAGTAGATTGCCCCCAGTTTGAGATAATTTCATTTGTGGGACTTATGACAATTTGCAGATTAGGTGACCAAAATCTTGAAATACTTGCAAATGCAACTATGGGGTTTTATCATGCAATATATACAAACGCTGGCGAATGCAATATTTACAAGGTGACCTTCTAGGTATGCAACTGACTTGGATTTTCAATGGCGCCTGTTTACCAGGTTTTCACCGATTGAATAGATCTTGCTCTTTTTTCTATTTTTAAAGCTTTTCTCTTTTTTTGCTACCAAGGCGCCTATTTGCTAGGTTTTCACCAAGGCACTTTTTCTCTTTTTCTTTTTTTTTGTATTTTTTTTTTTTTAAATTCATATCATCAAGGCACCTATTTGCTAGGTTTTCACCAAGACAACATCTTTTTGAAGATCATATATGAATGTTTTTGCTTTCTTCATGCTCAATTTTCCACTATTTTTTATCTTTTCTGCTTTTCAAATGTTTTTGGTATTTTCAAGATCTTTTTTGACTATGTACAATAAATATGATGTTTTCCATCTAATTTCTGATACTCTTTATACTCTTTCATCTACCTCATGTATAGAACCTCTTTAGATGTATGCTATTGATAGGTTCTTGTAGCTCTTCTCCATCACAATCTGCTAATTTGTAGGTGTCGGTCCCAAAATTTTCAATAATGATAAATGGTCCTAACTAGTTTGCTTCCTATTTTCTTTTTTTTTCTCTTTCTGCTTGATTTTTGGGATTCTCTCTCAAAACTAGGTCACCTATTTGAAATGTTCTTGACTTGATGTGCTTGTTATAAGTCTTTGACATTCTATTTTGGTATACCTTCAAATGATCAAATGCTTGTTCATGTTTCTCATCTAGGAGTTCTAGTTCTTGAAACCTAGTAACCCTATAGTCTTCCTCATTTATCAAACTATGAAGAGATACCCTTAAGGATGGAAGTTCTACCTCCAAAGGTAAAACTGCTTCTGTTCCAAAGACTAAAGAAAAAGGTGTAGCTCTATTGGTGTTCTTATGCTTGTTCTATAAGCCCATAAGCTCAGGTTGATTTTGATGTGCCAATCTCTACCTGAATTGTCCATCGTTCTCTTCAATATCTTCAAAATGTTTTTATTTGTTGCCTCGGCTTGTCCATTACCTTGGGGGTAATAGATTGAAGAAGAATAATGAATCATGTGAAACTTGGTGCATAATTCCTTTAGGTCTTTGTTTTTTGAATTCTTTGCATTATTCGTTATGATAGCATGAGGTATGCCATATCTAAAAATAATGTGATTGAGGATAAACAAAGATATCTTCTTTCCTATTGCAGTTGATAAAGGTACAACTTCCACCCACTTAGTAAAGTACTCTGTTGCTGTGATGATGAATTTATGACCATTTGAGGATGGTGGATAAATCATGCTTATTAAGTCTAGAACCCATTGATAGAATGGCCAAGGTGTTGTCATTGGATGAAGTTCTTGTACGGGCACATGTATCAAGTTTCCATGGAATTGACACTTTCTACAAGTTTTTGCAAAGTTATAAGCATCTTTCTCCATCGTAGGCCAAAAATATCCTATCCCAAGAAGTTTCTTAGCTAGGGTTAATCCGTTCGAGTGTGACCCACAAATTCCTTGATGGATTTCTTGCAAAGCTACGTTTGATTCCTCTTCTTCTAAACATCTAAGGAGCATTCCGTCTAAACTCTTACGATACAATGTTTTAGAAATTATAGTGTATTAGGCGGCTTGGTGAATGAAGCTTTTCTTTTGATTCCTGGTTTGGTCTATGGGAAGAATTTGATGTTTCAAGTAAGTGTAAATAGGTCCATACCAAGGTGATTCGTGTGTAGTTAGAAAGCAAATGGTATAAGGGTGGGTAGGGTCAAATGCAGGTTGATCCACTTCTTCTACTAGAAATTCATATCTAGCACTTTGATCAGGCATTTGTAGAAGTGAAGCTAAAGTTGCCATTGCATCTGTTGCTTTGTTCTTCTCTCTTGGAACTTGCTCAAATGTAATAAGTATGAAGTACTTCTTAATACTTTCCACCATGTTTTTGTAGGGTACTAATTTGTCATCTTTCGTCTGATATTCCTCATTAACTTGATTAATGACTAATTGTGAATCTCCATAAACCTTTAGTTCTCTCACTTTCCATTCTAATGCCAACTTGATTCCAATAACTAAGGCTTCATATTCTGCTATATTATTGGTGCATGGAAATAGCAATTTATAGGACTTAGGAATAGTAGAGCCTTGAGGAGTGATTAGCAGTATGTCTGCTCCTAACCCATGTTGAGTGTATGAACCATCAAAATATAGTTGCCATGTTTTTGCCTCAACCTTCACAATTTCTAAATTTGGGAATTCTACTTGGATGGGATGATCATCTTGAAGTGGTGCTTCTGCTAACTAGTCAGTAATGACTTGCCCTTTGATTGATTTTCTATCAACATATTCAATGTCGAACTCACTTAACACCATAACCCACTTTGCTAGCATTCCATTTAATGTTGTTTTACTAAGTAGATACTTCAAAGGATCAATTTTGGCAATGAGCCTTATCTTGTGGGCTAGCATATAATGGTGTAATTTTTGGGAAGCAAAAACCACGGCCAAGCATGCCCTTTCCATGAATGTATAATTCAGCTCGTATTTGACCAAGGTTCTACTTATGTAGTAAATTGCCTTTTCTTTTCCTATTTCATCTTCTTGTGCTAAAAGTGCCCCCAATGAATTCTCCATTGCTAAAATATATAGGATCAAGGGCTTGCCTCTGATAGGTAGCATCAAGATTGGTGGGTTCATGATATATTTCTTCAATAGATTAAAGGCTTCTTCACACTTTTCATCCCATTTGAAAGATGTATCTTTATGCAAAAGTTGGGTCAAATTATGATATTTTTCAGCTAGTTGGGAGATAAATCTCTTGATGGATTGTATCCTTCCTTGTAGAGACCTCATTTGGCTACTATTTTTTGGTGCTTCCATTTCCATAATAGCCTTAATTTTAGCAAGATCCACCTCTATTCCCTTTGCAGATACAATATAGCCTAGTAGTTTGCCGGATTGGACTCCAAATGCACTTTTTTTTGGGTTAAGCCTTACTTTGAATTGCTCTAACCTTTCAAACAATTTTGCCAAATTTGGTAGGTGGTCTTTCCTTGAGTGAGATTTAGCTAATATATCATCCACATAATCCTCTATGAACTTATGCATCATGTCATGAAATATTGTGGTCATCGCTCGTTGATAGGTCGCTTTGGCATTCTTCAAACCAAAAGGCATGACATTCCAGCAAAAAGTACCCCATGCACATGTAAAAGCTCTCTTATCTTGGTCTTTTGGTGCTATCTTTATCTAGTTATATCCGCTAAATCCATCCATGAGTGAGAACATAGAGTGTCCTACTGTTAGGTCCACAATGGCATCTATACTTGGAAGTGGGAAGTCGTCCTTAGGACATGCCAAGTTTAAGTCTCTAAAATCCGTGCATATTCTGATGGATTTATCTGCTTTTGATACTAGCACTATATTTGAGATCCATTGTGCATAATCAATGGCCCTTATAAATCCTACTTTCAATAATTTTTATAATTCCACTTTGACAAGTAGTGCTATATGGGGATGCATCTTTCTTAGCTTTTGCTTAACAGGTTTGGCTCCTTCCTTGATAGTTAGATGATACATTATCAGATTTGGGTCTAAACCCTGCATATCGTCATAAGACCATGCTAAGTTAACTTGTTTTTTCCTTAAAGAACTTGATGAATTATGTTCTCTCTTCACTAGATAGGGATGTCGCTAGGTGGATGATCTTCAGCTCTATTTTTGATCCAATATTTATCTTTTCTGTGGGCTCGATCAAGATTGGAGATCTTTCTTGATAATGTTCTAATAGAACATCCAAACTCCCTTCCTTAGGTGCCTCAGTTGGGTTTTCACCTTTGGAAACATCCTTTATTTCTTTTTTCCTTTCTTTTGGATCTAATGTTGCCATTACGTGGTTTTCAACAATCGATTCTTTTCCTTTTTTCTTTTTTTTCATTTTTTCTCGGATTGAAAGTTTGGATGCTCCCTTTGATCAATTATTCCTGATATTCCATGATAGAAGAAGGTTCAACTGCGTTGAGGTATTGGGACACCACGTTGTCATTCAAGAAGATTGGAAGGATAGTTGGCTCAATGGAATTCCATTCGATTAATTCTAGGTGTATGAGAGTTAATGGGTCAATACTTGGGTTTGTTTCAATGGGGTTTAAGGCTAATATCTCATTGGATGGTTCATATATTGTATCATGCAATTATATGACATGGGAATCTTCTAAATGTTCTAAAGAAAAAGGATCAAAGTCCTCCTCGCTAGACTCGTCTAGGGTTTCTGTTGGATAAAATTCATGTGGATTAAACCTAACATTTGATTCCTCCATAGTAGGTCTCCATGAAGGAATGTAGGGTTCACCTACCCATTGATTTATCTCTATTGTTATGCTTGACACATCATTTAGAACCACTTGGTTTGAACTAGATGCTTGATTTGAACTTGATTCTGCTATTGGCCCTTTATCTTTGGTAGAAGTATAGGTATGAATAACATCAATACCCTTATCATGGCATGACTCGTCTGATAAAGTATCCCTTTCCCACTCATATGAGATAAAATGGTGACATGAGGAATGTTTGCACAATGCAAAGGGGAGATCTCCACATGTGTGTGAGGAAGGAATTGGTGGTGATTGCCAAATGTTACATGGTCTATGTATGGAGGAGCAGCGCTTGTTATTCTATCAGCTGTTAAACCATGGCAAAAGAAGAAATGTACAAAGCAACGCATTAGAATGCTATGTATGGTAATTGTCAAAACAATCATTTGAAATTAAAATAAGAACATGTGTTAGGTACTGGTTGAGAAGGGAGCTCACATTAAAGGATTGGCAATCCATATAAAAGCCCACGTAAATGTTAGTGGGACATCACGCAAACAAATAGGGGGAGCTCCCTACAGACATTAGCTAGCGCCAAACACCAAGTGGTTGCCAACGTTGTGTGAAGAAGCCTCATGTGAATAGCTACTTGGAGTATGCTATGGACTGGAGACGCACCAAATAGAGGGGGCAAGGACCAGCAAATGACATGCTCATAAGCATAATAAAGATCCACGCAAAATGCAATGGGAGCATATATTATGCCTGCTGGAAATTGTCAATGCCAGTGTGTGAGGTGAAATAGAGGAAACTTGCAAAAAGAATTGGTGGCTGGCACGCTAAGTGGCAGGCATGTACCAATTGAACAAAGGAAAGACCGAGGCTCACGT
Source organism: Chamaecyparis obtusa (assembly GCA_027943335.1). NCBI lineage: Eukaryota > Viridiplantae > Streptophyta > Pinopsida > Cupressales > Cupressaceae > Chamaecyparis > Chamaecyparis obtusa. Next base: position 374,627 of record BSBK01006836.1, read on the forward strand.
CTTACTTTGAGGAAAATGCCAGGTGTGGGATGAATTGGTGGCTCACGCAATAATGGAAGCTTGCAAATGATTTGAAAGCCCACACAAAATGCTAAATGGGGGCAGCTTGCTACGCAATGCAATGATGGAGGCACATTTTTTATGTGCCAGCGTGAGAGGTGGGGTCTTGCATCAAATGAAAGGAGCCTCATGTACTGGAAAATAGCCAGCTTGATGTCAAACAAGACAGGATTTCCAGTATACAAAAGGGGGGCCTATGAAATTAATATTTAAAACACTAGCGCATAAGGGAGATTCATGCTAAGTGTAGGTGGCATGAAGATTAGCAAATGGACCTGTATATTTTTATTTAATGTCTGTGTAGGTTTATTAGATGGGGCTTCCATGCTGTGATTGCAAGGAGGAGATACATCAAATAGGGCTGCTCATGCGATGTGTTGAGGAGGCCCATGCGTAGGAGGGAGTGTTGTCTGGTTTCTCCTCTATAACCAATTATCCCACATACAACAGGAATCAGTTTTTCATAGCATTTATATACTACAACACTTCATAGCAATGTAAAGAAAGAACTACAGAAGCTCTTGGTGGGCCCAGTTGACTGGAGCTCTCTGTGCGTAGCGGGGCCCATAATTTTGAAAGGATGTGCAGGGAAAGTCTTTAAAACTGTGAAAACAATGATCCCACATTGATCACGAAACAAGTCTTAAAGGTGTTTAAATACAACACAACAAACATACAAGGTAAATGAAGATGTGGAAGCTATGCTTGTGCAAGCCTGTGCGGCCGCCTCAGTTTCCATGCTGGCGGGCCTGAAAAGAAGATTTTTTGTAGAGCATTGATGATAACAGCAAGGATGAAAGTGGACACATGTTACAAGGTCGCAATGAGATAACCACCAGGAGAGATAACCACCGAGACCTGGAGAAAGCTGCCAGTCGCCCAATCGCCAGATGGTAGCAGTCAGCAAACTGCCAGTCGCCCAGTCTCATAATGCTAGCAGTTAAGTGCAAGAGGTTCCGAGATTGTGAGATTAGCCTATTTGCGAGGTCTCATAATATTGGCAGTTAGGTGATAGACATTTGGAGATTATGAGTTAGCATTTGTCGCCAAGTCGCTGGAGGAAAAATCTGGAGACTTGGAGACTTGAAGATCTAGAGACTGAAGCTAGTCACGTGGTCTCCCAATCCAACTGTGCTTAAGGAAGTCATTCTGAGACTTGGACACTAAGGAGTTTCTCCAGGTCTCTGAAGGTAACCGCGGTTAAGAGTTGACTTCAGAGATTTGGAGATTAGTGTAGTCTCCAAATCTCTAGATGAGCAGGGTTAAAGGTGAGTTAGTCCAAGCAGCAAATGAGAACATGACACTTGGCAAATTTTGGTGGCCTGTGCACATTTTAAACAAATATAAGATTTAAAAAGTTATAAAATTCAGACTTTGGATAAACTCGAAATTTTTCATGACAGAGAGTTGCTCAGAGTTTTTATCCCTGCAGATTCATTTTTTATCGAAACATAGCAGTATAATATCTTTCTGAAAACGCTAGAAGATGACGGAGATGATGGCAATGGATAAAATTAGATCTAATCGAGCAAATGAGAGCAGTAAAGACTTTTCAGTCCGAGGTCAAATTTTGCAGAGATATTTTTCCAAGCATGTTTGATTTTGCAGAACCGACAGAGGGAATGATCAAATTTTTGACAGAGGATAAGGATAAAATCAGAGAGACAGATGTTACCAGATTTTTGAAAAGTGCCCGAGGATATCAGATTTTATGAAGACAAAGGGTTATTGAATCAGATTTACAAGCAGATGAATAAGATAAGGTCAGAGTTTTAAAGTGGCAGAGAAGAACAAATTTTTGAAGAGGCAAAAGAAATCAGATTTTGAAATATCCGAGAAGATCAAATTTTAGAAGAGATAGAAGGTGGATAAGATTAGATTGTTCAGAGCAGATAGGTGTTGATCTAGCATGACTTTTAGGGTTTCTTCCTTCTTTTTATTCTCTTCTTTTCTCAGTGTATAGGGTTCCTATTCCTTTTTTCTAGAGGGTTCCTATGGTTGCTCTGTTGTGAGCAGGTCCCTAATGGTGAATATTGAATATCTTTATGTAGAGCAAATTTCCCAGTCCTGTGTCTAAATTCTAGAAATTTCAAACTTTGTATGTGATAGACAGGCTCATTTTCAATAGAATACATTGCAATTTTTGTCTCCTATTATTGATTGTCTCTTTACTTTTACATTTTCTCTTGTATGTTTTATGTGTAAGGCATATAAAATATACTGGTTGTTAAGCAGCTTTTGTAATTGGTTATGAGTTTCTCTCAAGGAGAGAATTAAAATCCTTGTTATCAATTTCAGAGAGTAAATGTATCTGTAGAGATTTTGATAGTAATAATACTAGATTGATAGAATAGTTTGTAAGGCATCCTATTCAGATTGCATGTAGTTTGTCAGGCATGCTACTGTATTTCTTTGAGATCTTCTTGTGCATTTATATTCAGACTCTTTTGCCCAATGGAATAGGCACTGGCTAGATGTTTGTTATGCAGTTATTTTTATGTCATCAAAACTAAATTTCATTACCAGTTTTTTTCTATTTTTAAGTTCATGCATACTGTGAAAGGATTATATCTAGGTGATATAGTTCAGTTTGTTGATTCCTTGAAGAGAGAATCAGAGGTTAACCTTCCTTGAGTTGTACTCACAAAAAGAAGAAGGATTCTCTATCCTTATTCCATTGTCAATGCTATCACATTCATAGTTTCTACTACTATCCTCTATATCGAAATAGTTCTCAGCTGTCTACAGAGTGATCTTTTGTTTAAGTAATCTAAAGCCTAGATAGCATAGCAGTGAAGACCCTATCCACAATTTGAATGTTTACTTGAAACATAGTGAATCATTAATAGGCAATACCCACGTGAGTCCTGTGGAGCTCGAAGCAGAAGGAGGATCTTATCCAATCCTCGTCAATTAGGCTTTTCTTGCAAACTTGGAGCCCCTTTTAACTGAGAATCAAGCCTGTAACTTGCCAAGTTTGACCCCACAAGAAAAATCACTAACATAGGGTAGGGTAAAAAGGGTTGCCTTTAAGTTGTAGGCCTCCACAACTCCATCATTCACAAGGTTTTTGTTGTTATTCTTTATCCATGACGTAGACTTATCATTTTGATTGTTGGACCCTTGATTATTGACATATTTAGGCACATAATTATTGTTGTTGTTGTTGTTAGATTTGTTATCTTTAAATAATTTTATTTCACCTCTCTTGACCAATACATCCTCAATCTTGATCTCATTTTCGATGAGTTTTTCAAATGTTGGGGGACATTGAATTTGTAATCTATAATTCATTTCTATGGTCAAACTGTTTGTGAAGATTTCCATCTTTTCTTTCTTGGGGATACTTCATGGATACCTTGCAAAAACGGTCCTCCACCTTTGTAGGAATCCTAAGAAGGATTCTCCATCTTTCTGTTTGGAATCACACAACTTGAGCATTGTGATTTCGTGCTCAATGTTATAAGAATAATGGGTTATGAGCTTGGAGGCTAACTCCTCAAAGGTCTTTATTTCTTGGGGTAGTTTTGAAAACCACTCCATGGCGGGACCTCCTAAGCTCCTAGGAAAGAGTCTCATTAGGTATGTATCATTGTGCATGAACTCAATGCTAAGGGCACAAAACTCCCTTAAATGATCATGTGGGTTTGTTTTACCTGTATATTTATCATACTTAGGAAAAATAGTATTAAAAGGAAAAGATACCATAACTAAGCTCTTGTCGAATGGGAAAGGACACAAAGCTTCAATGGAAAAGGCCTTAGGTTCAACTGCCTTTTTGATGGTATCAATTTTCTCTTGGAAGGCCTTTATTTTCCTAGTCATAGCATTCATGGGGTCATCTTGCTCTTGGTCTTTCTTAAGTTGTTCTATATCGAAATCATGGGGAAGCTTTACTCCCACTTGGGCTAGGTTTAGGAAAATTTTGTCCCTATCCCTATCTATTAATTTCTCCATGACCTCTAGGAATTCTAGGTCTTGGGCTGCTTTCTCCACTTTTTCTTCAAGTGTTTCTTTAGGATTATGATTGGCATTGTTGATGTTATGATTGTTGCCTCCTTGTTGGTAATTATGATATGCAGAATTTATATCCATTTCTCCAAGTCTTTTTTCAAATAAGTTTGGAAAAATTTCCTCTTGATTATGACCTTTGAAAAGACTTTGGTACTCAACTTCTTGCCCTTTGTTTGCAACAAGAGTGCTATCTCCTTGTAAAGATACCCTATATGTGTGGGACCACGTGGAAATCAACATCCAACAAGGGTTTGATTTGAAGTGATCCTTGATTCGAGAATTGGTGATTTTAAATTGAAGAGATTAAAAATGTAAGATGAACTTTCAATGGATATCTCTCTCACTTGTTTATGTATTTCAAACACAACAATCACACATTCACTTGTCTCTTTTTACCCATTTAACACAAAATGTTTGATTTGAAAGAACATTGTCACGGGTTTTGCACAAAAAGAAACTTCAAGCACCTACCTAGCACAAGATTTGGTTCATAAACATGGCTCTAAAAGGTGGTCTTCCTATTTTATCAAGGATATAATATAGATTCTGTTCAAAATGGATCTTAAACTTTCATCCCCCAAGTATGTTAAGGGGCTTCCCACCATCGGTATATCGTAGTTTTGCGCAATCTATGAGAACTACTTGAGGCAGTTCAAAAATTTAAAATCTTTTTGTCACACACCCCATTAAGGATGTATGCATTTCATTTTATAGTGGGTTGGATTCTCGAAGCAAAAGCAAGCGTATCCCACTTTGGGTTATCCCTCTCACCAGCCTCGTTAAGGCAAATTCTCAAGAGGCGAGCCCACTAATGTTCTAGCATGTTCATGTAAAGCAAGGAAATGGAGTTAAGAACAATTTTTTGGGAATTTGGTTCACCAAAAGGTGAAGAGCATATCCCTAACTTTTCCTTAATTTCCCAAACACAATAAACAATGTTCAATTTCTTCACCCACTAACTATAGAGAATTGAGTATTTCTACTCTCTTCTACAAACAAGGGGCTTTGATTTTATGTGCTTGACTTCCTCAACTTTTCTTCTTAATTAAAAAGTTCAACACCTTTGGCATTTTGATTCACTAGAAGAAGTGAAGAGCATAGGCCTAAATGCTAAATTTTCCAAACAAAGAGAGGTTGTTTTGTAATTACTAGATTTTCAAATGCACCAATGCCACAATTTAAGGGAAAATATTCACTAGTTTGAGGCTTACCTTTCTTTGTACCTAGCATAAGCTAGGAGCATTTTTGAGTGATTTTTGTCATTTTTAGCTTACCTTGGCTATAGCTCCTTTCCAATGTGCTTTTCCACCAGCAAGTTAGTCAACACAAACAACCACAATGAAGGAAACTAAAATGAATTTGAAAAAGCAAAGTTTGAATTGAATCTAAAGCCTTATTTGCAAATTTTGAGAAAAACTTGAACTAAGGTGAGAAAATCTAATTAAGTGATACAAACTTAGTTTTATACGCTTTTACAATTTAAGGTAGTTCTCATAAACCTGATTTTCTTACTGTGAATCTTCAAGGACCAGTTTGATATGTGCTATGTTATCCTTCTTGATTTTCCTTGCTAAAGCCTTGCCTTCTTTGTTGAATCTGCTCTCTGGTTTCTTCGCTTTTCTTTGATCAAACATCCTACAGAGTTATATAAACCATTTTACCATAGTCAAATTATGAAAATTAACAAATTCTACAAAAGCGCTCCTGTAATGCTTAAAAGTGCTATTTTACTACTTAAAAACACTGCTAATTTGATTAAAAGCATTGTTTAAACTTTGTCAGTAAACTTAAAAGCGCACAAATAACTAATGAAAGCACTGCAGAATCTATTAAAGGTCGTAAAAATGTAGTAAAAGCACTCGGTAAAATAACAAAAGCGCTCAAGAGTCAGGGAAAATGCGTTGTGGATTCATACAAAGGCGCTGCAAGAATGATAAACAAAAAATAAAAATATTGAAAGCGTCGTGGATAAACGCAAAGGCACACTACTTTGTCGTGAAAGCGTTGAAACAGTGCTGGAAAGCACCATTTAATCATGCAAAAGCGTTGTTTGACCTGTCAAAAGCATTGTTTCTTGAAAAACCCGAGAGTTAAACATGCACAAATTTGATAAAAATGAGATAATTCCGAGCATTTAGTAAAATGAAGCATTCTACCCCACGGTGGGTGCCATTTTGTATACTAGAAATAGTATCTTCATAGAATTAGTATTGACAATAAATGAAATAGAAACTAAATAAACCATAATTATAGCAACTATTGAGCAAATTTAAGATCAATTGAGCATCCTATGGCTCTCCATCTAAGAGTGTTAATAGAAGCTCTCAGTAAGCTACCATTAATGACAGTCCTATAATGAGAAATGATAATGATTCAGCTAAAGCTAACAATTAGTTCAAATTGAATGCTAATTAAGCTCTTAAAATGCCTTTCTAGCTATAAAATTCAAGAGGTTCTATGCAATTCTCAGATGTGTGGTTATGAATTATGATTGATTTTGGTTTTCTTTTTATATATTTTTCCAATGGTAGGGGGTGTAGTGTAGTTGATCATGATTAAGCATTGGTTGAGTCTTTGGTTCCACCCTTTGAAGACAATGCAAAGTTTTGTGACCTCGAAGCTTGGGACAAGTAGACAAGATTCTCTTTCACTTTGAGTGATTGAGATTGAATTTGGCTTGATCCATGTGAATGCATTTTCTCAAATCCTATTGGTTGATTGAATTCCCCCTCCTTTTGGGTTGTTGAGAGAAATTAGAATTTATTAATTGATTTAAATTGATTTATTTACCCATGTACCCCTTGAATGGGTTGAATTTGATTTAATCCAAAACTATACAATTAATAGAATTAATTACACTTTGATTTGATTACATTTGATTAAAATGCTCTCAAATTTGATTTATCTTGAATTAGGACTTAATTTTTATTTTGATTGGCTAATTATGCATTGTGATTCAATTGCTTTGATTTTGTCTTTAATTTGTTTTGATTTGACTTGATTTAGTACTTAATTGTCTTTGTCCATTTTTAGGTGATTATAGTAAGAACCTATCATGACTCAACAAATTATAAAGCTTTTTTCAATTTACGAGTGAGTAAAATACACAGTTCATTTACTTATCTTTTCCGGTGCCAAAACAGGCTAAATTGCTTATAAGTTTTACCTTGTGTGTCTCCTACACCTCTAGGTGGACCTTCAATGCAAACTTAACATAGATTTAGTGAAGAATTAAATTTCTTTAAAATTTAATCAGCAAATCAAGAGCTAATTATTTTAATATTTACTAAAGTCTAAATCTAATGAATTTCTCACTACATCGACTACACCACAAAGTAACGGCAAAAGGTTTGAACAATATTTCTTATTTTCCATCAGTATGGTTTACTGCATATTTTGAAATCTCACCTATGGCCCTGATAAGAGGCTTGATATTTCCCACATTAACATTGAAATTGAAAAAAAACATCGGCAAAGGAATTTGAATAGTTATTGTAGGTAGCAACAAGAGAATTAGTGAAGGAAGCATCCATGGTGAAACTAACATACTTGTCCAATATCAATGTTACCCATACTCACCACCCCACCAAATATAATAATAAATTGTGCCTAAAAGATGGATGAAAAGAGATACATAAAATGGTATGTCAATTGCATTCAAACAAAAAAACCCCACCAAATATAATAATAAATTGTGGCTAAAAGATTGATGAAAAGAGATACATAAAATGGTATGTCAATTGCATTCAAACAAAAAAACCCCACTTTGGACACTGATGAAAGCACATATATTTAATTGGGACTAAAAATGCACAGGAGTGCAAGTTCTACTAGCTAAGTTGAAAAAAATTCACTGCAGTCTTTTGTATTAGAATACCTTCTATTAATTTAGTTTTGGATGAAAAGTAGCAATACAAAAGAAGGTATTCTAATACAACTAACTGCAGTGTTTTAACAGAAGGTATTCTAATACAAAAGACTGCATTAAATTAAGAAGTTGCAATACAAAAGAAGGTAGTCTTTAGGATTAGAAGTTGCAATACAAAAGAAGGTATTGAGATAACCTTGTCAGTTTTATTGGTATACTAATGATATCATCTCATTACCAATGAGCTATACTATTCATATAATCTTAGTACCAATAAGAGAGACTCTGAAAGTCTCCTCTTGATATGTTCATGTCTCCCTTATCAAAATTCAGACACCCAAAATTATATTGCTCGCAAGTTCATCGGAGACAACTTCTTTATGATATTCACATGTCTTCCTGACATGACACTATGTAATATATGATACAACTGACTACAATGAATTAACAAAAGGTATTCTAATACAAAAGACTACATTAAATTAAGAAGTTGCAATACAAAAGAAGGTATGTCAGTTGTATTGGTATACTAATGATATCATATCATTACCAATGAGCTCTACTATTCATATCATCTCATTACCAATAAGAGAGACTCTGAAAGTCTCCTCTCAATATGTTCATGTCTCCCTAATCAGAATTCAGACACCCAAAATTATATTGCTCGCAAGTTCATCGGAGACAACTTCTTTATGATATTCACATGTCTTCCCGACATGACATTGAGGAGATGCGAAAAATATCTTTTTGATATATATGTATTTTTTCAATTAGAGTTTTAGTCTTGATCAACTTTAATATCTGATGATGCATTAGAGAAACCTTGCAAGATATCTCTTTGATATAAAGTTTTCTCACTGATAAGATTCATCTAAATGCTTAAGATTCTTCGCAGTGGGTCTTCGCATTAATGGACTTTTTGCTTAAGATTCTTCGCATTGGGTTTTCCACCAAGTTGTGACAAACACATGAAAATAACATTATAGTGTGGAGTCCTAAGTTTTGAATAGGGAGAACATGAAAATGGAGTGGGAAATAGATGACTCAAAATGGAAAGTGAAAAATGCAAGGAAACAGTCATTAATTATGATCAAGGAATGGTGACAATTACCACAATAACTAAGATTTGAAATTTACAAGGATGTAATGACATTTTTATAAGATTTTCTATAGGCTCCAACACTTTCTTCAAATTGACAAGGCTTCCAAATTTTCCCCTCGATACACATATATCATGTTGTTGTATTTATCCTTTCATTGGTGAGATTGTGAAATGTTCGCTTTGATATTGTAAATTGCTAAAACCAAACACAATGCTAATACAATTGTAATAAAACAAAAATAAACCAAGAAGAAGAGATAAATTAAATACCAAATCAACTAATACAAGAACAATTCAGCATACCCATAAAAAAATGAACATCAAACTTATTTTAATCCCTTGTTTTTACAACTTCTTTTGTATTGCAACTTCTAATAAAATGAACATAAAATTCCAATTTTAATCCCCTTTTTTTACAACTTATTTTGTATTGCAACTTCTTTTCTATTGCCACTTCTAATGCAATACAACTGGTAATGAGATAAGATGAATAGTATAGCTCATCAGTATAGCAAGGTTTCTAATACAACTGATTGTAGTCTTTTGGATTAGAATACCAATACAACTGTAGAGACTTAGCCGAAAGCAAGTAAAACTCATTGCATGTAGCTTGGGACCCCAAAAGTCTCTGTTACGCTCACATAGTCTCAAGACCATGGTATAACCCATACCAAAGCTTGACTTACTGGCAAGGACTGACTTAGTGGTGAAGGTAAGGGTGGTTTCGACTCTTGCCAAGGTCTGACACAAGTGAAGTGATTTCTAAGAGGGTAAGCGAGCCTTGCCAAGGGTAAATCCCTGGCATTCAAGAGGACCCACTATTAAATTTAGTAAAAATGGTAACTTCCCAACATTTAAGTAGGCCTAGTATTATTTATTGTCTTCCATCCATGGTAACACAGTATCTCCATCTCTCTCACACAAAAAAAAAAATAGAAAGGGGAGAATGATAAGCACTACAAAACATTTGGACTGATACATCCGAGGAGATCACTTGGATTTATTTCCTTCAAACAAAACCAAAAACATAAATTTTCCAAAGCAAAACTGAGAGCTTTAAATACTGCGAATGAGTTTTAGGGTTACCTAAACACTACGAAGATGCTGCGAAAACACTGGGAAAACCCACTGCAAAGACCCACTGTGAAGATGCACTACGAAGACCCACTGTGAAAATACTACGGAAAACCCACTGCGAATACACAAAACCCTCAGACAAAAAAAGTAGAAGACGCACTGCCGACGGACGCTACTGGGTTTGTAAATGGGGAAGTCACTGGACCCTGCAGAATATCAAATGCAATGTATAAAAGACAAAAAAGGGTTTTAAAAATTGAATTCCACCTTTTTGAGTGGAAGTGGAACTTCCAGAAGTTCACACGAAATGAGGATTTGAAAACAAAAACTTGGTTTTCAATTTTGACATCCAAACGGCAGATTCAGCTCGAAAGCGAAAGTCCCACCGCCAATTCCGCCCCAATTCTAGCAAACAAACATGCCCTTAACCATTTTCGGAATAGAATCAAGAATATTATCCCTAGCATAGTCTTCTATAAGCAAAATCAATCCTCATGCAACACCAGGTAACTAGGCTTCTTCCTCTTTTCCATAATACTATTATTCAAAGGACTTAGCAAGTAATAGGGAAAAAAGATTTTCTTCTGGTACCTGAAATGGTTGACCATCACAAAATGAAAGTTATACACCTTTGTGTAGCATCCATCAAGAGTGAAATATTCCATCATAACTTTCAGGACTTTGGCCTAGATCAACTTGATCATGTTCATTTCCACATAATCCCCCGAGCACTTCACCAACATTGCTTCTTCCTCATCTTTCAAAAAAAAGCTTTAAAGCTTGTGACCCCATACATTTATTATTCCTATAAAACTTCATTCCATCCACAAGCATACCTGTACTCTTAGATATAAGGTTCAAAGAAAGAGGGAAGGATTTACCCATCAAATTTACTCTACCATTAGCCCATCCAACAGCAAACTTCTCAGTTATCTCCTTAAGATATACATGTTTAACATTTTTGTTGAAGATATACATGTTTAAAATTTTTGTTGAAGATATACATGTTTAATATTTTTGTCATTATTAATATTTAAATATTACTCATTTATTATTTTGAGATGATTCATTTAATATCGATTCTTTTATCCCATTGGTTTTAGAATTCAATGTTGAACATTTTCTTATAGGAATTAATGTGTACAAAATTTGGTCTTTTAGGTTGTGCGTAACAATGATCAACAGGTGTTACTCCTTATCTTTCTTAGACCTTTATTATGCTCACACGTAGGTGGTTTCTCATTATGGCATTTCACATGTTCATATTTTGGCTTCTAATTATATTATACCTCGGTTACTAGATTCTATTTTTATATTATGGCATTAATTTTTTTTCCATAAGTAAGATTTCACTTCTTATCTTGTTGAAGTTGTGGTTGTTATCTGTCTAGTGTGTTGCATGTAATTACATATTATTTTGTCATTTTTTATACCCTTGGGTTTTGTGTTTCATACTCATGATACCCCTACATTATGAGTGGAGGATGGCTTAGATCAGATAAAAAAATTTCCATAGCCATAACCAAGTGCTATCATTTTCCCCATTGACAATCTCATGCAAAACATGATAAAAATTAGGGGTTTTTGATATGCTCTGCAACATCATTACTAGAGAGAACTTGCAGACAAAATATTAGAATGGGGTGGAAGTCCTTGGTTGGTGACTTAGAATAATCACATAAGAAGAAAAGCATGGGAGTTGGTGATAATGTAGGTAGTTTCTATCTATCTTGAATTGTAATTATTTCCTAGAATTTCATAGTGATTATAAAGGCAGGCTCTCTTTTTCTCCTACAAAATTTGTAATAAAGGTCACTTAGTTTCCACCTATGAGGTATTAGGAAATTATTGGTATTCCTTGCCAAGTAACATGCATGTTGTTTAAGTCACTTGCTAATAAATCACATTCTTTCCCCTTGTAAATTACACTTAATTAATTTTCTTTTTACACCATAACGGATCGCTTCTCTGAATGATTAATATACTATGTGTATCGTTATTTAATACTCCACACAAATAGTATATTGTAGACTACAATCATCTTAGGACAAGCCATCATTCCTCAAGGAAGATATGCTATAAAAGTTATAATCCTTCAATCATTGTGCTTACTTTGATATAGCCCTCTTTAGATTTTGTAGATACACACCAAATGGTTGAGTCTCATACATCTTTTAGATTTATGTTTAAGGTTCCAACAAAGACAAACTAAGCATGTCATATCATATTTATCTTATTCATCTCTACCAAATATTGGGTTGTAAAATCTTATCTTCTTTGCAACTTGAGGTGAAATGTGCACTTCATAAAATATAATGCTACAAATAAGTGACAAGATTATATACGCATCTTAGAATATGAAATAAAATGAAATATCATATCTAAACTTTCATATTTTTACATTAAAATAAACATTACAATGGTTGTTCATTTTAGTAAACAAATAAACAAACAAAAGAACTCTTCTTCAAATGATACAGTATAAGAGAGAATAAACTTGAATGAAGACATATCCTTGATTGTGATCATTATGGAAATGAGTAATTGAGTCTATGATTAGGATTGTTTGGAATACTATTAAATACTAGAGGCTTGGGGTTGCTTTAAATTTGGTAAATTAGTGTAATCACCTAAAAGTGGACATGATCATTCATGTGAGTAATCAAGGCAAATCAAGGCAATTGAATCAAAATGAACATTTAGCCAATCAAAATTAAAATCAAGCTTTAATTCAATTTAAATCAAAATCAAGAGTATTTTAATCAAGTTAAATCAAATCAATGTGTAATTAATTCAATAAATTGTATAGTTTGGAATTAAATCAAATTAACCCATTCAAGGAGTACACTTGGCTAAATAAATGAATTAAAATCAATTGATTAAATCCTAATTTCTCTCAACACCACATGGGAGGAAAAAGCCTCAACCAATAGGATTTAAGGAAAGAAGCTCACATGGATCAAGCCAAAACGAATCTCAATCACTCAAATTGAAAGAGCATCTTGTCCACTCATCTTGTCTTCTTGTCCCAAGCTTTGAGGACACAATATTTAAATTGTCTTCAAAGGGTGGAACCAGAGACTCAACCCCAACCTAATCATGATCAACTTTACTACACCCCCTACCCTTGCCAAATCCTATAAAAGCAAGGCTAAATTCACTCATAATTCATCCACAAATCTAAGAATTGCATCTAACCTCTTGAGAATTATAGCTAAAAAGGCAAATATAGGAGTTAATTAGCTTTTCAATTTGGAATTGAACTATTTAGCTTGTTTTATCATTTATTCTCATTCTAGGGCTGTCATTTAATGGAGGCTTGCTAAGAGCTTCACCATTAAAACTAGTAGTTAGAGAGCCATAGAGTGCTTAATTGTCAATTTCTAGCTTAAATAGATTGACATTTTGTGGTTATTTAGTTTCTATTTGATTTATTGACAATACTAACCCTATGAAGATATTATTTCTAGTATAAAAAATGGCGTCCACCATGGGGCATTAGGCTTCACTTTCTTAAAAATTCAGAAATTTCATTTTATTCAAATTTTTGCATGTTAAGTTCTCTGTTTTACAGGTGAAACAACGCTTCTGAGACTTTAAACAACGCGTTTGAGCAATTTACTAGAACTTTTGAGCTCTGAAACAACACCTTGACGACAAATTGTTATGTCTTTGCATAGGATTTCAACGCTTTCAATCCTTTCTAGCTTCTGTCTAATTTTATATCAACGCTTATTCCCTGATTAGCTAGCGCGTTTGACTCTTTCTCTAGTGTGTTTGATCATTTTCTGATGCCTTTTCTTAATACTTTAGCACTTTCAATTCGATCCACAACGCTTTTGAGCATTTAAATAGTGCTTACAATCATTTCTAAGATGCTTTTGATTAAACTGTAAATTTTCATAATCTGACTGTTAGAAATTATAAACCAAAGAGCAGATTCAATAAAGAAGGCAAAGCTTTGACAAGGAAGATAAAAAAGGAGAACATTGCTCACATTATGCTGGTTCTTGAGGATTCTCAACAAGAAGGAAAGGTACATGAACATTATCTCAAAGTTGTAGAAGCATATAAGGCAAAATTTGTTTCCTTAAATTGGATATTTTCACCTTAAATCAAATTTTGCTTAAGTCTGAAAATTAAGGCTTAAAGTTCAATTTTATCTTTGTTTATTCAATTTTATCTTTGTTTCCTTCACTTTTGTTGGTTTTGTTGACTAACTTGTTGGAGGAAAAGCACATTGGAAAGGAATGATCGCCAAGGTAAGCATTAAAACATGAAAATCACTCAAAAATGCTCCTAGCCTTTGCTAGCTACAAGGAAAAGGTAAGCCTTAAACTTTGTCATTTTTGTACTTAAATTGTGGCTTTGGTGTTTATAAAATCTAGTAATTAAAAACAACCTATATTTGTTTGGAAAGTTTAACATTAGGCCTATACTCTTCACTTTTCAAAGTGAATCAAAATGTTAAAAGTGTTAACTCTTTGATTAAAAAGAAAGGTTGAGCAAATCAAATACTAAATTGAAAAACCCCTTGTTTGTGGAAGAGAGTAGCAATACTCGAATCCCTTTAGTTAGAGGGTTGGAAATTGAACCTTGTTAATCATGTTTGGAGATAAAGAAATGGATAGGGATATGCTCTTCACCTCTTTGGTGAATCAAATTCCCACAACCTATTTCTCTATTCCATTTTATTGCTTTCAAATGGACATGTTAGATCAATAGTTGTGCTCGCCTCCCGAGATTTGTCTTAACGAGGCCGGTGAGAGGGACAGCCCAAAGTGGGATACACTTGCTTTTGTTGTGAGAATCCAATCCACTATAAAACAAAATGCATCCATCCTTAATGGGGTTTGTGACAAAAGGATATTAAATTTTTGAACTTCCTTCAGTAGTCGTTCGGTATTGCGCAAAACTCTGACATACTGCTGGTGGGAATCCTCTTAATATACTTAGAGGATGAAAGTTTAATATCCATTTTGAACAGAATTATTATCATTTTATTTACACTAAATTGATAATTTGATTAAGTGTTTTGCTTTAAGTTTTGAACTTGCTAAGGTGGTTGTTTGAAATTTCAAAATGTCGTAAAATTCAGAGAAAGAAAATTTATGTACAGCTACAGAATTGTAAACATCAAATAGCAAACTTAAGATACACTTGTTTTAGTTTTCGAGCAAAACAATATTCAAATTTTTTGAGCTTAACAGTAAATGGAAATAATTATTTGCATTTCAAAAAATGAAAGTACAATTTCAAGTTTGTCACACAAGCAGTGGTTGCTCTAAAAAGCGAATAAGAGAAGTACATTTCAAAGGTATAAATGACAAACCACACACCTCGTCGCTGTAGGTTTTAATGCAAGCATGCATTTTCAATTTTATGCATTGAATTAAGAAATCAAAGACAGGAAATAGAGAACAGTTACATTTTTGAAAATGCAAATAAGTACAAGAAGAGACAGGTTAAGCCCCATTGCCTGGTTGTCTATTGAAGTTTGAGCGTTGCTGCATCTATGGTTCTATATTTTGAGGCATTCCAGGTATCCTGCGACATCCTGCAAAAGAGGGAGATAAGATTGGGTCAGTTCATATGAACTGAGCAATGAAGGATAATTAATCTATCTAATTCTCTACTTGATCACATTTTCAGAGATATAAATCATAAGACAAAATCATAAAGCTGCAAGAAAGAAGGATCATATCACAGAAATATTTTATTTTTCTTAACATCGTTTGTTCCATGTGCACCATGTGTAGATACAGGTTTAGAAGACTAAGTAGGTCGTTGAAAGGACGTGCATACACTACGTGCACAAAACTTTCTGACTGAAGATAAGGAGAGGCGAAGACATGAAGACCGGGGGACAAGAGGAGGTTCTCGAGGGGGCATGCATACATTACAGGCATGGGACCTTTCAGCTAAATCATGGAGTTACAGTAAACAGGCTGTTGAAGGGACATGACTTTCGTCATGAAACCTTCCAGCCAACATATCAAGGTTTCAAGGGTTACAAAGTTTAATTTTATTTCATGATGGAACGAAACAGGAAAAGTCAAAAGGAAATGAGTTTTATGTTTTACAGTTCACTTATGGGAGTCACGAGCCTGTGCTCGAACCCCATAAGTGATAATTCAATATGCTAAGTACAGTAAAGAGGTTCAGATAGATTACCAGATACCAGGCATGCTAATTGTAATTAATTACAACAGTTTGAAATAGGATGACAGAGTCCAAAGAATGAGCAAAGAGAAATAACAGACAAATAAGTAAAGAATCAGATATCCAGATCATCAATGACATGCATAGTGGAAGTAATAAACAACATAAGAATCTAGCATTACAAAGTATACGAGGTGCACCAATATATGCTACAGCAAACTCAAACAGAAGGGACAAAGTTACAAGTCAAACAATGAGATAAGTTGAAAAGATATGTATAGAAATTAATTTTCAGTTCAACATCACATGCTTTAGAAATCCAGTTGATTGCAAAAAAGAAAGACAATATGTTCAACTTCCATAAAGGTTATTATCAAACCAAAGTAAAGTCCAGTCAACTTTGTTTATAGCTAAACATCACATAATAGTCAATGCAGCAATTATTTCCTATTTGGGCATAAAGGGTTCAAAATTTAATGATTGCAATATATTGGACATATTCACTTTTTCTAATACTTCTAGAACAGATGATTATTAAAAGATTTCTGAAGAATTACTTGGTAAGGAACAAGATTAATAGTCATGGCAAGGAAAAGAAGAAAGATTCATCCATATAATAGGGTGATATAAATTATAACAGCCATGCTATGTTTCAGAAGAAAGCCACTTCGTAATCTTGTTTTCAGTCATATAGATATTTTTAAAAAAGGAAAGATATGCACAATCTGGAGGAGAGAATGCACAATCAACAAAAAAAAAAAATAATAATGCTGTTGTTTGCATTGACAATTATGGAAAAATTTCAAAATTTGTAGAGAAGATGAAGTAAACATTGCAGATTGTTTATTTTAAAAGATTGGAATAGGTACAGTCATATTCAAAGTAATAGATGGCAGCAAGCGGTAACATATATGTTACTATTCTAGAGGTATGTTTCCTACATTTTTCAATGATATTTATGGGTGATGTTTACAAAAAGCTGAATAAACAGTGTACATAATGATTGATTACTACTTTTTGCACAAAGAGACTGTATACATAATATTATGCATACAAATACAGCAAATTAGATAAAGAACAGGAAGTAGTCATTAATAGTGGACAACAAATGCTTTAATATATGAATGTATTCTTCAAGTTGCAGTCACACAGAACAGATTTCAGATTTAATGATATCAGTATCAGCATAAACAGTAATTGCATTCAGTGACGAAGAGAGTGTTATGTTTCATTCTATCTTCTTGGGTAGTTCAGCTATTGCTGGAATACTTCCAGCAAATATTCTACATTTAACTGATAAAAGTGGATTGACTATTCAAGATGCACTTAAAGCTAACAATTAAAAGTTGCAGCACCGATAGAGATTCTCAAATAAAAAGAAGCAATTTATGAGAATTTTCTTGCATTATGAAAAGCAAAGACAAAGAAAATGGAAGATTTATGTTCAAGCAATTTTCCAGCTCATAATAACCAGCTGAAGGATGCTCAAATATACGGCAAAGTTTCAGAATATTTTATACACATTCAGTTTTTTTTATTTCACATTCATCAAATGAATACTTCAAAGGCCGAGCTGGAGATTGATGGATAAATGCAATGGAGAAATAAAATCTAGCATTTTGGTGACAGAGAAAGAATAGTATGGGATCTGAATAGAAAAACATTGGTATGTTACATCCAGCAGAAATTAAATATTACTACATTTTCTGTCATTCAAAGAATTTTTGCAGGTATTTTGGGGATCTTAATTCATCATGTGTTGGCTGTTAATTTGTTCATAAGACATTCACAAAAGTTATCAATATTTCTGAGGGAGATTAACTTGATAATATTATTGATAAACTGGAAGTGGGCACTTAAGAAGCTATGAATTACAATTACAAACCCCAGTCACGTGCCCAATAAGAGCCAAGCATTCAGTAAAATGGCTAGAGACGGGTTCATCAAATCTTAGTTCATAATCAAATAACATAAGCATAAAGTATGCCATGAAATTTCTTTTCAAAAATACCCACATGGATATAATGTGTTTTTATCTCAGAATATGATTGCAGGGAAAAACGCAAGTATAAGAACAGCTGTCACAAATAGTGGTTTGAATATTTTATTTCAAAAAGAGAAGGTACAGCCGAATGAAGATGAAACCCAGTGTTGTTTATTCAAAGAACGAGCACCCAAATCAAGGCATCAAACATTGCCTTCCTTCAGAAAATATCAAAGGCGTTTTGTGTTGTAAGAGCAGTAAAAGGACAAAAGGAATGAATACTTATCGAAGAACAAAGAAGCATGGCAGCTAGAAAAAGTGGCTCGAATCCTCAAGGTGGCAGCAGCTTAAGGTTAAAGATAAGGACGCCCAGGTTGCAGTATTCACCATGAGAAGATATATGATGCCAGAGAAAAGAAATTTCGAGAGGAGCTCCAGAAATGCAGAAACTCATGGCAGCGCCAACACAAAATCCTAGCCTCTCTTCTCGGCAAGAAAGGAAATAATACAAATGCCTAGGTTTCAAAGATGAAAGTGAAACGCCTATGCCATATTGCAAGAAATTTGGAATCCGCAAGGAGCAGCAGAGTACGGTTACCTCTCATAATGCCACGATAACACAATCACATGGCTTAAGCAGAGATATTTTTATAAAGAGTCATGTCGACTATTGATTATTAGATTAATGCTTTGAAGATATGTATTTTGAAGGTCACGTTAATCTTTTAGGTTAACATAACTTAAGTTAATATATTTTATTTTGTTATGTATTATATATTAGGTTATATTTATATTTTTTCTTTTAAGTTTCACTTTTAATTATATATGTTGTAATATAATGTTATATTAAATTAAAATGGATAATTTAGTTATCTATTTTAATTTAAATAATATTATATTGTGGTATATATAATTAAAAATAAAATTTGATTTTTATATATATTATATTCAATAAATAATAGACTTATACTTTACATAATTATATTGAATAGAATTATATTCTATTTTTTATATGTTAAGTATAAGTATATTATTTATTGAATTAACTATAATAAGTATAATTTAGGAGAAATATAAATTTAATTTTTTATGGAATATATTAACGAATAAATGTATAGTTAAAGTAGACCTTAGGATCATTGCTTCTAGTCAAAGAGGGATTCTTTCAGTTCTGTACACTTGTTGAAGCAGATTAGAGGCTGTTGTTGGCATCTTGGAGTCATCTTTAAGTTCCTGTTTGAGTTCAGCATCGGTTGGCATCAGTTGAGAGGTGTTTTTGCAGTTTATTGTTCGTTTCTGGCAGTTAGGCTCATGTTTTGATGGAGTTTCAATCCATATTCGACTCCCACACATATGCATGATTTTTGGGAGGTATGGAGCAGTTTTGGGATATTTTTGAATCGCAGTTCAGTCATGCATGACTTGAGGCAGTTCTTGTGGCACTTGGACTTCCCTTTCTGATAGTTTGGCTCATCTTTTTGGAGGTTTTTATCATGCATATAGATTAGGGTTTTGGGAGAACTCTATTTACCTTATTTTCACCTCATTTTTTGGGATCATCTTCTTTTGGGCTCACCTGTTTTGCGTTTTGCAAA
Source organism: Chamaecyparis obtusa (assembly GCA_027943335.1). Taxonomy (NCBI): domain Eukaryota; kingdom Viridiplantae; phylum Streptophyta; class Pinopsida; order Cupressales; family Cupressaceae; genus Chamaecyparis; species Chamaecyparis obtusa. Next base: position 394,489 of record BSBK01006836.1, read on the forward strand.
CTGGAGAGAGAATTGTAAGACCATTGTAGCAAAGATTTATTCCAGCATTGATTAATAGAGATACTTGTTCCTTCCCATTGGTTTTGAAGTGTGATATTGTGAGTTTTAATTCTTTGATGTCGTGTTATCCTTCATTTTAAGCTGCATTCCTTACCACATTTCAGAATCTTGATACATGTAACTGCAGGCCTATTGTTTGTGTTCTAATTTTTTGCAATGATTTGGTGAAGCATTGTTTCCCTACCTTTGCAAAAAATATCTCAGATCCTTACATAGAAACACTTTTGTAGTTGCATGATTGTCTGGGTATTGAGAGCCATAGTTATTTTCTTGAAATCTGTGTTGAATTGATTCGAGTTACATATCAAATTTGGTGTATCACCTTTTTAGGTTTAGGATTGTTTAGGTTATTTCTTTTCCCCTTTTCCTTATACAATTTTGTGCAAGTGATATTCCAAACCTAAGAGGAACCGGCCTAGAATTCAGAGATTCGTTCTCATACCCATCAACGGGAACGTTTCCATGTTTCAACAGGATAGCTAGATTCCATATCAAGCTATTGGGGCAATCCTGATTGAAAACAAGAATATTGATTAAAACCTTGTTAACTTAGCAAAGACTACCTTATAGAGCCATGTTTACAAACCAAATCTTGAGCTAGGTAGATTGCTTGAAGTGTCTTTTTGTGCAAAAACCTGTGATAACGTCCTTCAAATTCAAACACTTTATGTAGAGGGTGAAAAAGAAGAAGTGTACTTGTGATTGTTGTGTTTGAAGAATACATAGAACAAGTGAAAGAGATATCCATTGAAAAAATCATCTTATATCTTTAAAAATCTCTTCATAAATACCAACAATTACCAAATTGAGGATCAATTCGAAATCATACCTTGTTGGATGCCAGTTTCCACATGTTCTCATAAACTAAAATTATCTTTAAGAGAAGATGACACTTGCATTGCAAACAAAATCCCCGAATTTGAATACCAAACTCCTTTCAATGATTATAACCAAGGGGATAGTCTCCCAAATCTTTTCAAGAAAGAAGGTGATATAATGGATCGAAACTCTGCATTTCACGATTTCAACCAAGGAGGAAACAATGACAACTTTAATAACGCTAATCAAAGACCTATAGAAACCCTTGAAGAAAGATTTAACTAAGAAGCTCAAGATAATGACTTTCTTGAAGTCATGGATAAACTCATAAATAGAGAGAAGGAGAATTTTTTCCTAAATCTAGCCCAAACAGGGGTAAAGCTTCCACATGACTATGATGTGGATAAACTCAAGAAAAGAAAAGAAGAGGAAGACCTGATGCATGCTATGACACAACAAATAAAAATGTTCCAAACTCAAATAAATTTAATGAAAAAGGTCGTTGACCCAAAACCTTTCTCTATTGAGGCCTTGTGTCCATTCCCTTTCGATTAAAGTCTAGTCATGGCACCTTTCCTATCAATATCATATTTCCTAAATATGATAAATAGTTGGGTAAATCAGACCCACAAGATCACCTTGGGGAATTTTGTGCCCTAAGTATTGAATTTATGCATAACATCACATAATTAATGAGACTTTTTCCAAGAAGTTTGGGAGGGCAAGCCATGGAATGGTTCTCTAAAATTCCACAAGGGATCAAGACTTTTGAGGAATTAGCCTCTAAATTCATAAATCATTACTCCTACAACATCGAACATGAGGTCACCATGCTCAAGCTATGCGATACAAAACAAAAGGATGGTGAATCTTTCTTAGGGTTCCTTCAAAGGTGGAGGACCGTTTTCGCAAGGTACCCACAAACTATCCTTGAAAAGGAGAAGATGGAGATATTCATGAATAACTTAAATATGGAGATGAACTATAGGCTCCAACTTCAATGTCCTCCCACATTCAAAAAACTTATTGAGAATGGGATAAATATTGAAGATGTATTGGTCAAAAGGGGTGAAATCAAATTGTTCAAAGAGAACAAACCCTCTACCAATAATAATAATAATCATTATATATATAATTATACCAACAATAAAGAGGCCAATAATCACAATGACAAACCTAATCTATGGTTGAAAAATAGTAACAAAGGTCTTGTGAATGATGGGGTTGTGGAAGCCCACACCTTGAAGGCTACTCCTTTTAATTTATCAAGTGGAGCCAATTCAAACTATAATGTTAATCAAACTAATAAAGCTCCCTTTAATCAAGGCAACTTCAACAAAAACAACAATTCCAAAAATAATCCTTCTAACAATAATTCAAATGTTAACAAGCCTAAGCCCTATTTTTCCACTTATCAAAAGATAAAATTCAGCTTTTTAGGTGAACCATTTGAAAATGCCCTAAGGACTTTGGTGGCCAATAAAATTGTTATCTTACCCAAGTTGAGAGCTTATGAGCTGCAAGTGAAACCAAGCTGGTGGAATGATTCACACCATTATGAATATCATAGAAATAAGGGTCATAAGACTAATGAATGCATGAAATTAAAACACTTGGTGCAAGACTTAATTGATGATGGAACGATCAAGGTAGAGGGACCTCAAAACAATGAGGATCATATGACATTTAAAAATCCCTTTCAAAACCATGAAAAGGGTGAGTCATCAAATGATAATTAGAATAATAAAAGAGGCAATGAAAAGGTAAATTTTTCCCACACTTATGATAACACGATTAATGCTTTAAATGGTGATGGAAACACCATCAATGTTATTATGGTGAAGGAAAAACCTAAGGAAGTAACATCTAATGTTGTGACAAGGGGACAAACTTTGAAAATCACTCTACCTGGAAATGCCCCTAAGATTGTTCTACCAAACCAAGCTTCAACTTCATCATCAAAGCAATATAATTTGGTTAATCAATTACAATGAACTCCCTCTCAAATCTCTATTCTTGAGTTACTTAAATTATCACCAACTCATAAGGATATCTTGGAGAAAGCTCTCTTGGAGACCAATGTGCCTCTAAACTTGGAGGTAGATAAATTTCAAAACATGGTGGGACACCTCATTGCACCTCATTACCTATCTTTTTTTGAGCAAGATGACATGTCACTTAATCATCCTCAAAACTTGTCTTTGCATATAAAGGTCTTGATTCATAAACATAGGGTAAAAAGAGTCCTCACAGTTGGAGGAGCCAGCTTAAACATTTGTACCCTTAACCTAGTAAAATCCCTAGGTTTTTTTGAGGAGGCTATGACCCTAAGAAAAAGATAACTATTAAATCCTATGATGATGAAGAAAGAGCTTCCAAAGGAGTCATAGTACTTCCTATTAGGGTTGGCCCAATGCAAAAAGGGACTATTTGTCAATTCTTAGACCTAAAGCTGACCTACAATATCTTACTAGGAAGACCTTGGATTCACGAAATGCAAGTCATGCCTTCGACCTATCACCAATGTTTAAAATTTCCTTATCTAGGGCCAGAGATCATGGTAAGTGGGTACTCAGACCCTTTTTAGTATTGTAATAACATGAATCCCATCAATGATTCTCTAGTCCTGCATAATGTAGAAGGGTCCATACCCTTAAGAATTGAGCAAGGTCAAAGTTCTAAAGATCTTCCATCTTTAAAGGGAAAAGAAAAAGAGGAAGAAGAAATTGTAGTTGTTGAAAACCTTCAAAGTCCCACTAGCCCATCTACATTGACAAAAGGGAAAGAAGTGAGGAAAGTACTTTTGAAAAGAAGAAAGAAGATGAAACCAAATCCATGCAAATTTATACCAAGGAGGCCCATTACCAAAAAATGGACCATATGATGAAAAACTTTGAAGAACAGTGTAAAATCAAGCAAAAGGGGGTAGGTGAATACTCCTTGTTAATGATGGACCTACCCTTATCTCTAAAGTCATATGGAAGACCCTCAAATCTACCCCATAAATATAATGACAACTTTGTGAGGGCAAGTACGTTATCCTCCATGGATGAAGAAGACAATGAAATCCTAAACTGGTTATACAAGGATGAAGAATCAAGTGCTCAAGAAAAATGTATCCAAAATATAAGCATTCCCACATATCAATATGGGAAGGGATTTCAGATAATGCAAAAGATGGGATACAAAGGCCAAGGACCTTTGGGAGCAAGAAATGAAGGACTCATCAAACCTGTTGAGATGACATGGTGAGCTAGCAAGATGAAGATCAGATTAGGATACCTAGAACAAGGGTATACCCAAAAGAACTATCCCAAAGTCTATGATCAAATATTATAATTAGAACCCCATAGTGATGAAGACTCAAATGACTAGGAATGGGATACATTATCCGATGAATCATGCCATGATCAGGGTATTGACGTTATTCATACCTACACTCCTAGCAAAGGGAAAGCATCCATTTCAGCACCAAATCAGAATCAAGCATCAAGTTCAAACCAAGTGGTCATAGATATTGTACCAAGTATAGAAATTGAGATAAATTAATGGGTAGGAGAAACCTACATACCATCATGGAGACCTACTATAGAAGAATCAAATCCTAGGTTTAGTCTACAAGATTTCTATCCAACAGAAACCTTAGAGGATTCTAGTGAGGGGGATTTTGATCCTAGTTCTCTAGAGCATCTCGAAGAAGCACGTGTCATAGAATTAAGTGATACAATGTATGAACCTTCAAAGGAAGTCTTGTCCTTAAACCCTATTGGCTTAAACCAAAACATTGATCCTTTGACCCTCATTTATCCGAAATTGATTGAATGGGATTCAATCGAACCTACCATACTCCAAAACTTTTTGAATGACAACATGGTGTCCCAATACCTAAATGCGGTTGAGCCTTCTTCTACCATGGAATATGAGGAAAAAATGACAAGAGAAGGTATCCAAACTCCTAATTCAATAAAAAATGAAAAAAATGAAAAAACTAAAAAAGGGAAAGAATCTAATGTTGAAAACCACATTATGGCAGCATTAGATCAAAAAGAGAAAGAAATAAAGAATGATTCCAAAGGTGAAAACCCAATTGAGGCACCTAAGGAAGGGAATTTGGATACTTTACCTGAGCATTATGAGGAAAGGTCTCCTATCTTGATCGAGGCAACAAAAAAGGTGGACATTGGATCAGAATCAAAACCAAGGATCATACATTTAGCAGCATCTTTATCTAGCAAGGAAAGGAAAGAATTCATCAAATTTTTTAAGGAAAATCAAATCAATTTTGCATGGTCTTATGATGATATGTAAGAATTAGATCTAAATTTAATCATGCATCACTTAAACATAAAAGAAGGAGTAAGACCAGTCAAGTAGAAATTGAGAAAGATGCACCCACATATAGCTTTTCTTATGAAAGTGGAGTTAGAAAAGTTGCTAAAGGTTGGGTTTATAAGAGCTATTGATTATGCCTGATGGATTTCAAACATAGTGCCAGTTTCAGAAGCAGATAAGTCCATCAGAATTTGCACAGATTTTAGGGATCTAAATCTTGCATGCCCTAACGATGATTTTCCATTGCCAAGTATAGACGCCATAGTGGATCTAACAGTGGAACATTCCATGTTCTCTCTTATGGATGGTTTTAGTGGATACAATCAGATAATGATAGCACTTGATGATCAAGATAAAACAACATTTACATGCGCATGGGGGACATTCTATTAGAATGTTATGCCCTTTGGTCTAAAGAATGTCGGGACAACTTATCAAAGAGTTATGGCAACATTATTCCATGATATGATGCATAAGTTCACGGAGGATTATGTAGATGATATACTTGCAAAATATCATTCAAGAGATGAACATCTACCAATGCTAGAGAAAATCTTTGAAAGGTTAGAGTAATTCAAAGTGAGGCTAAATCCTAAAAAGTGTGCATTTGGAGTCCAACCAGGAAAGTTGCTAGGGTATATTGTTTATGCAAAAGGAATAGAGGTAGATCTAGCTAAATTCAAGGCCATTATGGAAATGGAAGCACCTATAAATATAAGTCAAATGAGATCTCTCCAAGGCATGATTCAATCCATATGAAGATTCATCTCTCAATTGGTAGAAAAGTGCCATAATTTCACTCAACTCTTGCATACGGACATAGTATTTAAATGGTATGAAAAATGTGAAGAAGCCTTCAATTTATTGAAGAAATATCTAATGAACCCTCCAAATTTGATGCCACCTATAAGAGGCAAGCATTTGATATTATACATTTCAGTGACTGAGCATTCATTAGGGGCACTCTTGGCACAAGAAGATGAATCGGGAAAAGAAAAGGCTATCTACTATATCAATAGGACTTTAGTGAAAAATGAGTTGAATTATACATTCATAGAAAGGGCATGCTTGGCCATAGTTTTTGATTCCCATAAATTATGCCACTATATGTTATCTCATAAAATTTGACTCATTGCAAAGATTGATCCCTTAAAATATCTTCTTAGAAAAACAACATTAAATGGAAGGCTAGCTAAATGAGTAATGGTGCTAAGTGAATTCGACATTGAATATGTTGATAGAAAATCAATCAAGGGCCAAGTAATAGCTGATCAGTTATCAGAATCACCATTGCAAGATGACCACCCAATACAAGTGGAATTCCCAAATTCAGAAATTGTAAATGTTGAGGCAAAAACATGGCAACTATATTTTGATGGTTCCTACACACAACATGGGTCAAGAGCGGGCATAATTTTGATTACTCCTCAAGGATCTACCATTCCAAATCATACAAATTGTTATCCCCATGCACAAACAATATAGCAGAATATGAAGCATTGGTCATTGGAATGGAAGGTGACAAAACTACAAGTCTATGGTGACTCACAATTAGTTATCAACCAAAGCAATGATGAATATCTCACTAAAGATGACAAGTTGATCCCTTACAAGAATATGATCGAGAATCTAGAGAAATATTTCACTCTCATCACATTTGATCAAGTTCCAAGAGAGAAAAATAAAGCAGCAGATGCAATCGCAACTTTGGCATCACTTCTACAAATACTAGATCAAAACACCAGATATGAATTCTTCGTAGAAGAATTTGAGCAACCCACATTTGACCCTACCCATCCTCACACCATTTGTTTATTAACCGGACATGAATCACCTTGGTATGGAGACATTTTCACTTAAAAGACCAAACCCTACCCATGGACCAAACCAGGAACCAAAAGAAGATCTTCATACACCAAGCCTGTCGTTATACCCTAATTTCTGAAACATTGTATCGAAAAATTTTAGATGGAATGCTTCTTAGATGTCTAGAGAAAGAGGAATCAGATAAAGCCTTATGAGAAATTCATGAGGGGATATGTGGGTCACATTCAAATGGTCTAACCTTAGCTAAGAAACTTCTTAGGATAGGATATTTTTAGCTGACAATAGAGAAAGACGCTTGTAACTTTGCTAAAACTTGTAAAAAGTGTCAATATCATGGAAACTTGATACATGTACCCATACAAGAGCTTCATCTGATGATGACACCTTGGTCATTTTATCAATGGGGTCTAGATTTGATAGGGATGATTCATCCACCATCCTCAAATGGGCATAAATTTATAATCATTGCAACAGAGTACTTTACCAAATGGGTGGAAGTTGTACCCTTATCAACTGCAATAGGAAAATAGATAGCCTTGTTCATCCTAAGTCACATAATATGTAGATATGATGTCCCACATCCCATTATAATAGATAATGCAAAGTATCTAAAAAACAAGGACTCAAAGGAGTTATGCACAAAGTTCCACATGATACATCACTCTTCATTAATCTATTATCCTTAAGGTAATGGACAAGCAGAAGAAATGAACAAAAACATCCTAAAGATATTAAAGAGAATTGTGGACAATTCAGGTAGAGATTGGCACATCAAAATAAACCCGACCTTGTGGGCTTATAGGATAAGTATCAGAATGCCAACAGGGGCTACACCATTTTCCTTAGTCTTTGGAACAGAAGCAGTTTTACCTTTGGAGGTAGAACTTCCATCCTTAAGGGTATCTGTACATGGTTTGATAAGTGAAGAAGATTATAGAGTTGCTAGGTTGCATGAACTAGAATTGCTAGATGAGAAACAACAAAAAGCATTTGATCACTTAAAAGTATATCAAAACTGAATGTCAAGGACTTATAACAAGCACATCAAGTCAAGAACATTCCAAATAGGTGACCTATTTTTGCGAGAAAATCTGAAGAATCAAGCAGAAAGAGAAAAGAAAGGGAAATGAGAGGCAAACTAGTTAGGACCTTTTGTGATCACTTCATCTTTTGGGACCAGCACCTATAAGTTAGCTGATTGGGATGGAGAAGAGTTACAATAACCTATCAATAGCATTCATCTCAAAAGGTTCTACACATGAAGGAGATGAAAGAGGATAAAGAAAAAGAGCATTAGAAAATCATATGGTAAGCATCATATTTATTGTACATAGCCAAAAGAGATCTTGAAAATACCAAAAACATTTGAAAAGTAGAAAAGAACAAACAAATCATAAATGCAAAAAAGATCAAAAATAGTGGAAGATTGAGCATGAAGAAAGACAAAAACATTCATATATGATCCTCAAACAGATGTTGTCTTGGTGAAAACCTAGCAAATAGCTGCCTTGGTAGCAAAAAAAGGAAAAAGCTTTTAAAACAGAAAAAGAAAGCAAGGTCTATTCAATCGGTGAAAACCTGGTAAACAGGCACCATTGAAAGTCCAAGTCAGTCACATACCTAGCAGTCATCCTTGTAAATATTGCATTCACCTGAATTTGTATATATTGCATAATAAAACCCCACAATTACATTTGCAAGTACCTAAAGATTTTGGTTACCTAATCTGCAAATTGTCCTCAGTTCAACTTTGAAATCATATCAAACTGGGGTCAATCTACTCGAAAGGAGGAAGGATTCATCAAAAGAAAACTTCAATCAATCATGGAATCAATTCATCAAAAATGCAAGTGAAACACTTGATCAAATCTTCATTCTAATCCAATTTGAATCAAACGCAAAATTTGATCAGAGATCTTACATGACCCTATATTTATCAAGATTAAAAGTATGAAATGGATGGAACTACACTTGATATATAGATTTGAAAACATTGCAAAAATTTTCTAAAAGTGTTAACCTAATTGATCAAATCATGTCTTTCTAGCGAATCGATGAAAGTTTTTAAACTAGACAATCTATGATGAAAGCGTGATATTTTTATGGATTTCTGATTGACTGTCTTAAAATCAAAGTTTTAAATCATGTATTATTTGTCTAAGGAAGTGATCATCAAAGAATCATCAAGGACTTGTACATAGGATAAAATTGAGATTTTTGTTTGTTTACGCAAAAGGATACCTTGTTTATTTTGATCTTCAATATCATAATACCAAAATCCATTTGCAACATAGAATCTGACAAAATCGGTATTCACACTCTCATGATTGGCTTCAATTAGTGATAGTCGTACCAGAAAGAGATGGGAAAGCAAAGAAAGAGGTGCAAAAGTATTCATATCTTCATGGTTGAACTATTGATGGTTGTACTAAATTGGGATTCCAAAAAATGCTCAATGATGATTATAAATTCCAAAGTATTGAATAATGACAGTTAGTTGCATACATCTTAGATTAAATGCATTTAATGTATTTTTCCTTTCTTAGCTTCAAAATTTAATTTACAAGAGGAAAAGAGAAAGGGGGTGTGGTCAAATCAAAAATCAAATCAGCATCAAAAACTATATGTGATTGAGTGTGTTGGAAATTAAAAAAAATAAAAAACAAAGGTGCATTCCATTAGGTCATGACCATTTGTTAGATTCATGTTAATTTGCACTAGGTTGTATTCATCCTTAAAATCATTTTCATGTTAATTTGCATTAGGTTGCATTCATCCTTAAAATTATTTTCACATTAACTTGCATTAGGTTGCATTCATCCTTTAGATCATTTTCATTAAGTTCATTGCATTAGATTACATTCATTTTAAAATTCATCTCATGTAAGGTGCATTCTTTTAATCATTCATTAAGATCATTGCATTGGGTGGCATTAAGTCATTTTACATCATTTTCATTACAATCATTTACATTAGGTTGCATTCATCCATTTTAAAATCATTAAATGCATTATACATTGCATTGTTAAAGATTCATTTCATTTAGAACTCATCATTCATCGCATTCATTCATTCATATTAAATCCATTAAGTGCATTTATCATTACCTTCATTAGGTGCATATCACTTAAGTCATTTAAAAACATTGCATATAAAAGCATAGGACATTGCATCATCATTTATATCACATAAACATTTAGAATCATTAGGTATCAAATATCCATAATCCTACGCATTACATAAAACCATTACACTGTATCACATTTATATATCATTCACATAATAAATGCCATATCACTTAAACATTAATCATTAAATCACATTGCATTCATTCATCTATTTTATGCCATACATAAGATAACCATAGAGCATCAATAGAACATGTGCATACATATCAAAAAAATTGCATCTGAAAAGCATAAAACAAAGCATATAGGAGATAGAACCATCTAGATCTGCATATCATGCTAAAACACCTGAAAAAGAGATCCAACACATCATGGCATCATATATAGAAAATCTATCAAATTGAGAATCATAGTCCATGGAAACATCATCATGAAATAAGCAGAATATCAGAGTCTATCAGAAGATCATAAATGCAAATATCTAGATAATCAAAGTCTATCAAAGTACCAATGTATCAGCATAAACAACATTGATGAATCAAAAATGATATAATAGAGTCCAATGCCTCGATATCAACCAAAGAATGAGATCATATATATCATCAAATGCAAGAAATGAACGCATCTCAAATCATAAGTCAACTGGCCAAACTGCCAGTACCATCTCCACCATCAGGACCAGGAGCACTATTTGGAGGATGACTAGAGCTCGGCTATAACCTATGTTGACTCATAGCTACCATGAAGGCCTGCATCATAGAACTCAGTTACCTAACCTCTTGTCTAACCTCAGAGATCTCTGACTGCAAGGCTAGAACCTCTGGTGCAGCTATACTAGGAGCCTATGTAGCATAAGTTTGTGGTAGAGGCATAGAAGAAGAAGGCATGGATGAAGATGGATCTGATAAAGATGGAACAAAACTGGAAGAAGATGGATGTGAAGAAGAAGATGGCATCGAAGCAGAAGCAAGTGCCTGAGAAGAAGTCTGTGGAACAATCGAAGGTATAACCTGAGCAGGAGGACCCTGTGCCTGATCCAATAAAACCTATGCCACTTGTACCTCAACCTCTCTATGTCATTTGGCTCCAGGCCGACCATGTCTCACAATTGGATCAACAACAACCCGATGAAGTGCTCTATCTGCACCACCTCTAGCCTGACCACCACTAACCCTAGGAGGAATATGAGTAGCAAGAATAATTGGAATATGAACTCTACCTGCTCTGGCTGCCCGACAACCCCATCATCCATGTTGTGCTCTCATTCTACCCCCACTTCTCCCACCATCTCCATCATCTACATCATCCCCATCACCTCCCGCATCATCACTGCCATCACCATCAGACAGCTCATCTATACTAGGTACTCTCTCAATAGGATTTGTAAACCTCAGAAACAAGTTCCAAGCGAACCAAGTTGCGTACTCATCTATAACACCATCATCAATAACATGCTCTCTCATTGACCATGGTAAATGCCCAAGATCTCATACCTCCTGATATGCTGTCCTAAAATCCACACAGGGGCCCCATAGAGATCTCTCAGGCTGCACCCGAGCATACATCACAATGCCCTAGGGCATACCCTGTGTGCACCCATACTGACGTAATACCCTCCTGAAATAAAATCTCTCAATAATATATGGGGTACGCCCAATCATCCACCATGGACAGAACATGTAGGGAAACTCAGTACCATCCTCAGGCCAAGCCTCACATCCCAGATACGGTCACCAGATCACTACATCCATATCATCGATAACACAACGCTAGTAATCTAACTCACCCATATGGGTTTGTATCACCATACCCTCGTACATCCAGGCAAATGGCCAACCCGGATCTCGTTGTCGTGCTATAATGGGATATGCTCCCAAGTCCAAAGCTATAAAAGAATCACTCTTGCAGTGAGCGTGGAAGATTGTCAATATACAACTATATGTAGCTTGTGATATAACTAAGCTAACACACATGATCCCCAATCAAATCATCAAGGATGAGCCATCAAGTCCTCAGAATAGGACCCCATCCGACTGCAAACCCATGCCCTCGTCTATCAGGAACAAGGAATCCTCTTATCAATGCACAAAGAACTGTTGGCAAAACTGGAAAAGAATGAAACTGTGCCCACTGGATATGATCATTTCCAATGGTAGGATCCTAGAAGACCCACCGACACACTGATCCATCATAAACTGAATCATAGTATACCAACTCTCCTCTTGTAGGAAGGCGAAGGATACGATAGACATCCTTCGGGGTGATCGTCATCTCACCCATAGGCAAATGGAAGGTATTATGGTCCAAGTGCCATCTCTCAGCCATAGCGGTAATCAAACCCCGATTCACTCAGAATCGTGGTAAAGTAAGGAGGAAGGACAACCCACAAAGACCGACATGTCTACAATCAAATGCACTCAAGTCATCGATCATACTCATGGGTAAAGGATATAAATCATGGATGACTAATGACTTAAGAACCACCTGTAAAAAGCAAGTTCAATTACATCAATTTTGAAATTAGTTATCATTTGGATTATTCTAAGTCAATCAAACATTTACAAATATCAAACCACAATCAATTTTCCTGATTCTACTCAAAGAGGACGAAAAATTCATCATCATCTATCAGCTAAATCTAGATTGACGATCAAACTTTCAAATTATGATTGACTCATATTGACATCTTATGACCCGCTATAACATCAAGTTTGTTACCTAAACCAATCATCTAATCGACGACGTTGAACAGTTTGAAAAATTGACTATGGCAATTTAAATTTTTTTCTATCAGGCTGAAAGCGCTATTAAACAGTTTAAATGTGCTATCAAAATTTTCAAAAGTGCAACAAACATGCAAAAGTGCTAAAACTTTGTAGAAGCACCATTAAACAAATCATACACGCCATTTTATGACTTAGAAGCAAAATTCAAATTGAAAGCGCTAATGGAAAATCCAAAAGCAGTTTATGCCCTAGAACAGGTGTGTAAACGCGCAATTCCACTTCGCGGAAGTGCTAATTAAAAATGCAGAAGTGCTAAAAGAAAGTCAACCGCCCTATTAAAAGTGGTAAAAGTGCTATTTCAAATTACAAAAGCAAAAAAAGAGAATTTTTCTAAGAAAAATTCTTTTTAAAAAAAATTAAATGCGTAAATTGAAAAACCAAGAGGATCAGGCACTTACCAGAGGATCGTAGGTGACTAGCTGATCATATCAATAGGTGCACTCGAACCTATGCTCATGTATCAAGATAGACATTACAGAAGAGTTAGAGCTAAAAGTCAATAAGTGAAAGTGAAAATGAATAGTAAAAATGACTTTTTTAACAATATATAGGCTCTTTTGACCTAAAAAGGGTATCTTTGACCTAAAAAGGGAATCTTTAACTAGAGAGGGCCTGGGGACCCAAATTTTTCACTAAATCGACCAAATCAGGGGCATTTGACATCATGCAGATGCAAAAACATTATCAGAAATGAAATCAAAATTCATTATAAATTGACGTAATTAACACAAACTAACCTAAATCATCAACTTTTTCAAACATCAATCAAATTTCATTTCATTTTTGAGGGGGCATACACTCGGATAATCAGGAACATCAACATCATCATCGAAATAGGGGCATGACCATCAAATCAAAGCATAAGCTTTTATCAAGAATTTTTTCGCTAATCAATCGAGAGGGGGATCAAACATCAAATTGAATCAAATCAGGTACCATATCAAGGAACTATCATCAAATCGACCATCGAAACAACAAAATCAAACGAACCTCATCAGAATCTGCATCGAACATCGAACATCAAGATTGACCCTTGATAGAACCAAAACCTTTTATCAGTTAAATCAGGATATTCTTTGAATCGACATGCTTCACATGTCGACTCAAAGAGGGGCATTTGTAATCACCTAAAAGTGGATAGGATCATTCATGTGAGTAATCAAGGCAAATCAAGGCAATTGAATCAAAATGAACATTTAGCCAATCAAAATTAAAATCAAGCTTTAATTCAATTTAAATCAAAATCAAGAGCATTTTAATCAACTTAAATTAAATCAATGTGCAATTAATTCAATTAAGTGTATAGTTTGGAATTAAATCAAATTAACCCATTCAAGGGGTACACTTGGCTAAATAAATGAATTAAAATCAATTGATTAAATTCTAATTTCTCTCAACACCACATGGGAGGAAAAAACCTCAACCAATAGGATTTAAGAAAAGAAGCTCACATAGATCAAGCCAAAACGAATCTCAATCACTCAAATTGAAAGAGCATCTTGTCCACTTATCTTGTCTTCTTGTCCCAAGCTTTGAGGACACAATATTTAAATTGTCTTCAATGGGTGGAACCAGAGACTCAACCCCAACCTAATCATGATCAACTCTACTACACCCCCTACCCTTGCCAAATCCTATAAAAGCAAGGCTAAATTCACTCATAATTCATCCACAAATCTAAGAATTGCATCTAACCTCTTGAGAATTATAGCTAGAAAGGAAAATATAGGAGTTAATTAGCTTTTCAATTTGGAATTGAACTATTTAGCTTGTTTTATCATCTATTCTCATTCTAGGGCTGTCATTTAATGGAGGCTTGCTAAGAGCTTCACCATTAACACTCCTAGTTAGAGAGCCATAGAGTGCTTAATTGCCAATTTCTAGCTTAAATAGATTGATATTTTGTGGTTATTTAGTTTCTATTTGATTTATTGACAATACTAACCCTATGAAGATACTATTTCTAGTATACACTTAGTATTTATGCTTATAACTAATTTTATGATCAATGTTCATATGCAATATTATATTTTAAGCTTGCACTGTGTTTCGTGCGTTATTGTGGAATTCATGTTGCATGATGTGATTTCAATGTTTCTATCAATTTGTGTCTAGATATGTGCTAAGCTTATAAGTTAAGTTGTGATGATTTGAATTGATAATATTAAGAGTAAATTTGTATGAATGTGATAGTAGAGGTGTTGTGTTGTGGTTTTTGGGTTGTTCTAAGTATTACTTGAGGCTAGGGTTTTGTCTATTTGTATTGATGATTTGTGTTTCATGTTTTATTATAACATGTTGATTTGAGGCTTAACTGTGTGATTAAGGTCATAGGAGGGTTGTCTTTAGTTTTGGACATTTTATGGTTGGATTCTGTCTATTTGACGATGAGTGAACTATGTTACTGATGGAATGGATCTAAAAGAGGATAGGTGCATGAGTTATGATTATATCTGGATTATGTTTTATGATTTGGAACTTAGAGAGGATCTTGTAAAAATTTCAGTATGATATGTATATGACTTTAGTTTTGGTGTCCTTTTTGCTAAGATGGCATATATGGATTCTATTGATAATTTTGAAATGTTATGCTCCAAAGTTTGTTTTTTTATTTCTTTAGATGTGAGGACTTTAAGAGGATTCTTTTGTGGTTATGTATTTTGATTACTCTTTTGGTTTACAATGTAGAGCATAGGAGTGGTTTCTCAGAGCATAGTTAGGGGAGTGGATCACAACAGGGGTTGGGGCCTAAGTGGTTGCCAGAGTAACCTATTGTGGGTAGATAATCTAGTGATAACTTTATAAAAAATTGGGATGGGTTAAAACACCAAATGAGATAATTATGTTACCTCCCCCATGACTTTGAGTGCTCGTTAGACTAAGGATGGGTTGGAAAAGGCCTAGCTGCCTATGTGGTGTAAGTATGGAAAATTGACTCCTTGTCCTTGTGAAAGGTTGCTAGTTCCACATGATTCTTCACCTAGGGACATGGTATAGGGAGATACTACTAGTAAAATCTAGGATAATCAAGGGGCTATGTGATGACACTCTCCTACATGTGTCTTAGGATTCCCTCCATTTAGCCTTGTGGGTCACCTCTGGTATCTTTGTTGTATACCCTTTTGTGAATTTCCTATGTTATTCCTTAGTTTTGATGTTTCTTTGCTTGTTTTCTTTGTTGTGTTTCATGTGTGGTGTGGGGCCTTATGTATATCTCCTAGCTCAAAGGGACTGGTCCTTAGGGTTCCACATGGCTAGGTGGAAAATATTTTTCCCATCAAGATTTTTTTAAGAGTTTGACCAAGAGCTTCTTGGATGGTTACACTTCTTCTCTATAGTTTCATGTTCCATGCGACCAGTTGATTATTATAGTTTGTTTTATCATGATGTGTATCTTCCTTCTGATGTTTTGATGTAATGTTGTACTCTCCTTGAGGGGATGTTTGTAAATTATTGTATTAATGGTTATATGTAAGGCAATGATAGAAATGGATAAATGATTATTATAATGTGACTATATGTTATCTTGATTGTAATATTTTAATGAATTAGTTCATATTATATTTATGTTCATAGTTTCATGGTTTCCTAATTGTCTTAGTCATGTATGTTATGCATCGCTAATAGTGACATCAGGGAACATATGAGGACCTAGTTATCTAACGAATGTTTTGTTCTCATGTTGCATTCATTGATAAGTATCATGGTTAAGTTCATGTAATATGAAATTGTATTTGTAATGTTAGTTACATTCTTTGTTTCAAAAAATTAAAAATTAAGTCAAAAATTATTTGCTTTTTTCCTATTTATTGAGTTGTCCTCTCGGGTTCCCTGGTGGGGGCATTACACTTTTTTCTCTCATCTCATTTCATATGTTCTCTTTTGTTTATCATGCCACCCCCCTAACTAATCACCACCCTTGGACTATTTAGTTGGACTTGGTCTGTTGTTATCTCATTTTCTCTTTTCTAGTTCTTTATCTTGATGATGGATCATGGAGTATAAATTTAGTGACATTTGAAATATCATTTTAGAATATAATATAAATATAAATTTAATTATTGCTATCTATTTTGGCATCTAACTCAAATAGGTAGAGCTGGGTAGATGATTAACTAATCTATAAGCATATTATTTTTGTCTTCATCTTGTTTTTAGGTCTCCTCATGGTCAACTACCTGCAGTGGCGGTAAAAAAAGTCAAAAGAGTAATGAAAGTTATAGGAGTGCATAAATGCCGACCATTAAAGGTACATATCACTTTGATATGAAACCTTTTGACCAAATTTATTACAGTGTGAGAGAGAAGGATCTATTGAAGGGACATGTCTTTGTTTCATGAAACCTTCTAGTTTAAAAGTTATGAGGAGTAGTTGTGGAAATATCAAGCATGTTTAAGAACCTAAGGGAAACATCACTATTGTATAAAATCAATCAACAATGAGCATTCAAGGAAATGAAACAATAACAAGATACAATCACGTTAAGAGCTTAGAATAGAGTGACAGGTTAATGTATTTAGGGCACTGACATCCAGGGAGAAATGTCCAGGTGACATAGTATGAAACAATATTCAAATAATGAAGGAACCAACAATAGATCAAAAGCATACAAACATAGAGTGGGCCATATCTTACAAGAAGTTTAGGTCATGGGAGGGTAAGGCTTAGTCCATATTTTATTCTATCAAAATAGTTGTCTAATGCTAGAGCTCAAAGTTACAGAATGGAACATGAGAACCTAGTAGTGGATTTTCAAACTGAAATGTAGTCATCACATAGAGATATAATGAAGGGTAAACATTTTAAAAGCACAGTTATAATATGCTATCAAGAATAAATAATGATCAAAGCATATTGTTGTTACAAATTCAAGAAAAGAATACATTTTCCATAATATGCATATTTCTGGAAGTATTTATGCATGAGAACAAGGAAAGAGGAAAATGAAGGCATGCAGTGACATCTTATCTCTTTGTAACAACACCATCTATATAGAAAAAGAAGTATAGTACAAAGTTGTAGTGAACATGTTGCAAAAATGTAAACAATAACATTACCGGAAGGAACAATTATAGAACAATCATAACTAATATATCAACATTAACATGATGTGATAAAATCATGGCATCTATGAGCATATGGAAGGAAAAAGTTTGGCAGTGGTACTATTTACAACTATGAGAACATAGTTATCATGACTATTGCAAGGTATGGACAAGTTCCATTTTAGATTATAAGACAAATGCATTTGTTGTTCTGAGCTCATAAATACATCATTAATAATCTGTATGCATTAGTTTCTAAAGTGTCTCACCTACATGAATTCAATATATGTACCAATCGATCAATATCCCAAAGAGACAATTACAAAATAATGTATGCAAACAACATTGATCAATGCATTACATTTTTCATAATAGCAATGATTTTCATATGAGAAGTAGCATGATCACAATGGTCTTATCATTAACAAGTACAAATGTGGGTTGTTAGATCAAGGAAAAGATAATCATAATATTATGAAAGCATTAGACATTAAGGTCATCCTCTAGTTCAAGGAACTTCATACTATTCCATTTGTGACAAGGAAAATAATACATCAAATGAAGTAATTTTAATTATTTCAAGTCACATTACATTAAATAGGAGGAACAATTACAAATCAAGGACAAGAAAATCAACATTCAACTCAAAGATCAAAGTATAGATTATGATAATGTTATGAATGAAAACAAATTCAAAATAATTATCATGTTTTATATATGGAAAAGAAAACTAGAACAAACCATAGTCATAAAAGGATAGTGATACAATGCTTGAATCCTCATGGACAGTGGAGTAGGTTTTTTAAAGACCATAAGGTCATTGGACATGAGAATCAAAAGGGCATGAAGACATGTATGATGATAGTGACTATAATACCAACCTCTTTACTGCCATTTATGTTTATGATGCCAACCTTCTCAAGACCACTATTTATGAATATTAGATCTTTCGTTACATTTAATGAATCAGTGCTATGATACTTTAATCATTTGATTTATCCAAGTCTAAAACCTATCCTAAGCTATTTATTGTCCTAAAATAGTGGACAAGTTTCTGATTGGTTAACCCTTTGAATTTGTTGGGGTGATGTTATATGTGAACCCATCCTTTTATCTTGATTGTTGCATGTTGATTTAGTTAGTTTTCATCTTAGTTTCTTGTCAAGTGGCTTGATGTGATTTTATGTTAAAAATATTTTAAAGATTTAATTAAGTCTAATTAAATGATTGGATAATTAAATCTTATTATATAGTAAAATATTAAATATAAGGTATTTAATTAATAAAAATTAATTAAATACATATGTTTATTTTAAAAAAGACTTAATTAAAAATTTTAACTATAGATATAAAGGATTTAATTAATTATTAAATCCAAAAAATTAATTTAAAGACATAATTAATGAATTGATATTTAATTATCAATTTGCATATTATTAATATGCTAAAAATAGTAATTGTTAATTAAAATTAAATATGCAATTAAAGTTGCACATTCAATATTAGTAAAATTAAAATATAAATTTAAGTTAAAAGATATTATTTGAAAAAGTGCATGTAATTATTATTAAATTAAAATTAAATCATGCAAAAAGGTGTTGATGAAAATAAAGTTAAGAGTTGAGTTATGATTGCTGATTGGGAGTTGCATGTTTGGGTTTTGGTTGTTGGGTTTCCTTTATTAGAATATTCTTTTGGTCATTATTAGGGACACAAGTTTACAGGTTTTGGCTCAGAGTTTGAATTGAAGGAGATTGTGGAAGCTTGGAATTTTACAGGGGATTTGGATTGTTCTTCGTGGCTTATGTCAATTGGTGGATTAAGGTAGGGTTTGAAATTCTCATAGATCTGATTCTTCTAAAAAGATTGTTTACTTTGTGCCTGCCAGATTTTTTTTTATGGTTGTATTGTAATTCTTCTTTTGTACGAATTTTCTTTTTAGTTGAAGAAATCTTGTGATTGTGGATACCGCTTTTTTGTTAGAAATA
The DNA here is from genome assembly GCA_027943335.1 of Chamaecyparis obtusa. Classification (NCBI taxonomy): domain Eukaryota; kingdom Viridiplantae; phylum Streptophyta; class Pinopsida; order Cupressales; family Cupressaceae; genus Chamaecyparis; species Chamaecyparis obtusa. Next base: position 414,475 of record BSBK01006836.1, read on the forward strand.
TGTTAAGGAAAAAGCTTGTATTAGATCACTTAGGGTTTGTTTGAAATTTGTTGTTGAAACCCTAGGAATTAAATCAATTAATAGTTACATGTGTATGTAATTTGTATACAGGCATAATCAGTTTATAAATCTAACAAAAAAAATCATCTCCTGGTAGGAATCAATCTATTGAACCTTATTTGGTAAATCTTATTAAAAAAAAAAGAAAAATATATATGTATTTATGTGTGATCCTTTTATTAAAAAGAGAGAGAGGGGTTGTTGTTTCTATCCCTAATACTTTTCTCTGATAGAAAAATGATTAAAAATAAATTAATTAATTAAAATAAATTACGAGGGGGTGGGGTTTTCCCTCCCCCACCCACGATAGTCATAAGACAGTCGTCACAGCTAGCTACCCATGATAGCTACGTTGTCAGTGACAGCGCTAAGCTGTCGTAACAGGGGTCCCACAATAGGGAACTACAAGGATCTCGTGGGCTATGACTTGCAATGCCCCACGTGGGCCCCACATGAGTTATTTATTTAAAATTTAAAATTTATATTTATATTTATAATTATTATTAATTAATATTTGCTAGTTATAATTATTAATATTTAATAATCAAATTTACTAATTTCAATATTTATAAATTAATAATGTTAACTAGTAATTAACAAATATTAATTACTTATGTTATGTAATTATATTATTTTTGGGTAATTATATTTAATAAACTAATTTATATTTAGAAATTTTATTAATTAATTTATAGAGGTTAATATTAATGATTATAATTAGAAAAAATTAATTATATTATTATTTTGTAATTTCTTTTAATAAATTAATTTGTATAAGGAATGTTACAAATTAATTTATAAAAGTTAATTTGATATTCTATTAATGGAATTAGTATCTACATTTAACCTAACGATGAATACTATGTTATTAATCAAATCAGCTATGACTTAAGAGTATTGAAATTAATAACATTAAATAATTTGTTTTGATAAGGCAATAAATACATTTCATTTGTGTGTGCATTTTATGTCATGGTGTTTTGTGGTAGAGGTGTTGTTTTGTTGGTTTTGATTCTGATTAATTGATCATGGGAGTAGAGTACGCCCTAGGTGGGATTTTGTCTTTTGAACTTAAAATTATTTTATGGATTTATATCTTTTATAATTTGGGTTTATGCAGTGGAAAATTCATAACCATTTTGATGTCACGATTATGTGAGGGTTATTTTGGGTATATATGTGATGTGATGTCATGTTTCTATTAAGCCTTGATCATTACTCTATTTGATCTTGAGGAGGTGACAACCATTATGTTGTTGAGATTTTAATTACTTTATCACCTCATTTCTTTTATTGTGGTTAATCTATATCTAAAGTGATGGTCTTTGATTGTATTATTACTCCAGGTTGGAGAGTGAAGTCATTGATGACTTGTTCTTGAGTTTTATTTATCTTATGATATGATGACCATGTGTATTTGGTACTTGATTCATTGAGATGTTCAGTATGGGATGGATAGTTTAGATCCTTGTATAGGATGAAATATTATTTGATATGCACCAGCACTTATATTCGATGACATTCATGGTTTACTGGTTTGCAAGAAGTCTTTTTTGGTTTTGGTTGTGTCTTATCTTTGGTTCTTTTTGTTGGGAGCATTAGGGTAGGTTATCTACAAGCATAGATGGGAAGAGACTTGCAATGAGCATCAAGGCCTTCAAGTGGCTACCTAGATCACTCATTGTAAGTAAATAAAGTGATAACTTAATAAATTTATTGAGAGAAAACATTAATAAGATAATTGTGTAATTCACCACAACTTGAGCGTTAGTACATGCTAGGATGTGTGAGATGATGTGTGTCTCCCAATGCGGTGTGTGTTCTGGCATAGTTAGTAGCCTTGTTTGTATGATAGGTTTAGTGATATCACATATGGTCACTTGGGCACTGGGGTCCAGAGAGGCTTCCAGGACAAAGTCCAAGGGTTAGACCTATGTGATGCCACTTCCCTATATGTGTCCTAGGTTCCTATTTTGCATTTGGTACACCTGATTTGTGTCTTGATCATTTTTTTATAACCTCATAACCACTACTACCATTTTATCCAGTGTACCTTGGCATTAGTTTTATTTGTTTTGGATGTTTCCTTGAGCAAGGCCTGGTGTTATCTCCTCATCATGGTGGGAGTGAACTTCTTGGTTCTGCATGGTCAGGTGGTAGTGATTCTATTACCATTAAGATACGACGTTCATGACTTTGTTCTCGGATGATCCTCAATGCTACTTCTATCTTCTTGTTCATTTCTTAGAGACTTTTTGATTATCATCATAAGATGTATATATTGTATTCCATTTTATGTATTGGTTAGTGACATTGATTCTAGAGATGTAAATGTATTTGTATTGTATTATTTTTATCCCCGTGACTTGTGCAGTGGAAGATGTATTATCTTAAAGACTAGGATGTATCAGTTGTAGTTTATGGATTGTATATTTTGATTAGATTGATGTAATGAATGTATCTTATTATTCATTTGTAATGAATAGGTAGGTGTACCTTAGGATTTGTGTTCTTTTCATTATGATTAAGTAAAGAATTAGGAATACATCAATTTGGGTTTTAAAATGAGTGTAAGATTTATCATGTGATTATGTTATAGATTGTTCTAGTAGATTAGTTAAATTATATGTAATTCTACATCATGGAACCCTTAAGACTTGTAATATGTAAATGAGTTACATTTATGAGTATGTATTGTCTTATGTTATATTGCTTCCACATTGTCATTATTGATTGTAAACTTTTGAGAGAAAAAAAATTCGGTAAACTTAGTAACATGTTTTAGATTATTTTCTCCTAGGTTCCCTGACATGGCATTACAGTGACCATATTGGAATTAGTGAATAACATGGGTCATAGAAGTGGCACTTTGAAAAGTGTAAGGACAATCATACATGGTTTATAATGACAAAACATATAGAATGTTACAATGCATAAAAAAGTGGCTATGTTCATATGCATGTGAGAAAAAACCCTTACAAATGCATGAAACAACCTAAATTTATGAACAACAAATACATTCAATGAAAGAGCTATGCCAAACCTTTGAAGGGTCAATGGGCATGAGGATCATTAGGGAAATAGTGTAATACATGTTCTAGAGGTATCATCTATGGTCAATGTTCAAAGAACAGAAAGAGGCTATAGATATGCGAAGTTATAGATAGAAACCCTTGTTAGCTAATGAATTAAAAGTCACCTCAAGAATAGCATTGAGAAATGAAATATTCACTTATAAAGAGGTTTTAAACATTGCAAATATCAATACAAGTGAACAGAGTTTGATTCTTTCTTTGTCTCTCTCAAGCACTCATGTTAGAGCTATAATAGGGAGTCCTATCAAACATGACCGATCAAAGGAAACAAAATGCCTAGATCTATGAATGAACAACTAAAGAGAACCCACGATATGATTAAGAAATAAGGAAAATACATAGATAAGGCCCAAAATTAGTGGAAGAGGTACGTAAAAAATTACAAAAATCTATGTTCTTATCAAACCCCCATGTTCAAATAGTACATAATATACAAGCAGAATTTTTCTATTAAAACACTGCAAAAATAAAGAATAAACCAAGGGAAATATAATGATATCAAGGAGATAGAACTCACAAGAAAATAAAATCCTCAAAAGAATATTTACAATTTTCTAGTGTCTTTTAAAGTCTTCCAGAAAATGCTTGCATCAAAATATTAGGATATAATTTATTTTAAAGATACAAGAAAACCCATCATAAGCCGTGACCAATAAAGGAAGAAAATCCCTAGAATTTTTAGAATTTTCAAATCCTCATGTTTTCCAAAAATTCAAACCCTCATCTCAAAGTGAATGGCACCAAAGATCAGTAACTTTACACAATAGTAGAGACTCATAATGTATTATTTTAGCTAGAGAGAAAGAAGGCGCAGTCATAGCATATGACAAAGAGATATTTTCACTTATTTTCAAAACACAGAGATTCAAACATATCAGGTTGTAGGTACAAAGTTTTATTTATTTTTCTTCTTGTTTGACAAGGGTTTCAACCAATAAATATATGGCATGCATATTTTCCTTTACCCCAATACACCAAAATACACAAGGAAAAACTCATAGAAGAGAGACAATTCCATTATTTTTATCATACAAAGATCAAATGTTAGAGTCTACTCAAAATGCGATAGAAGAGCCATGGGATCTACAACAAGACTTCAAGTAAAAACTTCAAGAAAGACACAATGATCCATGTTGAAACCTCAGTCAAAACCCTAGCAGGGTGTGCCACCACAGAGAAAAGTGAAATAAGTGAAGAATACAATTTTAGAATGGAGTTGTATAAGTTTAGGGTTCTAATGCCCTAATGTGACCCACAAAAAGGCATTTTTGCCTTTAAAAATAAAACTTTTCATATTTAACTATTATCACCCAATAATAGGACTATTTTGGAGCCCAGATTCCTATCCTCACCAAATTATATCATCATTGAGGACAAGGACCAATATCTGAGTAAGGACCGTCTTCATCATAACAAAGGACTGTCTCAAGATGAACAAAATGGAGTTTCCTTCAAATCCAAAGTTTGGCAGAACTGTATGGCACAAAATAGTCCCACAAAAAATGCACCCCGCCCAACTACTCAATCTAAGGAGCCACCCCAGTCTGTAGCAAGTGTGGATTTTCACTAAATCTCCTAACCAAAGCATTACTCGGCATCACATATTTCATATTTATGGGAGATAGTGCTAATAGGTAAGTTTAATATGATATCCCTTACAATATCAGAGATTTTAATTTGGGCAAACTCCGAATGGAAGGGGGTTAAAGAATTATTTTATGTTGATGCACACTGTGATTATTTTGTAGTCCTCTTTGATTATAAAAAGTATTGTGACGAGGTGCATAAAAATAAGGTCTGGTTCCCTGGGTGCCAAACTTTAAATCAGACAATAATCTTTGTCAGTTTATGACATTCTAGATTGCATTTATGAATTTTCCCCTCAGATACATGGATCCACAAGTTATAAAATTTCTCGCAAATTAATTGGGAATTTTCATAAAATATGATCTAATTTCATATGAATTTCCACATCAATTGGTTAGGGTGTGTCTCCTCTTAAAGCTTTCAAAACCAATACCCTCAGACATCTCTATCGTCTCAAAGTGGGGTACATGGGATCAATCGATTCATGTTCAAAATGACATAACTATTGACAAACACTCTAAACACCTTGGTCACTTTGTCTCTCAGTGCACCAAGTGTCCCTAGAATAGTGAAGCAGTTTGCATAGACCACACCACAAATCCAAATCAGTGCATGTTTGCACATAATCAATAGGATCATAAAAAACATGGGCCTAGAGAGAGTACCGACCAAATTCATGAGAAGGTTAAGCAGTATGAGGACTTTAGTGGGAAGAATCTTCAGGCTCTAAAGCATCATTCCTCTTCTGTATAATGTGCATTGATTCCCTTCCAGAATAGATTCCTTTCCTGGAATGAATGGTTCTCACTTCAAAAAATGATTTCAATAATTATGAATGTTTGGCAATTATAGGTTTCTCAAGCATGGGAATCTAAACAAGTAAAATTAAATTTATTGAAGGGGTCTGGTGAGAATTTGGGGAAGGTATCTGAGAATATTGAACCCCGTGAACATGAGGAAATCCTAGCATTTGTGATGGATTTGATTATCCATGATCTCATGCATGAAAATAAACCTATAAAATTTCAACACATTTTAATCAACCTTAAAGGAAACAAATTTTCAGATGCTCAATTTAAGAGAATGGCATCAATATTCCTAGAACTACTGGCTTCTAACATTATTGATGAAATTATTATTGAGCAAGGTGTATGGGTTGCAAATATAACTACTCAACCGATAGGGTTTGGTTCTTCTATTTCAAAGTTTGCTACAGATAATACCTTTGAGGGCAGGCTTGGACAAATTTCCCCTACAAAGATTGCAAAATTCAGTATTGAGGCAGATTTACAATACAAGGGTGTCTTATTATAAGGGGTCCAAATAAAAATATGTCAAATAAATCAAATGGATGACATTATGAACATGGATATGAACTCTATTCATTTGATAGATGATATGGTGTAGGGGAATCACCTATGTAGCAAATTCTCAGATGACAAACTGCAATAATTGGAAAAAGAGTCTCTCCAAGCACAAAATGAGAAAAGCTTAGATTACTTAGACTTCTCTCAAACACTATCTATTACTCAATCTCCCGCCGAGACTATATTGGAAAAAAGAACACCAAAATGAAGAGGTAGAAATTTGAAGAGTATTAAGACTAAAGAAGAAGTGGAAATAGGTATTCGGTCAACATTGGATGACAAATTTACACCTATCAAAATATCAACAAGGAGAACAAAAGGTTCTCCTTTTCAGTAATGAAGATCATTACTTGGACTGTCAAAGGCTTAAACACCTCTGACAAGAGGGGTAGAGTAAAACAACTACTTGACTGTACTATGGGGGATATTGTTCTATTATAGGAAACCAAATTATCTCATCAAATTTATGTAAAGACCATTGAGGCATGGTCCTCTTGGCGATCTTCTCACTCACAAGGAAAAGGTGCATCAAGTGGACTAGTTTATTTTTGAAAGGAGTTCCATTATCAAACACTATAGTTTAGGGAATACCAAACTGAGATATAATGTTATCTTGAAGGAAATTACAAATGACATCAGCTATAGTAGAATGAAGAGGAACAACTTCTACCCATTTAGTAAAGTAATCAATACTTGCTATTATATAGGTATATCCTTAAGATAAAGGAGGGGAGATTTTCCCAATTAGATCCAAACCCCATATATTAAAGGGTCATGAAGATACTTGAGACCAAAGTTCATGAGCGAGACTATTGATTATATTTTTATGGTTTTGACATTTAGGACAACATTTAACAAAATCAAAAGAAACTTGTTCCATAGTTTTCTAGTAATAACCCAAATGATGTAATTTGTTAACTAGAGACTTCCCACCGAAATGACCCCCACAAGAATCTTCATGAGCCTCTTTAAGGGCCTTTAGGATTTTAGTTTTGTAAAGACTTCATAAAAGGAGGCCATTGTAAGAGTGTCTATAAATAACATTAGAAACGATAATATATCATGTGGATAGTTTTCAAATTTGGGTCCTAGTGTTCCTTGTAGTAGATTCAGGAAACGTACCATCTTGTAAATAATAGAAGATGTGTAAATACCATTCATTTGAATTAAGAATAAAGAAATAAGTCAGATCACTAGAACTCTCTAAAATGGAAGGATTTAGAAGGTTGTGTATGGTGAATTGACAACTATCATCATGACCATTGATTGAAAATAGATATGACACTTGCCATTGTATGCACCCTAAAATGGTCGGCTAGACTTTGGGCCCCATTTATTTGATTTATCAATCCTGAATCATTTTTATCAATAATCAATATCTTCAACATTATCAATTTCTTGATCAAGTCTTAATTTCGATCATATATTGGATTTTTATCCTATGGGCTAACCATTTATCCTAAGTCTTTATTTATTTAAAAGGAATATTTCCTCCTTTTTTAATAAATAAAAATCCTCCACTTCTCCTCTTATCCTAAGTTGCACAAATAAAGCATTATTCATATTTTATAAAAAGGAGAAAAGCACTTTTTGTCTCATATGGACATAAAGTCAACTCTTATTTTCCTATTGGAGGATACTTGTGCACATGGATTGCTCCTCTTTCAAGCTCCACCACTGATTAAGACTTTTTTCCTCTTAATCTCCATGGTCCATTTCACCTCATTTCTTATAAAAGGAGAGCTCTCTCCTTCATTTGCATATACCATGTTTTTATGCTAATGTTATGCTACAGGTTTTAGGTGCATTTGGAGCTTTTGAGGATATTGAAGACTTGTTGCTCTTATCATTTAGTTGCATATTTTCTTTCTTAGTTGCATGATAATGGCATTATTAGCTTAGTTTCCCTTTATGCAATAGAATAAACTCACATAGCTTAAATAGGAAGGCTTTGTAACACTTGTACTTTCCTTTCATAGCTTAGATTGCATTCTCATTTAGATTTGCATTGCATTGCATATTTGATTCTTGGAGATATTGGCATTGTTGCCCTTGTCTTCATTTGAATCTCTCATTGTATGGTTGACTAGCAAGGTCACAAGTTTGTAGCTCTAGCTGAGAGCAAATACATCATAGTCCCTTGCAACTCCATGCATAGAGAGCTATGAGCCGCTTTGTGAGGCCTCATTCTTGAGCAACCTTGCATGTAATGGTTCATAGAAGTGCACCATTTTAGTGTGTACATTTCTGGCGCCCACCGTGGGGCAGAGTAGATAGGCTTTGTCCTTTGTTTTTTTACATTTTCATCATTTTTTGGATTATTTTTCAGAAATTTTGTAGTTTCAATTTTCTGTCTCAGAGTATCGCGCGATACTTCTCAGAAATATCGTGTGATATACCTTTGTATAGCGGTGTGACACTTCGCTCGAGAGAAGAATCGCCCGCCAGTACTGAGGTGTATCGCCTGGCATTGCCTGGCATCGTGCAAAGTATCGCCCGCCCATAGTGAGAAGTATCGCCCAGACCGAGGTTTATCGCGCGACTATAGGAAACTGTGTTTCGCGATACTGGTGAAGTCTGAGAAATATCGCTTGGTCTGACAGAGACTTGCATTTCCAGTTTTCTCATCCGAATTTGATCATTTTTAGCTTGCTGATTTATTTTACTGTATTCAGATAGGTCTAACCTGCATCTTTTAGCTTGAATCTATCAGATTATTGCATATTTACATTTGGATTTTGATTTTGCTAACCTTGTGGGTCTAACAAGTTGTGTTTGTAGGTGCTCCCATTACTTGAAAATTGCTAAAAACGCATGTCAAAGAAGGCTACTAACAGTTTTTGCAGGGCTGCCCAAGCATAAAAATAAATAAAAAAATTCTTGCTTGTTTATTTGCTTTCCTTTCAAGTGTGGCATTCACTAATTGTATTAGGAATCTTAATACCTTGTGAAAGGGATCTTGAGGTGGTAGGAGAAGTATGCTCTTCACCTTTAGGTGAACCAGAAAATCTTGACCCATCTTAAGGTTTTGGAAGCAAGGGAGTAATTGAACCTCTTTGCTTGGTGTGTTTGGGAGAGATTCTTGAGATAGGGGAGTATGCTCTTCACCCTTGTGGTGAACCAAAAACCTTGAACCTCAAGAGTTGATCTATTCTTTGTTTAGTTTAGGATCCTTTAGCGGGCCTGCTCTTGAGCAATCAAGAGGAACGACTCAAGTGGGGACAACCTTGTCATCATTTTCCTTGATGGCAAGTGATTCCAACTCACTATAATCTCAAGGCTATCAAGGACACCAAAAACCTTGGTAGACATAACACTTGTCTTCATTTGATGTGAGTAGCTCATGGGATTGCGACCATGGGGAAAATATTGAACAAGAATGCTTAAGGTACTCTTGAGGCCGCAAGGTCCTAGTCCTTTATGAGGAGCAAGAGGGGTGTTGTGAACGGAAATCCTTATTAAGAGCCATTAGATAGAAGCCACCTTATTTTAGCCACTTATCTTCTTAGTGCAAGGATTGATCCAAGTGGTTTACCCGGATCACCTTAAGATACTCACCATATGTGTCCCTTTGGTTGTGTCATTTGACATTTCCATGACAAAGCCAACATCTCTTGTGGGTAACCACTTGGTGTGAGGCGAGGGGGCATCAAGTTGTGGGCTAAGTTGGTAAGTATTGAGCCTTGACTTTTTAGGATAGATTTGCTTGAATTGTCTTCGGTTGTGTGATGCCAGTGCAAACGTTCTTACATACAAACAATCGGTAGCATTCATAAGGTGCTTTTTCAATTCTGATATCACAAGTGTTTGTCTTGGCAAGGTTACTTTTGCCCTTGTTTCAAGTGTTTGAGACCATGTTTTGATCCCTTACTGTTTGCAAACCTGCCAAAATTCAGTTGATATTGTGATTGAAATCGAAAACATCAACCCTTAGACTGAAAATTTTGACCAAATAGACTCAAAAATGTAAATTTTACATAATTCTGGCTAAGAGTTAAACAAATCTACAACAGTATCGCACACTGTAAAGTGAATTATCATGCGATACTTCGCGCTTGCTAGAAATATCACATGATAGTTCACCCCTGACGAACTATCACCCGACTCGCCTGAAGTATATTGCCCGCTAGTACTGAGGTGTATCGCCTGGCGTCGTGCGAAGTATCACGCGATTATAGGTATATCACCCCAGTAGCCTGGAGTATATCGCCTGGTTAAATTCTGTCGTGCTTACATTTTGGTCAGTTTTAGTTGCTGTTAATCAGGTTAGGTCTTAGAGTAGGCTTCTTGCCCCGACGTTTGAGACCTGTCTTGACTCTAAATTTCTGGTTTTAGTCCTCCGGGATAGCATCATTTGATTTGCAAAATCACTTTGAAATAATTGCCAAGTTAGAAGGTCATTCTTGGTGCCAAGGTTCATCTCTAAGATTGTTAGCTACATTCTTGGAAAATTTTAGTACTCTTATTGTCCAAATTGCTTTCATTTAAATCTTAATTTCAATTATCTTTTGGCCTAGTCCAACCTCCTGATTCAAAAGTGCAAGGGTAGTCACCCTTTGATTTGAAGCACCTCTTTGACAGTGTTGGTAAAGCCCTTTTTTTATCTTTTCATTTCTTTTTTTGGACAATAGAGGACTTTGATTATCCTAGTTTGGCATTGACACTTTGAGAGGTCACCTTTTCATTGAGAGTATCTTTCTTTCATGTCAGTTATGACAAGGTACCAAGTCAATCAAGGGAAGCGACCCCCTGTTGCCTTTAGCCAGTTACCACCTGTCAAGACTCGTCGACAACCTAAGGGAAAAGGACCCCTTTTTGATCAATCTCCTAAGAGTGAATCTGAGGTCTGTTTTAATCCGGGAGCTAATCCTAGTGAAGTGAGTGTATGCACCCTAAAATGGTCACCTAGACTTTGGGCCCCATTTATTCAATTTATCAACCCTGAATCATGTTGATCAATTTATCAATATTTTCAACAATATCAATTTCTTGATCAAATCCTAAATTCGATCATATATTGGATTTTTATCCTTGGGCTAACCATTTATCCTAAGTCTTTATTTAATTAAAAGGAATATTTCCTCCCCTTTCAATTAAATAAAAAGCCCCACTTTTCCTCTTATCCTAAGTTGCACAAATAAAACATTATTCCTATTTTATAAAAAGGGAAAAAGACACTTTTGTCTCACATGAGGCTCAAAAGTCAACACTTCACTCTCATTGGAGGATGTTTGTGCACATGGATTGCTCCTCTTTCAACCTCCACCGCTGATTAAGACTTTTTGCCTCTTAATCTCCATGGTCCATTTCTCCTCATTTCTTATAAAAGGAGAGCTCTCTCTTTCATTTGTATATCCTTGTTTTATGCTATTGTTATGCTGCAGGTTTTGGAGCTCTCTTTGAAGACACTCAAGCTTTGAAGCCTTGACATTCTTAGTTGCATTTCATTTAGTTTGCTTTCATAGTTGCATTCATGGCATTCTTAGTGTAGATTTCCTTTTATGCAATTTCACATAGTCTAAATAGGAAGGATTTGTAATCCATTGCTATTTCTTTTCATAGATTAGATTTCTTTTCAAGCATTGCATTGTTATCATTTAGCTTAGCTTGCACATTCATACTAGTTGCATTTACATTTCATTTCCATTTAGATTCTTGGAGATATTGGCATTGTTTCCCTTGTCTTCACTTGAATCTCTCATTGTGTGGTTGACTAGCAAGGTCACCTTCTTGTAGCTCTAGCTGAGAGCAAAACTCATAGTCCCTTGCAACTCCATGCATAGAGAGCTATGAGCCGCTTTGTGAGGCCTCACTCTTGAGTAACCTTGCAAGTAATGGTTCATAGAAGTGCACATTTTAGTGTGTACATTTTTGGCGCTAACCGTGGGGCAGAGTAGATAGCTTTGTCTTTTTATTTGATGCATTTTTCATCATTTTCGGATTAACTGTCGGAAAAATCTGTGTCTCTGGTTTTCTGTCTCAGATTATCGCGCGACACTTCTCAGAAATATCGCGCGATATACTTCCTATCTTGGCGCGATACTTCGCTTGGAAAAAGTATCGCACGCATATAGCGAAGTCTATCGCCTGGCATCGGGCGAAGTATCGCCTGGCATCGTGCGAAGTATCGCCCGACTGGGGAAGTATCGCCCGACTATAAGAAACTGTGTCGCGCGATATTGTTGGAGACTGAGAAACATCGCCTGGTCTGGCAGAGACTTGCACTTTCAATTTTTTTTGTCCGAATTCGACTATTTTAGCTTGCTGTTCTGTTTTACTTTGTTTAAATAGGTCTAACCTGCATTTTTTTAGCTTGAATCCATTAGATTATTGCACATTTACATTGGGATTTTGATTTTGCTAACATTGTGTGCCTAACAAGTTGTGTTTGTAGGTGCTCTCCTTTGCTTAAAAATTGCTAAAAACGCATGTCAAAGAGGGCTACTAACGGTTTTTGCAGGGCTGCCCAAGCATAAAAACAAAAAAAAATTTCCATTTCTTGCTTATTGTTATTTTCCTTTCATTTGTGGCATTTACTAATTGTATTAGGAATCTTAATACCTTGTGAAAGGGATTTTGAGGTGGTAGGAGAAGTATGCTCTTCACCTTTAGGTGAATCAGAAAATCTTGACCCATCTTAAGGTTTTGGAAGCAAGGGGGTAATTGATTTCTTTGTTTGGTGTGTTTGGGAAAAATTCTTGAGATAGGGGAGTATGCTCTTCACCCTTGTGGTGAATCAAAAACCTTGAACCTCAAGTGTTGATCCATTTTGTTTAGTTTAGGAATCCTTTAGAGGGCCTGCTCTTGAGCAATCAAGAGGAACGACTCAAGTGGGGACAACCTTGTCATCATTCTCCTTGGTGGCAAGTGATTCCAACTCACTATAATCTCAAGGCTATCAAGGACACCAAAAACCTTGATAGACATAACACTTGTCTTCGCTTGATGTAAGTACTTGTGGGATTGTGACCATGAGGAAAACATTGAGCAAGAATGCTTAAGGTACTCTTGAGGCCGCGAGGTCCTAGTCCTTTACGAGGAGCAAGAGGGGTGTTGTGAACGGAAATCCTTATTAAGAACCATTAGATAGAAGCCACCCTCTTTTAGCCGCTTATCTTCTTAGTGCAAGGATTGATCCAAGTGGTTTACCCGGATCACCTTAAGATACTCACGATATGTGTCCCTTTGGTTGTGTCATTTTGACATTTCCATGACAAAGCCAATATCTCTTGTGGGTAACCACTTGGTGTGAGGCAAGGGGGCATCAAGTTGTGGGCTAAGTTGATAAGTATTGAGCCTTGTCTTGTAGGTAGTAATTGCTTGAATTGTCTTCGATTGTGTGATACCAGTGTAAACGTTCTCAACATACAAACAATCGGTAGCATTTATAGGGTGCTTTTTCAATTTTGATATCACAAGTGTTTGTCTTGACAATGTTGCTTTTGCCCTTGTTTCAAGTGCTTGAAGACATGTTTTATCCTTTACTGTTTGCAAACCTGTCCAAATGCTGTTGAATTTGTGACTGAAACCAAGAACATCAACCCTCAGACTGAAAATTTTGACCAAACAGACCCAAAAACGCAAATTTCACACAATTCTGGTCAAGAGTTGAATAATTCTGTAACAGTATCGCACCTTGTAAGGCGAAGTATCGTGCGATACTTCGCACATGCTAGAAATATCGCCCCCTTTGAAGAGAAATATCGCGCGATAATTCACCCCTGACGGACTATCGCCCCGCCTGCCTGGGGTATATCGCCCTATAGTATTAAGAAGTATCGCCTGTCTTAGGGCGAAGTATCGCACGGGTAGAGGTTTATCGCCCCAGTAGCCTGGAGTATATCGCCTGACTCATTTTTGTCGTGCTTAAATTTTGGTCAGTTTCAGTTGCTGTCAATTAGGCCAGGTCTTAGAACAGGCTTCTCACCCTGACGTTTGAGATTTGTCTTGACTCCAAATCTCTGGTTCTTAGTTCTTCGGGATAGCATCGTTTGGTTTACAAAGTCACTTTGGAATAATTGTCAAGTTAGAAAGCCATTCTTGGTGCCAAGGTTCATCTTTAAAAGTGTTAGCTATATTCTGGGAAAATTTCAGTTCTCTTATTGTCCAAATCGCTCTCATTTTTCAATTATCTTTTGGCCTAGTCCAACCTCCTGATTCAAAAGTGCAAGGGTAGTCACCCTTTGATTTGAAGCACCTCTTTGACAGTGTTGGTAAAGCCCCCTTTCTTTTCTTTTTTTTTTTCATCTTTCTTTGGACAATAGAGGATTTCGATTATCCTAGTTTGGTGTGGACACTTTGAAAGGTCACCTTATCATTGAGAATATCTCTCTTTCATGTCAGTTACGACAAGGTACCAAGTTAATCAAGGGAAGCGACCCCCTGTTGCCTTTAGCCAGTTACCACCTATCAAGACCCGTCGACAACCTAAGGGAAAAGGACCCCTTTTTGACCAATCTCCTAAGAGTGAATCCGAGGTTTGTTTCAATCCGGGAGCTAACCCTAGTGAAGTGAGCACCTCTTTCATACCACTTTCATCAAGCATGGACATGAGTTACACTTTCACCCGACAACAAAGAGAAGCCATGAATCAAACTCTCGAGGATATCTTTCAACGACACAGAGGAGAGTATGGTGGTTCTTCTCATGCCAGTCCACCCGAGTCACCTCCTAACAACGCAAGGTATTTTGATGCTCAACAACGAGCTGAAAGACAGCATAAGTCAGCCCACTCAGATTCAGGGTCACAACACGAAGACCAGAACAACGAATCTAGTGATCACCATATCAACGCAGCTAATGCAATAAGGCATTCAAGACAAACCTCCCCACTTAAGGACACTTCTCGATATGCAAATACAAGATTAAGAAGCATTGAGAGAGAGAAGCAAGCCTACTTAGATGAACAGGCTGCAAAAAAGGAAAAATTCCGACAACTAGAGGAAGAGGAATGTGCATTGTTGGATATACAGAAAAGAGTCGCCCAAGAAGAAGAAGATAGACTCTATGCACAACAACTCCAAAATCGATCTAACAGGAGGGGAGCCAATAGTGGGACCAACTCGCCCCCATCTACCCCTTCCCCTAGCCCTCGAAGAAGATCAAAGACACCCTCACGATCCCCAAGTCCTAGAGGAAGAAGAACTTCAAGATATGACCATCATAGGAGACAATCGTCTCATAGACATTCAAAGCAACCCTCCCAACGAGCACATCATGGCTCACAACATGGAGGCAGTTATGCTAAATCTGATCATATGGACTTCATGACTATGCAACAAGAACCATCCTTTCAAGCTTATGTGGAGCAATACGTGGAACAAAACAAAGACCAATTTTTGGAAAGTCTTATCAACAAAGGCGCCAAAGTTCCATATAACTTTGATATTCACCAAAAAATCAAGAAACAGAATCCTTCAACTGATGAGTTAATCTTACAAATGCAAAAGGATATAGACAGAATGAAGGCTCCCAAGACTACATTTCATTTGGACTCCATATGTCCTAATCCCATTGACAAAAGTGTGGTGATGGTAGAATTCCCTAAGAAAGTTGAATTCCCAACATACGACAAATATGATGGCACGGGTGACCCTCATGACCATGTTCGACAATTCTACATAATGAGCTTTTCCTTCCACCACGAAGACTCCTACTTGCTGAGATTATTCCCAAGGAGTTTAAAAGGTCAAGCCATGGAATGGTTCACCAACCTTTCCCCTCCAGTAAGGACATTTAGAGAACTTGTCCAAAGATTTGTGCAACATTTTGCTTACAATTTATCTAGGTCGGTCACCATGCTTGATTTGTGTAAACTTAAGCAAAATCAAGGGGAATCTTTTGTCACTTTTTTGCAACGATGGAGGCGATTGTGTTCGAAATACCCAAGGACAATCCCTGAAGAAGAAAGAATTGATATCATTGTGAACAATCTAATACCAGAACTCAAGTATGAAGTCAAGAAGATTCCATTTAATTCTTTTGATACTATGGTAGAGGTGGCATGTCGCATTGAGGATGTCCTAAAAGAACAAGGAATTTTGGCTAAACCAACAAATAACAACAATAGCCAAAATAACAATACTAATGGTAACAAGGACAAAAAGAACTCTTTTTGGAACAAAAACAAGCAAGTCGTCAACGACGGAGTTGTTGATTCTCAGGTCAAGAATGAAGGAGTTCTTAATCTCTCTCATGCAGTTCAAGCTATGAAGTTGCAAACATCGTCAACGCAACAAGACAAACCTCAGTATCAAAAGAGATCTAAAACGGAGAAAAGACAATTCACTAAATTGGGAGAATCCTATGCAGATGTTTTTAAGACACTAGTTGCTCATAATCTGGCGCACCCACAGGATCCTACAAAACATCGAATACCAGATCCTCTACCTCATTGGTGGGATGCTAAGGATTTTTGCGTTTTCCATAATGGGATTGGACACGACATAGAAAATTGTTTCAAACTCAAGCATCTTGTCCAAGACCTTATTGAGAAAGAACAATTACAAGTGGGTGGGTTAACTACTAATGCAGACCATAAAGCCTTTAAAGAGCCCTTGCCTAAATATGAAAAAGGAGAGAATTCTAGTAAGAATGGCAAGGCGGCTATTAACTATACATACACACATGCTGATAATGTGATTAATATGCTTGAAGTGGCTGACGATAATATCAACATGGTGAGAAAGAAAGATCCTTATGGACATAATGTGGACTCAATTCCTATGACTAATGAAAGACCTGCTGTGGTGATAAGAGGTCCTCACACACAAGGAATGCCCCGGTCCCTCAATGTTGTCACTAGGGGTCAGGCTCAAGCACCCATTATCATCAAAGGTCCTAGCACTAGCAAGTCTAAACAACCCACGTCCAAAGGTGCTCCTCCAAAACCTGTCGTTGGTCCTGATTCCAATTACAACCTTATTGACCAACTACAACGTACACCCGCTCAGATATCCATTTTTGAGCTTTTAGAATTATCTCCTAAGCACAAGCGCGTCCTTGAGGATGCCTTGCGAGCAGCCAATGTCCCTAATAACTTAGATATCGACCAATTCCAAAACATGGTCAATCATTTGGCTAGCCCTCATTTCCTCACCTTCTCAGAAGAAGACGACAAATCCATTAGTCACCCACATAATTTGGCCTTACACATTGAGGTCATGATTCATAAAACCCATGTTAGGCGTGTACTGATAGATGGGGGTGCGGGGCTCAATATTTGCACTCTGAGTTTGCTGCTAGCTCTAGGGTATTCTGAGAACGTCATTGACACAAAGAAAAGAATCACAATCAAAGCATATGATGAAGCAGAAAGAAGTTCTAAGGGATTGGCTGTTTTGCCTATTCGTATTGGTCCTGTAGAAAGAGACATATTATTCCAAATTGTTGATGTTGGACCTCTCGCCTACAATATTTTGCTAGGTAGGCCATGGATTCACGAAATGCAGGCAGTCCCATCGACATATCACCAGTGTGTTAAGTTCCCCCATAATGGTGTAGAAATTTGCATCCCGGGAGACAGTGCTCTATCAGTTAATAACATTTCTGCGGGGTCACATGTACCTTTGAATAGAGAAGCTGACAATCCTAGTAGTTCACTTGAACAATGCAAGCAGAAATTCAAGACCATGGACCTTGGGATGGGAGATTATAAGATTGATTCTTTAAAAAAAATGCCAATCTCTCCTAGGTCTTATGGGAGACCCTCCCCAAATGTGAAGCCTTCATCATCAGCAATGATGTTATTTGGGAAATTTGTTGAGTCTTCGGTCCCCATTCAAGAAGAGAAAGAGGAAGTTGCTGTAAGGAACTGGATATATCACGAAGAGAAATACAAACATAATGAGAATTTTGCTCCTTCACCTGAAACTTATGGAAAAGGATATACACTGGTCAAAAATATGGGATATCCGAGATTTGGTCCCCTTAGTCATAGGCTGGATGCTAAAGCTGAGCCTCTTGATCATGCTCTCTTTGGACGCAAAAATAAGTCCACGATCGGCTTAGGTTTTGAGAACAAGAAGAAGAAAGGTATCCCTGTCCCAGTTGCAACGGACAGCGACAGTGATGCAGATTATACGCCCGATCTCTCCAATCAACAAGATGTGTCTGATGATTGGGTGCCCTCCACGAATCTCCTTTGGGGAGATTCCACAGATTTGATGCTTAATAATCCTACTATCCCAGCTGCGACGGATAGTGATTGTGTGACTTCTAGATCGACAAAGGAAAATGTTACTGTCCTAGCTGCGACGGATAGTACCAATACTAGAAAGGGGGAAACCCTCCCTAACCTTGAGGCTTCTACATCACGAGGCCTAAATGATGACTCAGAGACAGACTCCCATGAATATGAATGGGATTCGCTTTCAGATGCAACAATTGATCTAGATGTAGATATTATCCACGCCTATAGTACCCAACCCGATGCAACTAACGATCCTAGTGTCAGACTAGAGGATTGCCCTCCTCAAATCGCCTTAGTAGACGATGCTTCCTTTGATAGGATGAGCCCCAATTCAGGTATCTTAGGAGAAGACTTGATGAGCTCCGATTATATGGTCACCAGAGATGACACCTTTCACATTCACAACATCGAACCTACCATTGACTTGCCCCTTGTTCACTTTGACCTGATTGACTGGCCCCAGCGCCACCACGAGCCCACATTCCTCACATTCCGCAACGATTACGAAATTGCTTGCTATCTGAATGCTCTCGAACCCGTGGCTTCTTCCACCAGTGAACCAACAACCAGCATGACGGAGCCTGATATTAAGTACCTCAGTCTCAAAACAAAAGAGAAAAAGAAAAATAGGTCTGATGGCGAAAACCACTTTGTGGCGGTGTCAGAACCAAAAATAGTTAAAAGAAATGACGCATCCAAAGGTGAAAACCTCTTTGAGGCACCTAAGGATGGGGTACTTAATAACTTGCCGAGTTATTTCCAGGATAGATCATCAATCTTGATTGAACCAACAAAGCCGGTCAATCTAAACACAGAAGAAAATCCTCAGGTAGTCCATCTTGCTCAGTCTTTATCAGAGGAAGAGACCAAGGCATATGTACAGTTTTTACAGAAAAAGAAAATTAATTTTGCATGGACCTACTCAGACATGCCAGGGCTTGACACAAATCTCATAATGCATCACTTATCTATAGCTCCAGGAGTCAAGCCAGTCAAACAGAGACTAAGAAAAATGCATCCACATATAGCTCTACTTGTCAAAGGAGAATTAGAAAAGCTTTTGAAAGCTGGATTTATTAGAGCCATCGATTATGCAGAATGGATCTCAAACATAGTACCAGTATCCAAACATGATGGGTCCATTCGTGTCTGCACAGATTTTAGAGATCTAAACAAAGCATGCCCAAAGGATGACTTTCCACTTCCAAACATTGACATGATAGTGGACATGACGGCGGGCTATGACATATATTCCCTAATGGATGGTTTCTCGGGGTATAATCAAATCAAAATAGCTCCTGAAGACCAAGAGAAAACAGCCTTTACATGCGCATGGGGAACCTATTGTTGGAACGTCATGCCATTCGGGTTGAAGAATGCAGGAGCAACCTACCAAAGAGCTATGACAACTATCTTTCATGATATGATGCACAAAAATATGGAAGATTATGTGGATGATACCCTGGCAAAATCAAGAAAAAGGGACACACACCTCAATGATCTAGAAGTAATTCTAGATCATATGGAACAATTTCAACTCAGATTGAATCCGAAAAAGTGCGCATTTGGCGTCACCTCAGGCAAACTTTTAGGATTCATAATATCAGCAAAAGGTATCAAGGTTGATCCCGAAAAAGTCCAAGCAATCCTAGATATGCCACCTCCTCGAAATATCAGCCAAATGAGAAGTCTTCAAGGACGTCTTCAATCAATTAGGAGGTTTATTTCTCAGCTTGCAGATAGAGCGCAACCCTTCAACAAGACATTGCATAAGGGTGCTTCTTGTGTTTGGAACGAGGATTGTCAAAAGAGCCTAGATCAGATCAAACAATACTTGGCTAATCCTCCGATCTTAATGCCTCCTATTCCAGGGAAACCATTGCTTCTATATATCTCAGCTACAGACACTTCCCTGGGGGCATTATTGGCTCAAACAGATGATACTGGGAAAGAACGGGCCATCTACTATATCAGCCGTACTCTAGTCTCTTATGAGATCAATTACAATAATATTGAGAAATCTTGTCTCGCGGTGGTGTTTGCTTCTCAAAAGTTGCGCCACTACATGCTTGCACATACCATACACTTGATTGCCAAAATTGATCCCCTTAAATACTTGCTTGGTAAGGCTGCCCTGACGGGTAGACTTGCTAAATGGATGATGGTCCTCACTGAATTTGACATAGAGTACGTTGAAAGGAAGGCCATAAAAGGGCAAGCTATTGCTGACCAATTAGCTGATTTTCCAATCCAGGATAGTATGCCAGTCCAAGTGGAATTCCCAGATGAACACATCTTATATACCACTACTCGCACTTGGACAATGTTCTTTGATGGCTCCCGCATGCAAAATGGATCAGGTGCTGGAGTGTTATTTGTTTCTCCACATGGGTACAACATTCCGAAGTCTTATAAACTATTATTCCCATGTACCAATAATATTGCAGAATATGAAGCTTTAACTAATGGCTTGAAAATGGCTATAGAATGGAATATCACAGAATTACATGTCTTTGGGGATTCTCAGCTAATCATCAACCAAGTCAATGAAGAGTATCAAACCAAGGATGACAAATTGATACCCTATAAAAAGATGGTTGATTCTTTGAAATGCTATTTCACCTTTGTGACGTTTCAACAAATCCCTAGGATAGAGAACAAAGCTGCAGACGCCATGGCCACATTGGCTTCACTTCTTCAGTTGGAGACACATGAATCCAGATTTGAATTCCTAGTGGAAGAGCTACACCATCCCATCTTTGACTCATCTGAAAGCCGTGTCATTTGTGCCATTATCACACACGAGTCCTCCCGATATGGTGCTATCTATTCATATCTTCGTGATGGCATCATCCCTGACACATTCACCCGCTCCGAACGCCGAAACCTCATCCGTAACGCCTCTCGCCACACTCTCATCTCTGGTGACTTATATAGAAGGGGTTTAGATGGGACACTCCTTAGGTGCTTGGAAAAGGAGGAATCCAACCAAGCGTTAGCTGACATCCACGAGGGCATTTGTGGTGGGCATTCTAATGGTCTTGCCATGGCCCGAAGGTTGCTTAGGGCGGGATATTATTGGCCCACAATGCAGATAGACGCAATCACCTTTGCTAAGTCATGTGAAAAATGTCAGAAACACGGCAACCTGATTCATGCTCCGGGTAGGGAGCTAATCCCTTCTATTTCTCATTGGCCATTTCAGCGCTGGGCCTTTGATCTGGTTGGGCAAATTCACCCCAACTCATCAGGTGGACACAAGTTCATCATTACTGCCACTGACTACTTCACAAAATGGGTGGAGGCCGTACCACTTTCTGTTGCTTCAGGAAGGACCATTTCTTTGTTCATCTTGAACCATATCATTTGCCGATTTGGAGTGCCTTCTGAGATCATTACTGACAACGGAGGTCAATTTAAGAATAAAGACCTAAAGCACCTGTGCAAAAAGTTTAAAATCAAGCAACATTGGTCCTCCATATATTTCCCACAAGGAAACGGACAGGCAGAAGCTTCTAACAAAACCATTCTTAAGATTCTTCATAGAACAGTACACAAGAATGGTAGGGATTGGCACTTACAAATCAATCCAGCACTATGGGCTTACTGAACAAGTATTCGCACACCTACAGGAGCCACTCCTTTCTCTCTCACCTATGGCGCTGAAGCAATACTACCTTTAGAAGTCGAGATACCATCCCTCAGAGTCTCACTCAAAGGTTTGATTACAGATGAGGATTACCGTGCCATGAGGTTGCAGGAACTAGAACTTCTAGATGAGAAGCGTAAGGCTTCCTTTGATCATATGAGAGCGTATCAGAAGCGTATGTCCAAGGCATTCAACAAGAAGGTTCACCCTAGAGAATTTCAAATAGGTGATCTTGTTTTACGAGAAAACCCTAAGAACCAGCAAAACAGAGAGCAAAAGGGCAAGTTTGAACCTAACTGGCTTGGACCATATGTCATCACAGCTGCTTTTGGTACTGGTGCGTATTTACTGTCAGATCCTGATGGAGAACAGCTCCCTGATCCCATCAACATTGTGCACCTTAAGAAGTTCTATCCTTGATGCCCGTTCTGTCTGGGGGCATCTTTTGTATATATCTTATTGGTCCTGAAAAAATACCAAAAAAATTGATATATGATGCTGAAAAAAATCCTAAAAAGCATAAAAAGTCCTGAAAAAAAATACAAAAAAATCAAAATATTCAAAAAAAAATTAAAAAAATAGAAAAAGTGCCTTGGTGAAAACCTAGCAATAGGCGGCTTGGTAGCAAAAATACAAAAAAAATGAAAAAATAAAAAAATGATTCCAAGTGGTGAAAACCTGGAAACAGGCGCTACTTGAGGCCTTTGTACCCCTATTTGTTAGCATGCGTCCTCGACACTTAACCACTTTCCATCATGCCTTGACCTTATTTGACCTAGTCTGGAATTGGTCTTTGTCTTTGTCTAGGGGGCATAACTGTTCGCATAGGTCCTTTTGGTGCGTTTGTCTCTGGGGGCATTTCACAACAGGTGTTTTTCAACACCACCCCAAACAGTGTTTTTCAACACTACCCTTACGTCGAGTGTTTCTTAACACTTATCAGGTGTCTGACCCAACAGTCTCGTATGATGTGATATTTCTCACTAAGCTGATATGATACTCAGAATTTGACTCTATGACCAACACACACGCACTTAAACAATCAACTCGCTGGCGATATGATGACTTTATTTTTCTTTGTGTGCTGTCTATGAGGATTTCTTTTGATGAGTGATCTCTCCCTGAGAAGTTTTCGATGATGCATAGCTAGAAGACTGAGGGAATGAGAACATGTTTTCTTTCTTTATCTGCTTGTGGGTATATTTTGTTGATCCTAACTGTCATGAGCATTTATGCTGGTCCTACTTGACACTATGGATTGACAAGGTATTATCCTTGACTGTTTTGCGAGTGCATGCTTTTTGCTATCCTGACTTTCATGTGTCCTGATACAAGCATAAATCTCGCCATATCAAACTTAGGTAATCTTACTGCATTAGTCATCTTGACCTATATGTCTTTGATGCCTAGGTAAGATTTCCACATTTCTATCTGATAAAGATCATATTTATATCCACATAGTAATGCTAGTGTGCATTGTATGATCTTACGACGCTACCAATAACGCTCGATGATGATAATTAGATGTCTATAAGCGTTGTGACCTTGCAAGTCAACCACTTTCATAATAGCTTGCATTTTTAGGGTCATGTTAGTCTAGTCTTGCATCTTGCACATGGAGAGAGCTCTCCTTTTCATCCTACATGGACCTGTTAGTCAACTGCGCTCACCTTCTCTTCTTCTTAATCATGTCTTTCGCTCCTTGTCTTTTTCATCTCGAACCTGTTCCTGTTCATCACAAGGGGTTAATCACATCATCATATCTATATCAAAACTGTCATTTTCAAGAAACATAAGTCTACATCATACATATGAGAATTAAACATACAACTATGAGAGAGAACATACATAAGCACATACATAAGCATTTTGAGCAAAATGACAAGACAATATACATAAACTGATACATCCATCATAAGTGAGACAAATACACATGATATACCGAACATTCAGTAATCTCATAAATCAATAAATGTCATGATATACAATATGAGATCCCAAAATCTGGATCAAAAATCTCAAAATATGTCCAAACAACCTAAGACCTAACCCTAAGACTCGCTACCACCCTCGTGAGGAGCTCGTGGTGGTGGAGGAGGCATAGCTCTCCTATCAAAAGCCACGTCTGATACCCCTGCCCGCTGAGAGTATGATGGTGCTCTCTCACCCTCTGGGACGGCCTGCAGATATAATCCGTGATAGTAAGCAGCCCTCGCTGACTCCCGTCGGAGCTCCAGTGCCTCGGTCTGTGCCATCGCCTCACGGCGTGCTATCTCTGCTCTAAGATCAGCTATCTGCTGATCCCGCTCTGCCCTCAGATCCAGGAGCTGCTGATCTCTCACAGCTATGGTGGTCCGCAGCTGCTGTATCTCTGCCTCCCGAGCCTGTATCTGGGCTCTCAGGTCCTCTCCCCCCGCAGGCTGCTCCTGCTGTACCTCTACCTTCCGGCGAGCTGGTCTCGCCTCCTCCTCAGGAGTGGCTGATCTCTGTCCCCGTGACCGTTTCCGGCCACCTGATCCCGACCCCTCTCCTCTCTCCATCCTCCTCCCTCTCCCCCTCCCACCATCCCCTCCATCTCCTCCCTCCTCTCCTCCGTCCCCTCCGTCCCCTCCCTCTCCTCCCTCTCCTCCCGGCGCTGGCACCTGAGCATCTGGTACTGTAAATCAAGGGAATGGTACCCTCCGCCGCTCTGCTCTGTAGGCTCCATCAGCCCCTGCGTCTACCACATCTGGGAAATAATCCCAAGGCTCGCTCCTGATAGCTGCTGTCTCTGCGACAGCCTGCTGATAATCCAACATGGGTAGCCACCCATGTCCCTCCTCATCCCTGGCTCTAGCATAAGTAGTAGTCTCTGTCGAGACTCGCTGCTGCCTCCCGAACTGCCACCACACCCGACTGATGCAAAATCTCTTTATGATATCTGCATATCAACCTACCAGTGGCCGACTGCACAGCATATAGCTCAGCTCCTCTGCAGCATCCCCCCAAACCTCCACCTCCCTGTATGGCCTCCATGTGAATGAGGCTATCTCATCCAGAATCCGCCGATAGTAGGTCACATCCCCTGAATGGGCATGTGATATAAATCCGATGTACCTGTAAATGAATGGGTACCTCCTCTCCCTCGGCTGAACCCTAGGACGCACTACAGCAATGTGCTCCCATGCCCATACCTGTGCCAGGATGGCACCACACGCCCATGTCCGACCGTCCCTATAGACGATCTCATGCAGCTCATGATACATCTCTGCTAAGATCGCAGGCCCCCATGCCATCCGTCGAGGCCTGCCTACCAAGTCTACCAGTAGTCTGCCCCATCCGAGCGGGAATCCCTTCTGACTGCGATCAGTCATCAGGATCTGTGAAATGATAGATGCCACAATGCATGGCACCGGATAGTCTCGGCCGAAGTCATCAAGCAGTCGCTCCCAGCTGACATGCCTGTCTAGGATAGTCACATCCTGAAACATCTCCTGAATCAATCGGCGCCCCTCAGTGACGTCCTGATCATAGTATACCTGTGACAACAAACAAATCATGTTAGTTTTCATCACATGGAAACATTACATTTATGATTATATCTCAAAACATGATTATACTTACAGGCTCTCCGTGGCATGGAACTCGGAGGATCCTATAGACATCCTCTAAGGTGATCGATGCCTCTCCAGTAGGTAGATGGAAGGTGTTGTGCTCGTTGTGCCATCTCTCGGCCAGCGCAGTCAACAACCCATGGTCTGCTCGGATGTAGGGGTACCTCAACAGATACCGGAATCCCATAGCCCTGATATCGGCATTGCCCGGATCATCCAGATCTCGGACACACCGTAATCCTGTCACCTTCGGCGCTCTGATGATGAGCGCCGGAAAAACCTCCTGCAAGCCAAAACCAAACCCGTTGTTAGTACATATCATGATGGATGTCCAAAAAAAACTCAGTATAAAACATCTTAAAAACGTAACATTGTCTAGACCCATGTCATTTTTGCTCAAAAATGCATTAAATATCAAAATTTTCAACTGGGCGATATTCTTTTTTGGAGAAATATCGTGCGATACTTCTCCCTATAGTAGGGCGATAAACCTTATGTCGAGCGATACTTCGCCCGCTATCGCGCGATCTTTCGCCCAGTATCGTGCGATACTGATGTCCAAAGCGTGCGATACTTTTGGGGCACGCGAAGTATCGCGCGATACTTCTCCCCAAAGCGCGCGATACTTCTAAAGTATCGCGCGATATTTCGCACAACCAAAAATTTTGAAATTTAAAATTTGAAAAAAACGTGCTAAAAAAGCTATTAAATGCTAGAAATGATAAAAAAAGCTCGAGTTTTTCGAAAACATACCGGGGCAGGATAGTGTGGTGGCCGGTTATGCAACCGGGCGCGCTCGAATCGATGCCTGTGGACGGGAACTCCTGCTTGCTGAGCCATTTTCTCTCTCTAAAGCTCTGAAATTCTCAAATCACTAAAAGACAAATGATTTTTGAAAATGACATTTTGACCCCTTTTATAGCATTTTGACTTTTTGACCTAATTTTCAAAACACCTCGGAATTGCGCGAAAATTGCACCCCTAGCTAATTTCGACGTCCTGGATCCATTTTCGGACTCGAAATCGAAATCCGAGGTCATCTTCATAGTCAAAATCGCATTTCAAATTCTTTCCCCCCTTCTGCGCAGTTGATTGATCTTTTGAGGCATAATTTGATTTCCGGTGGAATTTCTTCCTTTCCATGTCTTTCAAATTTTCTAGTCTTTCATTCACTCTATTTCTAGTCTTCTATTTCTATTCTTCTACTTCCTCACTGGGGCATGTTTTATTGCCTAATGGTTAACCTATTTGACCCTTACCTTCAATTGTGATTTCATTCTGATTTGATCAAATCCTTATCGATTCACTGTTCTCCTCTCTACCTGATTTCGATTTCGATTCCGAGGGGGCAGTACTTATGGGATTTTCATCCCCAACTACTTGATTTTCCTGATTCAGACATCTTTTGTGAGCTTTTGCTCAAAACTTGAGATTCTTATCTCCCAGTTTTAGACATTGATTATTGCCTAGCAGCGACGGTGATAGTTTTGTCTAAAGCTTGATTTGCACCTAGCAGCGACGGTGTTGGTCTAAGCTTGTGTTTATGTTTGTCCGGATGTGATCCCGAATCGACCTCATATCTGAGTTGTTTTGTGATCCCAAATCGATCTCACATTTCAATTCTTCTTTGACTGCATGTGTTCCCAAATCGATCACACATTAGTCAAAGAGGGGCAAATGTATGCACCCTAAAATGGTTGCCTAGACTTTGGGCCCCATTTATTCAATTTATCAACCCTGAATCATGTTGATCAATTTATCAATATTTTCAACAATATCAATTTCTTGATCAAATCCTAAATTCGATCATATATTGGATTTTTATCCTTGGGCTAACCATTTATCCTAAGTCTTTATTTAATTAAAAGGAATATTTCCTCCCCTTTCAATTAAATAAAAAGCCCCACTTTTCCTCTTATCCTAAGTTGCACAAATAAAACATTATTCCTATTTTATAAAAAGGGAAAAAGACACTTTTGTCTCACATGAGGCTCAAAAGTCAACACTTCACTCTCATTGGAGGATGTTTGTGCACATGGATTGCTCCTCTTTCAACCTCCACCGCTGATTAAAACTTTTTGCCTCTTAATCTCCATGGTCCATTTCTCCTCATTTCTTATAAAAGGAGAGCTCTCTCTTTCATTTGTATATCCTTGTTTTATGCTATTGTTATGCTGCAGGTTTTGGAGCTCTCTTTGAAGACACTCAAGCTTTGAAGCCTTGACATTCTTAGTTGCATTTCATTTAGTTTGCTTTCATAGTTGCATTCATGGCATTCTTAGTGTAGATTTCCTTTTATGCAATTTCACATAGTCTAAATAGGAAGGATTTGTAATCCATTGCTATTTCCTTTCATAGATTAGATTTCTTTTCAAGCATTGCATTGTTATCATTTAGCTTAGCTTGCACATTCATACTAGTTGCATTTACATTTCATTTCCATTTAAATTCTTGGAGATATTGGCATTGTTGCCCTTGTCTTCACTTGAATCTCTCATTGTGTGGTTGACTAGCAAGGTCACCTTCTTGTAGCTCTAGCTGAGAGCAAAACTCATAGTCCCTTGCAACTCCATGCATAGAGAGCTATGAGCCGCTTTGTGAGGCCTCACTCTTGAGTAACCTTGCAAGTAATGGTTCATAGAAGTGCACATTTTAGTGTGTACAGTGAGCACCTCTTTCATACCACTTTCATCAAGCATGGACATGAGTTACACTTTTACCTGACAACAAAGAGAAGCCATGAATCAAACTCTCGAGGATATCTTCCAACGACATAGAAAGGAGTATTGTGGTTCTTCTCATGCTAGTCCACCCGGGTCACCTCCCAACAACGTGAGGTATTTTGATGCTCACCAACGAGCCGAGAGACATCATAAGCAAGCTCACTCAGATTCAGGGTCACAACACGAAGACCAGAACAATGAATCTAGTGATCACCACATAAACGCAGCTAATGCTATAAGGCATTCGAGACAATCCTCTCCACCTAAAGACACCTCTCAATATGCAAATACAAGATTAAGAAGCATTGAGAGAGAGAAACAAGCCTATTTAGATGAACAGGCTGCTAAAAAAAAAAAATTCAGACAACTAGAGGAAGAGGAACATGTGTTGTTGGATATACAGAAAAGAGTCACCCAAGAAGAAGAAGATAGACTCTACGCACAACAACTCCAAAGTCGATTCAATGGAAGGGGCACCAACTCACCCCCATCTACCCCTTCCCCAAGCCCTAGAAGAAGATCAAGGATGCCCTCACGATCCCCAAGTCCTAGAGGAAGAAGGGCTTCAAGATATGACCATCATAGGAGACAGTCATCTCATAGACATTCAAAGCAACCCTCCCAACGAGCACATTATGGCTCACAACATGGAGGAAGTTATGCTAAACTTGATCATATGGATTTCATGACTATGCAACAAGAACCATCCTTTCAAGCATATGTGGAGCAATATGTGGAATAAAACAAAGACTGATTCTTGGAAAGTCTTATTAACAAAGGCGCTAAAGTTCCATATAATTTTGACGTTCACCAAAAGATCAAGAAACAGAGCCCTTCAACTGATGAGGTGATCTTACAAATGCAAAAGGATATAGATAGGATGAAGGCTCCCAAGAGCACGTTTCATTTAGACTCCATATGTCCTAACCCCATTGACAAAAGTGTGGTAATGGTAGAATTCCCTAAGAAAGCTGAGTTCCCAACATATGACAAATATGATGGCACTGGTGACCCTCATGACCATGTTCGACAGTTCTACATAACGAGCTTTTCCTTTCACCATGAAGACTCCTACTTAATGAGATTATTCCCAAGGAGTTTAAAAGGTCAAGCCATGGAGTGGTTCACCAACCTTTCCCCTCCAGTAAAGACATTTAAAGAACTTGTCCAAAGGTTTGTTCAGCATTTTGCTAACAACTTATCGAGGTCAGTCACAATGCTTGATTTGTGCAAACTCAAGCAAAATCAAGGGGAATCTTTTGTCACATTTTTACAATGATGGAGGCAATTGTGTTCAAAATACCCAAGGACAATTCTTGAAGAGGAGAGAATTGATATCATTGTGAGCAATCTAATACCAGAACTAAGATATGAAGTCAAGAAAATCCTATTTAATTCCTTTGATACTATGGTAGAGGTGGCATGTCGCATCGAGGATGTCCTGAAAGAACAAGGAATTTTGGCTAAACCAACAAATAACAACAATAGCCAAAATAACAATACTAATGGTAACAAGGACAAAAAGAACTCCTATTGGAACAAAAACAAGCAAGTGGTCAACGACGGAGTTGTTGACTCATCTCAA
Organism: Chamaecyparis obtusa; assembly: GCA_027943335.1. Classification (NCBI taxonomy): domain Eukaryota; kingdom Viridiplantae; phylum Streptophyta; class Pinopsida; order Cupressales; family Cupressaceae; genus Chamaecyparis; species Chamaecyparis obtusa. Next base: position 444,324 of record BSBK01006836.1, read on the forward strand.
GTAAAAAATGAAGGAGTTCTTAACCTCTCTCATGCAGTTCAAGCTATGAAGCTGCAAACGTCTTCAACACAACAAGACAAACCTAAGTATCAAAGGCGATCTAAAACGGAGAAAAGACAATTTACCAAATTGGGAGAATCTTATGCAGATGTTTTTAAGACATTAATTGCTCATAATTTGGCAAACCCACAGGATCCTACAAAACATCGTATACCGGATCCTTTACCTCATTGGTGGGATGCTAAGGCTTTTTGCGTTTTCCATAATGGGATTGGACACGACATAGAAAATTGTTTTAAACTCAAGCATCTTGTCCAAGACCTTATTGAAAAAGGACAATTACAAGTGGATGGGTTAACCACTAATGTAGATCATAAAGCCTTTAAAGAGCCCTTGCCTAAATATGAGAAAGGAGAGAATTCTAACAATAAGAATGGCAAGGCGGCTATCAACTACACCTACACAAATGCAGAGAATGTTATTAACATGCTTGAAGTTGTGGATGATAGTGTCAACATGATGAGAGGGAAAGATTCCTATGGACATAATGTGGACTCAACTCCTATGACTGATGAAAGACCCGCTGTGGTGATAAGAGGTCCTCACTCACAAAGAATGCCCCAGTCCCTCAATGTTGTCACTAGGGGGCAGGCCCAAGCGCCCATTATCATTAGAGGTCCTAGCACTAGCAAGTCTAAGCAGCCCGTGTCCAAAGGTGCTCCTCCTAAATCTGTCGTTGATCCTGATTCCAATTATAATCTTATTGACCAGCTACAACGTACACCCGCGTAGATATCCATTTTTGAGCTTTTAGAATTGTCTCCTAAGCACAAGCGCGTCCTTGAGGATGCTTTGCGAGCAGCCAACATCCCTAACAACTTAGATATTGGTCAATTCCAGAACATGGTCAACCATTTGGCTAGCCCTCATTACCTCACCTTCTCAGAAGAAGATGAAAAATCCATCAGTCACCCACATAACTTGGCCTTACACATTGAAGTCATGATTCATAAAACCCGTGTCAGGCGTGTACTGATAGATGGGGGTGCGGGGCTCAATATTTGTACCCTAAGTTTGTTGGTGGCTCTAGGATATTCTAAGAACGTCATTGACACAAGGAAAAGGATCACAATCAAAGCATAAGACGAAGCAGAAAGAAGTTCTAAGGGATTGGCCGTTTTGCCTATTCGCATTGGTCCAGTAGAAAAAGATATCTTATTTCAAATTGTTGATGTTAGACCTTTAGCCTACAATATTTTGCTAGGTAGGCCATGGATTCATGAAATGCAAGCAGTCCCATCAACATATCACCAGTGTGTTAAGTTTCCCCATAACGGTGTAGAAATTTGCATCCCTGGAGATAGTGCTTTATCAGTTAATAACATTTCTGCGGGATCACATGTACCTTTGAATAGGGAAGCTGATAGTCCTAGTAGTTCACTTGAACAATGCAAGCAGAAGTTCAAGACCATAGATCTTGGGATGGGAGATTATAAAATTGATTCTTTTACAAACATGCCAATCTCTCCTAGGTCTTATGGGAGACCATCACCAAATGTGAAGCCTTCATCATCAGCAATGAATTATTTGGGAAATTTGTTGAGTCTTCGGTTCTCATTCAGGATGAAAAGGAGGAAGTCGCCATAAGGGACTGGATCTACCATGAGGAAAAATACAATCACAACGAGAATTTTGCTCCTCCACCTGAAGCTTATGGGAAAGGGTACACAATGGTTAAGAATATGGGATATCCGGGATATGGACCCCTTAGTCATAGGCTGGATGCTAAAGCTGAGCCTCTTGATCATGCTCTTTTCGGATGAAAGAATAAGTCCATGGTTGGCTTAGGTTTTGAGAATAAAAAGAAGAAAGGTGTCCCTGTCCCAGCTGCGACAGATAGTGACAGTGACTCAGATTATACGCCTGATCTTTCTAATCAACAAGATGTGTCTGATGATTGGGTGCCCTCCACAAATCTCCTTTGGGGAGATTCCATAGATTTGATACTTGATAGTCCTACTATCCCAGCTGCAACGGATAGTGACTGTATGACTGCTAGATCAATGAAGGAAAGTGTTACTGTCCTAGCTGCGACGGATAGTACCAATACTAGCACCAGAGAGGGGGAAACCCTTCCTAACCTTGAGGCTTCTACATCACGAGGCCTAAATGATGACTTAGACACAGATTCCCATGAATATGAATGGGACTCACTTTCAGATGCAACAGTTGATTTGGACGTAGATATTGTCCATGCTTATAGTACCCAACCTGATGAGACTAATGAGCTTAGTGTAGGACTAGAGGATTGTACTCCTCAAATTGCCTTAGTGGACGACGCTTCATTTGATAGGATGAGTCCTAATTCAGGTATCTTAGGAGAAGACTTGATGAACTCTGATTATATGGTCACCAGAGATGACACCTTTCACATAAACAACATTGAACCAGTCATTGACCTACCCCTTGTTCACTTTGACCTAATTGACTGGTCTCAGCACTATCAAGAGCCCACATTCCTCACCTTCCGGAATGACTACGAAATTGCCTGCCATCTGAATGCTCTTGAACCCGTGGCTTCTTCCGCCAGTGAACCAACAACCAGCATGACAGAGCCTGGTATTAAGTACCTCAGTCTCAAAATAAAAGAGAAAAAGAAAAATAGGTCTGATGGCAAAAACCACTTTGTGGCAGTATCAGAACCAAAAATAGTAAAAAGAAATGATGCATCCGAGGATGAAAACCTCTTTGAGGCACCTAAGGATGGGGTAATTAATAACTTGCCGAGTTATTTCCAAGATAGATCATCAGTATTGATTGAGCCAACAAAGCCAGTCAATTTAAACACAGAAGAAAATCCTTAGATAGTCCATCTTGCTCAGTCTTTATCAGAAGAAGAGACCAAGGCATATGTACAGTTCCTACAAAAGAAGAAAATTAATTTCACATGGACCTATTCAGACATGCCAGGGCTTGACACGAATCTCATCATGCATCACTTATCCATAGCTCCAGGAGTCAAGCCAGTGAAACAAAGACTCAGAAAAATGCATCCCCATGTAGCTCTACTTGTCAAAGGGGAATTAGAAAAAATTTTGAGAGCTGGATTTATTAGAGCCATCGATTATGCAGAATGGATCTCAAACATAGTACCCGTCTCCAAACATGATGGGTCCATTCGTGTATGTACAGATTTTAGAGACTTAAACAAAGCATGCCCAAAGGATGATTTTCCACTTCCAAACATTGACATGATAGTGGACATGATAGCGGGCTATGACATATACTCTCTAATGGATGGTTTTTCGGGGTACAATCAAATCAAAATAGCTCCTAAAGACCAAGAGAAAATAGCATTCACATGTGCATGGGGAACCTATTGTTGGAACGTCATGCCATTCGGATTAAAGAATGCAGGAGCAACCTACCAAAGAGCTATGACCACTATCTTTCACGATATGATGCACAAAAACATGGAAGATTATGTGGATGATACCCTGGCAAAATCAAGAAAACGGGACACACACCTCGATGATCTGGAAGTAATTCTAGATCGCATGGAATAGTTTCAACTTAGATTGAATCCAAAGAAGTGCGCATTTGGCGTCACCTTGGGCAAACTTTTAGGATTCATAATATCAGCAAAAGGTATCGAGGTTGACCCCGAAAAGGTCCAAGCAATCTTAGATATGCCACCTCCTCGAAATATCAGCCAAATGAGAAGTCTTCAGGGACATCTTCAATCGATTAGGAGGTTTATTTCTCAACTTGCAGATAGAGCACAACCCTTTAACAAGACATTGCATAAGGGTGCTTCTTGTGTTTGGAATGAAGATTGTCAAAAGAGCCTAGACTAGATCAAACAATACTTGGCTAATCCTCCGATTCTAATGCCTCCTATTCCAGGGAAACCATTGATCCTATATATTTTAGCTACAGACACTTCTTTGGGGGCATTGTTGGCTCAATCAGATGATACTGGGAAAGAACGGGCCATATACTATATCAGTCGTACTCTAGTCTCCTACGAGATCAATTACAATAATATTGAGAAGTCTTGTCTTGCAGTGGTGTTTGCTTCTCAAAAGTTGGGCCACTACATGCTTGCTCACACCATACATTTGGTTGCCAAAATTGATCCTCTTAAATACTTGCTTAGTAAGGCTGCTCTCACAGGTAGACTTGCTAAATGGATGATGGTCCTAACGGAATTTGACATAGAGTACGTTGAAAGGAAGGCCATAAAAGGGCAAGCTATTGCTGACCAATTAGCTGATTTCCCAATTCAGGATAGTATGCCAGTCCAAGTGGAATTCCTAGACGAACACATCTTGTATACAACTACTCGCACTTAGACAATGTTCTTTGATGGTTCCCGCATGCAAAATGGATTAGGTGCTGGAGTGTTATTTGTTTCTCCACATGGGTACAATATTCCAAAGTCTTACAAACTATTATTCCCATGTACCAATAATATTGCAGAATATGAAGCTTTAACTAATGGCTTGAGAATGGCTATAGAATGGAACATCACAGAGTTACATGTCTTTGGGGATTCCCAGTTAATCATCAACCAAGTCAATGAAGAGTATCAAACCAAGGATGACAAATTGATACCCTACAAAAAGATGGTTGATTCTTTGAGACACTACTTCACCTTTGTGACATTTCAACAGATCCCTAGGACAGAGAACAAAGCTACAGATGCCATGGCCACATTAGCTTCCCTTCTTCATTTGGAGACACATGAATCCAGATTTGAATTCCTGGTGGAAGAGCTACACCATCCCATCTTTGACTCGTCTGAAAGCCATGTCATTTGTGCCATTATCACACATGAGTCTTCCCGATATGGTGCTATCTATTCATATCTTCGTGATGGCATCATCCCTGACACATTCAACCGCTCTGAACACCGAAACCTCTTCCGTAACGCCTCTCGCCACACCCTCATCTCTGGTGATTTATATAGGAGGGGTTTAGATGGGACGCTCCTTAGGTGCTTGGAAGAGGAGGAATCCAACTAAGCGTTAGCTGACATCCATGAGGGCATTTGTGGTGGACATTCTAATGGTCTTGCCATGGCCTGAAGGTTGCTTAGGGCGGGATATTATTGGCCCACAATGCAGATAGACGTGGTCACCTTTGCTAAGTCATGTGAAAAATGTCAGAAACATGGCAACCTGATTCATGCTCCAGGTAGGGAGCTGATCCCTTCTGTTTCTCATTGGCCATTTCAGCGCTGGGCCTTTGATCTGGTTGGGCAGATTCATCCCAACTCATCAGGTGGACACAAGTTCATTATTACTGCCACTGACTACTTCACAAAATGGGTGGAAGCTGTGCCACTTTCTATTGCTTCAGGGAGGACCATTTCTTTGTTCATCTTGAATCATATTATTTGTCGATTTGGAGTGCCTTCTGAGATCATTACTGACAATGGAGGTCAATTTAAGAATAAGGACCTAAAGCATCTATGCAAAAAGTTTAAAATCAAGCAACATTGGTCCTCCATCTATTTTCCACAGGGAAACGGACAGGCAGAAGCCTCTAACAAAACCATTCTTAAGATTCTTCATAGGACAATACACAAGAATGGTAGGGATTGGCACTTACAAATCAATCCAGCACTATGGGCTTACAGAACAAGCATTCGCACACCTATAAGAGCCACTCCTTTTTCTCTCACCTATGGCACTGAAGTAGTATTGCCTTTAGAAGTTGAGATACCATCACTTAGAGTCTCACTGAAAGGTTTGATTACAGATCAGGATTACCACGCCATGAGGTTACAGGAACTAGAACTTCTAGATGAGAAGCGTAAGGCTTCCTTTGATCATATGAGAGTGTATCAGAAGCGTATGTCCAAGGCATTCAACAAGAAGGTTCGCCCTAGAAAATTTTACATAGGTGATCTTGTTTTGTGAGAGAACCCTAAGAACCAACATAATCGAGAGCAAAAGGGCAAGTTTGAACCTAACTGGCTTGGACCATATGTCATCACAGCTGCTTTTGGTACCGGTGCGTATTTACTGTCAAATCTTGATGGAGAACAGCTCCCTGATCCCATCAACATTGTGCACCTCAAGAAGTTTTATCCTTGATGCCCATTCTATCTGGGGGCATCTTTTGTACATATTTTATGATCCTGAAAAAAATACCCAAAAAAAATTCATATATGATGCTGAAAAAATCCTAAAAAGCATAAAAAGTCCTAAAAAAATACAAAAAAATCAAAAAAATTTAAAAAATCCAAAAAAATGAAAAAAGAATCCAAGTGGTGAAAACTTGGAAACAGACGCTACTTGAGGCCTTTGCACTCCTATTTGTTAGCATGCGTCCTCGACACTAAGCCTTTCCCTCTTGCCTTGACCTTATTTGGCTTAGTCTGGAATTAGTCTTTATCTTTGTCTAGGGGGCATAACTGTTAGCATTGGTCCTTTAGGTGCGTTTGTCTCTTGGGGCATCTCACAACAGGTGTTTTTCAACACCACCCCAAACAGTGTTTTTCAACACTACCCTTGCGTCGAGTGTTTCTTAACACTTATCAGATGTCTTACCCAATAGTCTAAGTATGATGCGATATTTCTCATTTGCAGATGTGATAACCAGAGTTTGACTATATGACCAACACACACACACTTAAACAATTAACTCGCTGACGATATGATGACTTTATTTTTCTTTGTGTGCTGTCTATGAGGATTTCTTTGATGAGTGGTCTCTCCCTGAGAAGTTTTCGATGATGCATAGCTAGAAGACTGAGGGAATGAGAACATGTTTTCTTGCTTTATCTTCTTGTGGGTATATTTTGTTGATCCTACCTATCATGAGCATTTATGCTGATCCTACTTGACACTATGGATTGACAAAGTATTATCCTTAACTATTTTGCGAGTGCATGCTTCTAGTTATCCTGACTTTCATGTGTCTTGATACAAGCATAATCTCGCCATATCAAACTTAGGTGATCTCACTGCATTAGTCATCTTGACCTATATGTCTTTGATGCCTAGGTGAGGTTCCCACATTTCTATCTGATAAAGATCATATTCATATCCACATAGTTATGCTAGTGTGCATTGTATGATCTTACGACGCTACTAATAATGCTCGATGATGATAATTAGATGTCTATAAGCATTGTGACCTTGCAAGTCAACCACTTTCATAGTAGCTTGCATTTTTAGGTTCATGATAGTCTAGTTTTGCATTTCTTGCATATGGAGAGAGCTCTCCTTTTCATCTTACGTGGACCTGTCAGTCGACTGCGCTCACCTTTTCTTCTTCTCGATCATGTCTTTCACTCCTTGTTCTTTTCATCTCGAACCTGTTCCTGTTCATCACAAGGGGTTAATCATATCATCATATCTATATCAAAACTGTCATTTTCAAGAAACATGAGTCTATATCATACACATGAGAATTAAACATACATCTATGAGAGAGAACATACATAAGCACATACATAAGCATTTTGAGCAAAATGACAAGACAATATACATAAATTGATACATCCATCACAAGTGAGATAAATACACATGATACATCGAACATCCAGTAATCTCATAAATCTATAACAATGTCATGATATACAATACAATATGAGATCCCAAAATCTGGATCAAAAGTCTCAAGATATATCCAAAACATCTAAACACCTAACCCTAAGACTCGCTACCACCCTCATGAGGAGCTCATGGTGGTGGAGGAGGCATGGCTCTCCTATCGAGTACCACATTTGATACCCCTACCCTCTGAGAGTATGATGGTGCTCTCTCACCCTCTGGGACGGCCTACAGATAGAGTCCATGATAATAGGCTGCTCTCGCTGACTCCCGTCGGAGCTCCAGTGCCTCGGCCTGTGCCATCGCCTCACGGCGTGCTATCTCTGATCTGAGATCAGCTATCTGCTGATCTCGCTCTGCCCTCAGATCCAGTAGCTGCTGATCTCTCATGGCTATAGTAATCCGCAGCTATTGTATCTCAGCCTCCTGAGCCTGTATCTGGGCTCTTAGATCCTCTCCTCCCATAGGCTGATCCTGTTGTGCCTCTTCCTATCGGCGAGCTGGTCTCGCCTCATCCTCAGGTGTCACCGATCTCTGTCCCCGTGACCATTTTCGGCCACCTGATCTCGACCCCTCTCCTCTCTCCATCCTCCTCCCTCTCCCCCTCCTGCCATCTCCTCCATCCCCTCCCTCCCCTCTGTCTCCTCCGTCTCCCCTGTCATCCCCTCTGTCCCCTCTCGGTGCTGGTACCTGTGCATCTGGTACCGTAAAATGAGGGAATGGCACCCTCCGCCGCTCTGCTTTGTAGGTTGCATCAGCCCCTGCATCTGCCATATCTGGGAAATACTCCCAGGGCTTGCTCCTGATACCTGTTGTCTTTGCGACAGCTTGCTGATAGTCCAACATGGGTAGCCACCCATGGCCCTCCTCGTCCCTGGCTCTGGCATATGTAGTAGTCTCTGTCGAGACTCGCTGCTGCCTCCCAAACTACCGCCATACTGGAGTGATACATAATCTCTCAACTATCTCTGCATACCAGCCTACCAGTGACTGAGTGCACAGCATGTAGCTCAGCTCGTCAGCTGCATCTCCCCAAACTTCAACCTCCCTGTATGGCCTCCATGTGAATGAGGCTATCTCATCCAAAATGTGCTTATAGTACATCACATCCCCACTATGGCCATGTGATATGAACCCGAGGTACCTATAGATGAAGGGGTACCTCCTCTCCCTCGGCTGAACCCTGGGACGCACCACAGCGATGTGCTCCCACGCCCATACCTCTGCTAGGATGGCACCGCACACCCATGTCCGACCATCCTTGTAGATGATCTCGTGCAACTCATGGTACATCTCTGCCAATATGGTAGGACCCCATGCCATCCGTCGAGGCCTCCCTACCAAGTCAACCAATAGCCGAGCCCATCCGAGCAGGAAACCCTTATGACTGCGGTTAGTCATCAGGATCTAAGAAATGATGGAAGCCACTATACATGGCACTGGGTAGTCTCTGCCAAAATCATCTATCAGCCTCTCCCAGCTGATATGCTTATCCATAATCGTGACATCCTGGAACATCTCCTGAACCAGTCGGCGCCCCTCAGTTGCATCCTGATCATAGTACACCTGTGCCAACAAATGAATCATGTCAATTTTCATCATATGAAAATATTACTTTTATGATTATATCTCAAAACATGATTATACTCACCGGCTCACCATGACATGGCACTCGTAGGATCCTATAGATGTCCTCTAAGGTGATCGATGCCTCTCCAGTAGGCAGGTGGAAGGTGTTGTGCTCACTATGCCATCTCTCGGCAAGAGCAGTCAACAACCCGTGGTCCGCTTTGATGTATGAATATCTCAACATATATCTGAATCCCATTGCTTTGATGTCGGCATTGCCCGGATCATCTAGATCTCGGACACATCGCAACCCAGTCACCTTCGGCGCTTTGATGATCAGCGCCGAAAAAATCTCCTGCAAGCCAAAACCAAGCTAGTTGTTAGCACATATCATGATGGATGTCTAAAAACTCAGTCTAAAACATCTCTAAAGCGTAACATTGTCTAGACCCATGTCATTTTTTGCTCAAAAATGCATTAAATATCAAAATTTTTAATTGGGTGATATACTTTTTTGGAGAAGTATCGCGCAATACTTCTCCCTGTAGCGGGGCGATATACCTTATGCCGCGCGATACTTCGCCCAGTATCGTGCAATTTTTTGCCCAGTATCGTGTGATACTGGTGCCTTAGGTCACGCGATACTTTGGGGACCCGCGAAGTATCGCGCGATACTTCTCCCCAAAGGGCGTGATACTTCTAAAGTATCGCGCGATAGCTCGCCCAGTCAAATTTTTTTTAAAATTTAAAAATTTGAAAAATGTGCTAAAAAAGCTATTAAATGCAAAATTAAAAGCTCGAGTTTTTCGAAAACATACCGGGGCAGGATAGTGTGGTGGCCGGTTGTGCAACCGGGCGCGCTCGAATCGATGCCTGTGGACGGGAACTCCTGCTTGCTGGGCCATTTTCTCTCTCTAAAGCTCTGAAAATTCTCAAATCGCTAAAAGATAAATGACTTTTGAAAATGACATTTTGACCCTTTTTATAGCCTTTTGACTTTTTGACCTCATTTTCAAAACACCTCAGAATTGCGCGAAAATTGCACCCCTAGCTAATTTCAACATCCTGGATCTATTTTCGGACTTGAAATAAAAATCTGAGGTCATCTTGATAGTCAAAATTGCGTTTCAAAATTTTCCCCCTTTTGCGTAGTTGACTGATCTTTTGAAGCCTAATCCTTCGATCTTTGTTGGGGCATTGTCGTTTCTTCATTTCCATGTCTTCCAAACTTCTAGTATTTCATTCATATTCATTCCATTCCCTCATTTCTCACATTTGACTACATCTTTTCAGTCAAGCTGGGGTATGTTCTATTGCCTAATGGTTAACCTATTTGACCTTTACATTCGATTGTGATTTGATTTTGATTTGATCAAATCTTTATCAATTCACTGTTCTCCTCTCTACCTGATTTCAATTTCGATTCTGAGGGGGTAGTACCTATGGGATTCTCATCCCTGATTTTCTTGATTTTCCTGATTCAGACATCTTTTGTGAGCTGTCGCTCAAATTTGAGATTCTTATCTCTTACTTTGAATGTGATCCCAAATCGACTTCATGTTCAAAGGCCTTTTGTTTATGTTTGTCCGGGTGTGATCCTGAATCGACCTCACATCTGAGTTGTTTTGTGATCCCAAATCAATCTCACATTTCAACTTCATTCTTTGACTGCATGTGTTTCCAGATCGATCACACATTAGTCAAAGAGGGGCAAATGTATGCACCCTAAAATGGTCGCCTAGACTTTGGGCCCCATTTATTTGATTTATCAATCCTGAATCATTTTTATCAATAATCAATATCTTCAACATTATCAATTTCTTGATCAAGTCTTAATTTCGATCATATATTAGATTTTTATCCTATGGGCTAACCATTTATCCTAAGTCTTTATTTATTTAAAAGGAATATTTCCTCCCTTTTTAATAAATAAAAAGCCCCCACTTTTCCTCTTATCCTAAGTTGCACAAATAAAGCATTATTCATATTTTATAAAAAGGAGAAAAACACTTTTTGTCTCATATGGACATAAAGTCAACTCTTATTTTCCTATTGGAGGATACTTGTGCACATGGATTGCTCCTTTTTCAAGCTCCACCGCTGATTAAGACTTTTTGTCTCTTAATCTCCATGATCCATTTCACCTCATTTCTTATAAAAGGAGAGCTCTCTCCTTCATTTGCATATACCATATTTTTATGCTAATGTTATGCTGCAGGTTTTAGGTGCATTTGGAGCTTTTGAGGATATTGAAGACTTGTTGCTCTTATCATTTAGTTGCATATTTTCTTTCTTAGTTGCATGATAATGACATTATTAACTTAGTTTCCCTTTATGCAATAGAATAAACTCACATAGCTTAAATAGGAAGGCTTTGTAACACTTGTACTTTCCTTTCATAGCTTAGATTGCATTCTCATTTAGATTTGCATTGCATTGCATATTTGATTCTTGGAGATATTGGCATTGTTGCCCTTATCTTCATTTGAATCTCTCATTGTATGGTTGACTAGCAAGGTCACAAGTTTGTAGCTCTAGTTGAGAGCAAATACATCATAGTCCCTTGCAACTCCATGCATAGAGAGCTATGAGCCGCTTTGTGAGGCCTCATTCTTGAGAAACCTTGCATGTAATGATTCATAGAAGTGCACCATTTTAGTGTGTACAGCCATTACTTTTGCATGTCTGTTATCTTTTCAGGGTAGAGAGTTAATAGAATAAGAAGATAAATTATTGAGCATGGTTAGAGAAACATCACAATATTGAGATAATTTTGAATGTTTATTGTGAAAGGTTTGACTAATTTGTTTCACTATTAACATGGATTATCTAAAGATACATGTATTTTTCAATTTGAGAAATAAAGCTTCTTTTAATCCAGCAATAAGGGCTTCATATTCTACAATGTTATAAGCGCAAGAGAAATTAAGATGGTAAGATAAAGGAATTGGTTTTACTAAAGTATACACAAAAATGACACCATAACTAGAGCTAGTCTGACATCTAGATCCATCAAATTAGAGTTCCTATGTGCTACCAACATCAAAAGGAAAAACAAACTCATCAAGAAAAGTGTTAGAATTAGATGTACTAAAATAAAAGGAGCTTTTGCTAGGTGACCAGTCAAAGCTTGTCCTTTGATTGCCTTTTCGGAGAAAATTTTAAGATCGAATTCACTTAACATCATTACACATTTAAGGCATCCTTAAAGATTAGTTTTTAAGAGTAGATGTTTTAAATGATCAAAATTTATGATAACATATATTTCATCATTGGGAAGATAATGTCCCAATTTTTGTGTAGCAAAAACTAAATCAAGACATTGATTTTCTATTAGTGTATATTAGGTTTCATAATCCATCAAAGTATGAACAATGTAATACATTGGTTTCTCTTTTCCATCTTGATCATGTTGAGCTAAAACAATCGTGAGAGCATGAGAAGAAGAAAAAGTACAAAGGAAGAAATGTTGATTAGGTAGAGTAGGTTTTAAAATCAGAGCATTAACAAGATATTGTTTAAATTCCTCAAAACATGTATGACAATCTTCATTCTACAAAAATGTATTATCCATTTTTAACAAAGAGGTAAAAGGAATTGTACAATCCGCAAGGTGTGATACAAACCTATGGATAGCCTAATTTTTTTCTTGTATACTACGAAGTTGTGATATATTTTAGGGAGGTGGCATATTGACAATGACATCAATCTTTTCAATATCCACCTCAATACCTCTATTTTAAATTATAAACCCAAGATTTTTTCCACTATCTATACCAAAATCATATTTTCAAGGGTTGAGACACATTTGGTATATACGAATTTGTTCAAATATTTATCTAAGAGCAAGAACATGGTTTAAACGAGAAATGGATTTGGATAAGATGTCGTCAACATAATATTCTAAGATCTTGTGGATATAATCATGAAAGATAAGTGTCATAGCACATTGATAGGTAGCACTTGCATTTTTCAATTCAAATGGCATGACAACACAACAAAATATTCCCCAAGGAGTTATCCAAGCAATTTTGTATTGGTCTCGAGTAGGGATGAAAAATTTATTATAGCCAGAAATCCATCCATGAAGGATAATAGAGCATATATAGTTGTCGAATCCATGATCATGTTAGTATTTGGAAGGGGAAAACCATATTTTAGAGAAGCTTTATTTAAGTCACAAAAATTGGTAAACATTCAAATTTTATCCTCACGCTTAGGTACAACTAAAATGTTTGAGGTCCAAGAAGAATAATCAATGGGATGAATGAAACCTGCACTAAGGAGTTTTTCAAATTCATCTTTTGAGAAGTGAGGCAATCTTAGGATTCATTTTAAAAAAAATTTGCTTCACTGGTTTCACATTCTGAAGCAGGATAATGTTGTGGGTTACAATCTTAGGATCAATGCTAGGCATATCAAAATAAGCCTAAGCAAATATATTGAGAAATTCAAGAAGAAAATAAGTAATATATTTTTATTCATTCTCATTTAAATATTTTCTATTTTTTATCACTTTTTTTGTATTATAAGGATCCATTTGTGCATCAATGGTATCGACACTCAAAATATTACCTTGTTGAGGTATATTTAAAGGTAAAGAAGGTTCATGTATTTCTTAAGAATTAACATCTCTCCCAGAGTATGCTTCAATAATCAAACAATAAGGAAATCCTTGATTATGATGATAATAGGGGAGATCATCATAGGCTCCCAAAAATTCACCCAAAGCATCATCATTACAAAAATTATCCAACTAGGGTGTTTCATTAATGACATCAAAATCAATAAGATGAGGGTTAACCAAAGAAAGGGGTTCTGAAGATATAGTATTAACATTAAGAGAAGGTTTGTGGGATCGTTATGGTGGCTTATAAGGATTATAGCCTAGGCCAAAAGATTGTTCATATGCATCATTTCTCAAGGGAATCTGAATTCCTTGTTCATTTATGCCACATCCATTACCATCAAATCTATTTTTAGCTAAAATATGATAACCAAGACCATAAGGAGAAGCCATATCACAAAGATTTAATGGGTCTTCACAGGTCACTATGTCATAACAATTAGGTTTAATACTCTCCAAAGATTCATTACAATTAGTTTAAGCAACAACAAAAAATTTACTGAGTTGATTAGAAAGAGGGGAGGCTTTTTAGGTTCTTCAATAGATTTACCTTGTTCATATTCTATTTTTGTTGGAATATTATACTCCCATAAATAAGTAGGAGTGAAATATAAGGATCACCAATCATCATCCAAAAGGAGACAAGTAGGAGAATGTTCATCCTTAGGATATAAAGGTTCTTGAATTGAAGTAGTGAAAAGTTTAGTATTTGATGTAATACATAAATAATTTTTCTCTTTATCATCAACAACACGAGTATACATGATGTTATTATATATAAACTTCACTTTGTGATGGAGTGTTGAAGGAACAACATGCATAGAATGTAACCATGGTCTTCCTAAAAGGAGGTTTTAATTAAGAGCACCAAGAATAACATGAATAGGAGTAGACAATATAACAAGACCTACTTTCAAAGGTAAAGTAATAATACCCAAAGTTTGCTTAGCCACCTTATCAAAACCATGGATATGAATAGAATCAAGTTTAATTTTAGAAACATCTACTTTTTATTTTGTGTAACAATTCAATGCTACAAACATTCAATCAAAACTCATTATCAATTAAGGTCCTAAGGATAATAATGATAACCATAAGAGAATCACGTTGATCTTGTATCTCTTTAGGAAGGCAACTCATCTTGAGAAAACACTATTTGAGCTTGAGAGTTAACAATATGCATACATTCCAATAAAGAATTGATGTTATCTTGTGTAGGGGATGGAATAGAAAGTTTTGTTAAGGCTTGTTTCAATGCCTCATAATAAGTAGGGGAAGTTTGAATAAGTTCTCAAAGAGAAATCTTGGCAGGAGTAGTATGTAATTTTTCTACTAAATCATATTTATTTTCAATATTAGAGGGAATTCAAGGTGCTAGAGGAAGAAAAATTTAAGAAGTTGGAAGAGGATTAGACGTAGCTAGATCGGTAGGCTGAGGATTATTTCTTGTATGATAGGTATGAGCTGCCACCACTTGATAATTATTAATAAACTCCAAAGGACTCTTTGATTTTCCTTTTATAATGATGATTGTTTTGTTAGGAGTTTGAAAATAAGTTTTTTAATGACCAACTTGAACACAAATCACAAGTTTATTCAATATTGGAGGATTATCTTGAGCAAGTTGAACAAGTACCTTCTGGTTTTTCAACATTATTAATATAACCATTCAAAGGAAGCAAGTTAAGAATTTTTTGGAAAAATGATGGTTTTGAAGTCATAGAGGAAAAATGAATAGAGATGAAGTCATTGAGTGCTTCACATAACATGTCAAAGTCATCACCACTAAATGGATCATCAAAGGCTCTAAAATCTTGCATAAATAAATCAGACATTTTATTTAAAGAAATAAAATTAACAATGATTTGTTTTTGTACTTTTTTAATTTTTTAAGATAGAAATGTAATGTAATGTAACTAATGAAATGAAAAGACAACATTTTTCTTTTTCTTTTTATGATTTGAAATGTACAATCAAATGCTAAATCTAACTAACCATACAAAAGGTAATATGCATGAAAGAGATGGATTCACCAAAATGTGACGTATGAAATGGGAAGAAACACAAAGGGGATATTGCTCAATTCACAATACATATTGGAATAAAAAAACACCTTGAAGAAAATAAGATAAAAAAACCTTTGATGATGAGGATGATAATGCAATATTTATTCTTATTAGAGTTTATATTCCTTTGTTGCTTAAAATCGAGAAGAATGAGAATAATGGTAATAAGTAGAAGACTAGATAACATATCTCATCTAATATAATTGAAAAGCTAATGCATAAAGAGAAATAAAAAAGGATTAAATGCACCTAGTCTAATGGTGGAAATAAAACTTTAGATCTAAATTATCGACTACCAGAGTCTTAGAATGACCTGTAACTATGAATCTAGAACATCGGGACTTATAACTTGTCATGCCTAAAATTTCACTGTGAAAAGGGAGGAACATGTCACTACTTTTTTCATGTACCTAGGAACATGTTGCCAGTTCCATCATGTACCAAGTTTTTTTTGCCAAATTTTTTTTACAGAAGGTCTATATCTGTCTCAAGAAGGCTCCTTTAGTCTAACATCTCAATATGGGGTCTTATGCACATATAAATATGAGATTTTATGTGTGTGTGTGTGTGTGTGGCTATACAAGGGTTTTCCTTAGTCAACCCACCATATTGGTGATTCCCACCTCCATAGATAGCCAATATAATAGAGATAATGTGTGGTGCTCATTACTATAGAGTACATTTAAATTGCTATGAGATAAAGTGCATAAATACACTAGTACATTTGAGGTCAAATTTTGACGGCCATTTGTCGGATTTGCAACGCTAATTTGTTAGCATTTTGACACATGAGTCCGTCGCAATTTTTGCGTAGGAAATTGTGACAAAAGACATATCCATCAGTTTACCAACACCACATCACGTCAGAAATTTGCACATGACAACAGCTTCATTATGGCATTTCCTGCAGTTCATCCATCGAAATTCCGACAGCACGGCCTATCGGAAATATACAATCTCTGTCAGAATTAACTGTCGAAAACATATCCTTTTCGACATTATAACTGTTGGAATAGTGACAGTTTCCACCTAATTCTGACAGATATACATGTCGTTGATATTGCATTACTGTCAGAGTTTCTGTCGAAAAATTGCTATTTCTGGCACTAAAACTATCGGAAGAGCGACAGTCGTGAAGCATTTCTCCGACAGGTTTCCCTGTCGAATGTATAGCATTACTGTCAGAAGTATTGTCGTAAATTATTTTTCTCTGACATTTTATCTGTCGAATGCATAGCACTTCTATCAGAATTAATTATTAAGTGTCGAAAAACTAATGGATATGCACATTAAAGATAAAACAACTCAAGAGACCATCATAGGTTCTCTCTTTCTTCGGTCTATATTATTGACTGAATGTTTTACCTTTCATTAGCTCATCAAATCCAGGGATTTGAAAGAATTTAATAGAATATTTTCATGACAATGTATATTATTTAAGTTGACGTTGCATGAATTTATCTACTTCGCACACTTGTAGACTATGAGGATGGCGATAAAGAAGCATGGCCATGGGAGGAGATGCTTTTTTATCACCGTCTTCATAGTATACAAGTGCGCAAAGTAGATAAATTTGTGCAACATCAACTTAAATAATATACGTTGTCATGAAAATATTCTATTAAATTCTTTCAAATCCTCGTATTTGATGAGCTAATGAAAGGTAAAACATTATGTCAATAATATAGACCAAAGAAAGAGAGAACCTATGATGGTCTCTTGAGTTATTTTATCTTTAGTCCTAGCTACTATCCTAGCTACCTGTCGATCGTCGAGGATAATCACCACCTTGCATTTATGTACACTGCACAAATTGATCCCAGTCTCGCAAAAAGATTTTACACTTGTACATCTCATCAATACTGGAGGCCTAAAGTAATTTTATACAATCACTAGCACATTTCGTGCATGGATGAGAAAAAGTATCCAAAGTTTCTAGATAACCATTTTTGAGAAGAGGAATGAGTGCAAGCCAAAGAAGGGACAATTCCACAACAAAAAGGAAGACATCTTTTTAGCCCGGGTCTGGATCCTACCCCAATTATCGAAGGATCCAAGGCCAGTCTAGAAAGATGTCTTCCCATTCAGTCTGCAACATTGTGTCCATCCATTATCTTAGGAATATCATCATCTTTCTACTCTTCATTTGCCAAAATATATCGCTTCTTCAAGCTTGCAGAGTAATCTTATTAATAAAAGAACTCTTGCCAACATAAGGGTACCCATAGATCAAAATAGTTGATGTTATTGGTGCTTGTGCTCAAGGATATCGATTCATTGTTTTGAAACAGCCAAATCATTTTTATTTCATTTGTAGAGAAAAGGAGTGGGAGAAAATGAGCGGGTGAAAGTTGATCGAGCGCAAGAGAAGGCATTGCATTTTATTTGATCATGAATGCTCTCTAAAATGACCAATCATGTTTTCTATTCGATTTTTTTTTGTGTTTTTTTTTCCCATATTCAGTAGATAAAAATCATGGCGGCAACCACTTAGCCATCTTTTTGATGTTCCAGGTATTTTACAAAGATACAGGTATGTGGATTTATCATTCAGTTGCTTGCAGTTATTGGTCAAATGCAAATATTTTGTCAAGTTGAAAGGGCAAGATATCAGTTTGGTGTTTTCAGTTTATGTTAAAAGTTGATTTGGTAAAATTCTAAAAAAACACACTACATGTTCTAAAATGTAAAGAAGTTGAATGTTAAATGTAAGATATATATCTCATCCATAGTAATCAAAAGAAAGGACATGAAACTTATAAGGAGATTTACCAATCCAAAAATATAAGCAAATAGGAAACATGATTGGTACCTTATGAACTAGTTTTTGAGGTGCACAATCTTCATCAATCTCCTTAGAACAAGACCCCTCCTCACGAAAAATGCATTTAACAGATTAAAAAAATCTCCAAAATTGAACCAATGGCATGTTTAGAACAAAGAAATAGATTGATAATAATATGCTGAAAATTCTATTATGTTTAATACACGCAAAAGGACCAGTCCCAACAATTCTTAAACATACTTTATATGATATGATAATAACATGCTAATTAAACTGATAAAGGTGTTATTTGCATTTAATTTGCCAATTACTAATTACACAGAAAACAAATTACAAAAATGAACCAATGGCATGTTCTTCATGTGGTACAAGGAAGATTTGGCTATGAAAAAAAAAGTGAAACGGCCTCATCATTTTTATTTCAATTGGATAGAGGAGTGAAATTTGAGCACGAGAGAAGGTATGTGATTTCTTCATCTTTCGAGCATCTGGCATCATATTCGACTGCAAATTTCAAATGCATTGCATTTTATTTGATCATGAATGCTCTCTAAAATGACCGCATTCTATTGGTGTCGTGCCCTAGCTCGTGCTTTATCTCCATTATTTGATATTATTGGTGCTTGTGCTCAAGGATATCGATTCACTATTTTCAAATGTTTGGATCATTTAGACAGTTACATTTCCTAACTGTTCCTCTAGTACACAGTCAGGAAATGTAACTGCCTAATTATTATATGTAATGTTGAATGGATTAAATGCTTTATTCTTGGTAGAAGTGAATGGAAGGAATAGTGTTGGTGTTAGGTTTCATTTATCATTGAATTCAATGGTTTCCAAGATGTGTTGAGGAGTTTGCTCCTTGTTTAATGTTAATTGTTCTTGCACAATCCACTCATACAACAGTGAAGTTACAAAACTGAACCGATGGCATGTTTACAACAAAGAAATAGAATGATAATAATATGCTGAAAATTCTATTCTATTTAATAAATGCCAAAGGACCAGTCCCAACAATTCTTAAACATACTAGTTATCTGATATGATCAATTGTTAATAAAGGTCTAATTCTATAGACTACTAGCACGAAGGAAGACTTGACCTAGCCAAATCTTCCTTGTACCACACAAAAAAATGTGTGATAACTATGTCTACTCCAACCTTAATTGTTTAAGAATTCATCATATCAGATAAAGTATGTTTAAGAATTGTTGGGAGTTCTATTCGACCTTTGATGTAAGCATGCCATTGGTTTTCAAATGTTTGGATATCCATTTTTTTGAAATGTTGACTGTGGTTATCAAATGGACAGCCCATGAGCTTCTAGCTAGGCGTCATTTGTATTGATAGCTTAAGGCATCAAATGTATTGTATCATTGATAGTTGAGACTTTGTTAAAAGGAAATAGGACAAAGAATGATTTTTATTTATTTTCTCTATTTTGATCTCTAAGTGGCTTACAACCGTAGAGAAGTATATGCAGATTTACAGATGTAGTTGCAGGATACATAGCAGTTGATAATTCATAAGAAATCCATGCATCCAATTTGAATAGCAATTAATAAAAAGAAATAGGGTCCTCCAATGGCCCAATCATTCGGACCTTGACTGTCCCCTCAACTAGTGACCCTTCAAAACCAGGTTATCTTGCAACCGGTGAGTGATCCTTCATTCTCCTGGTCTGCCCTGCAACCAAACATATTGGAAATACACAATACAATGATAAAAAATCTTTCACAATCCCCCTTCCCTCAAGGAACACTATCAACCATCCCTTCCACATAGCATTTCACTGTTGTATGAGTGGATTGTGCAGGAACAGTTAACATTAAACAAGGAGCAAACTCCTCAACACAACTTTGTTGTAAACATGCCATTGGCTTAGTTTTGTAAATTTGTTTTTTGTGTTAAATGCATTTAAATGGAACATTAAGCATAGTAATAATATGCTTAGTCTATTAGTAATTTCAGATTAAATGCCCATAACACCTTTATCAGTTTAGCATGTTATTATAAGATACTAAAGAAGACCTGCTATTTGTCAGAGAAATCTTCACTGTCCCCCACAATGAAGACAATGAAGATTGACATCCTGCCCCACAATAAAAAACATTGTAATAAGAATAAGATAGAGCTAAGAAACATTTTCACAAATATGAAACGTGAGGAAAAGTAATAACATTAACAATGCCAATATTCACAGCATTAAATTTCACTTGCAGATGAGTTTCTGCAGTGGGTTGCCCAGCATCAAAAATATGTTGAGTTGCATTTGAGATGTAACTAAGAGTATCATGTAGAACAGAGCCTAAACTTTGAAAGCATTCTCCAGCCTGGCAATTCAAAATTCAATCTAGGCAAGCATCAATAAGTGAAATAAATTATAGACATCAACATCAACATCATCATAATCATTAGACATAAATTATAGACATCAACATCAACATAATCATAATCATTTGGAGGGTATTCGTTTTGGTCCTTGGATAGTACTATGTTTCTTGAAAGTTTTTGTGATGCTTCTAAACTTTAAAGACATATTTTATGGCTTAATGATAATATAGATTAGTGTTTTGTTTTCTGATGGAATGTTGTTGATCATTCATGGTCTTGAAGAAACTTTTGATTGTTTTGATTCTCGAGTCTTGATGTTGTTTCTCAATGTGATATAGATTGACCACAAGATGGTTCAGTTGGTCCTCTCTTTCTATTTAATCATTTGTCTTCTTCATGGTGTAAGTGTCAATATGTTATAATCCAACCAGCATGTCATACCCCCACTTCTGACAAACCTCATAGCATGCAAATCATAGCCAAAGACTTAGGTGATTAGCATAAACAAACAACGATTACCCTTAGGAAACAATGATCATTAATATTCATTAATGGCGGGCGGTGATTCCTTGGTAATAAAGGCATTGCCATCATTCATCATCTTAACCAAGTCATGGGTGGTGATCCTTGAAATAGCATAATTAGTAAAAGGAAATAACAACATAAGTCATGGGTGGTGATCCTTAAATTTGGAGTGAGGAAGAAGGAAAATTGGAAAACAAAATATGGAATAATCAGGTTGGAATTGGAGAAGAATTCAGAAATAAACTTGAATTAGAAAAAAACCAAGTTATCTGGTTCTTTGTTTGAGGCTGGGTTCCAATTCTACTTTTGTTCTCCTCTGGGTTCGACTTGGGTTCCTTTCGTAGGAACTTGGGTGCCTAGGCCAATCCCGGGTGCACCTACAGTATTATAAATATGATACACAAGGTATTTTATTCATAATTTTATAGGCTAACTCATTATTATGGTAACATGGGTATGACCACACTCCATGCCTTATAATAGTACCTGACATGGAGTGTGGTTCAAATGAAGTTGAACCAAATGCTGACCGTGATGGCTATGATCATGATGAAGAAAAATATGAATATTAAATCTAAAATATGGCTTGTAATTTGAATTTTCATTGTGAATGAAGAAACTATAGATTCAAGTTGACTCATTCTATGTTGTAGTATATTTGTTCCCTAGATCTACCATATTATATATGTGTAGCCTGTAAGGGACATCTTCTTCTCATCCATGTATCAAAGCTCAGTGAGAGTTCTTAGGAGAAAGACAAGATGTCAGTGGGAGATGGAGAAACCAATATCAGAACACCACTTGAAGCCTTGCAATGTTGAGAGTGGGATAAAAGCTACACTTGAGACCCTATATAAGGAACAAACTTATTGAGCTTCACTTTGTTTCGAGAATAGTTTTATATTCTGTACTAAACAGGGTCAACCACATGAAGGTGGAAGCTCATTTGGCCCCACCCCCGCCTAACATCACTCTAAATTCCCCGTTAACATCTAACATTCATTCATTATTTCATCCATTAATAAAATGTAACATTCATTAATTATCACACGATAACATTCATTCACACATTAATAAAATGTGACATTCATTAATTATCACACGATAACATTCATTAACACATGATAAAATTTATGAACATTCACTACCACATAATTAAATTCATTGGCATATAAAAATTAGTCATTATCAATTAAGGTGCATAGATGACAATCATTTCTTTTTTTTTCTTTTGATTTCTAGTTTTTAAGATGTTATTGTTAAGATGAGTATCGATATCATCATGATCATCTACCCTCTCATTAGATCTCAATGCACGCCTAGTTCTCGGTTGATGCAAAGGGGGGTCATCTGCAATAACATATAAAAGGGTTAAATTAAAAATATTTTATTATAATTAAAAACATTTTAAACATTTTAAAGTATTTTAGTACTTTAAAGGCCATAATTGTATAGCTCTTTACCTGATCTAGTCACATCATCAACATCGAGGTCAGTTTGTCTGGCCTCGGCCTCAACCTCAACATGCTCATTAACAGTGGCCTCTACACTCTCTACAACTGCAATACAAATTGTTACATTAATCCAAACACCAATTGCAATTAAATTTGTATTACTACACCAATCAATTTAAGATGTTTACTTGTATTACTGTGATGCACATCCTCATTATCATCAACACCCATAGGTTGTGTACGGCAAGAATCGGCAGGCTGCATTTCAATTTCATACACATTCATGTTATCATTGTTTTCTTACTTAAAACAAATTTAATCATTTTATGTTGGAACTTAACATCAAATAAACTAATTGGTAAATAATTAAATTTGAAATATCATCTATTTAGCTTACTTACACCAATGGATCCATCAGTAGAACCTTGTGCACTTCTTATTCTTTATGCCACGGCTTTATAGCCTTGTTGGAAGCCAATTCTCTTGTCCTCTTCTGTGAGACTTATATTGAACTCCATGCCCTGCATTTTTGCTTGGTATCGTCAAATTTTATTTTATTGTTTCATCAAAACAAAAAAAGATTTCAAATTATAAATAAATATTTAAAGATCAAAGAATTATTTTCAGTGTTAAAAGCCATGTAAAGATTGTATTTTTCCAACACTTACAACTCATGCAACAAGTTTCGAATAACCGCCAGAGCCTAGCTTGTGTTGCCCATGCTTTTGCAATCTTGCCTTTGTTGCCTTTGATGTGTCAGGCAATCTATGAAGAGATTGAAATATGTTAGTTCATATAAATATGAAGAGTATTTAGTACACAATTACATTCTTAACATTATCACATACCTTCTTATGTTCTCTAGTGGTGTATTTCCTCTTTTTACTTCAGTTTTCTCATTCGCATCCAGAATAAGACATTTCCACTCTAAATCAGGAATGCAAGGGGGGTGTTGGCAATGTGGGTTTTTGGTTAATGTACACCTATACTAGTCCCTAATATACCTCAAACATATCCCGACTCTTTGAAGGAGCTTACCCTTCTGAAATGCATGAGGTCCAAAAAAGTTTGTCATACTCTCTATGAGATCATCCTTTAACTTTTCATTTTGGGATTTCCACCTTTTAAGAAAGAAAACAGTGTTAGATTAAAAAATGGATGTAATGATAACTATCCTAGCAATTATATGAAATAAAAATAGTGGATTGGGGTTTTAGTTCAGATATGATGTTCCACCCTATACAGATGGTGGGCCCAAATATTCGCAAACACTCGTCATTAAGTTTACTATAGAAAACATCACTCCCTACAAAATAATCATGGGATCATTAGTCGAAGGATATAATAGTATAAAATAAGAACACAATAGATGTAAGCTTCTTATATTGAATGCAAGGTGTAATTAACATATGATTGTATAGTAAAAGAAAGGTCCAATCTTTAAAGTACTTGGAAGTTTTTCTATTTTCAGGAGAACTCCTTCTTCACTCACAAGCAATATGCAATCCTTCACCATTCTTGTACTAGCAATACTAGTACATCCAATAAAATCACCATCAAGTGTTGCATCCCCTGTTGCATAAATTGAATCCATTATGAAATGGCCCTAAGAAAGAACACTTCAAGGGAAATAAACATATATATATAATGATAGAGAAAATAAAATCTATGTACGAGTAGGTGGTGTCATGGTGTCTATGGCCATGTTATGTGTTGCTGACATTGCAGGACGTAGTACATATGAGCCTGCCATCGTATGAGGCAGCGATAGTAAATGATCATTGACAGGTGCTGAAGAATAAGATTGTTAGAGCATAATAAAACCAGTGATTAGCATGGACAATATTGTTAGAGAGTAAAAAAAATATAGTCCAACATGTGATCTACCTGAACCAGCTGTAGTACCCTCATCATGGCCACGAGGATCAAAATTATGCAAAAAAAAGCTGTAAAAGCAACACATCCGCTTATTTTTTAATGACATAAAAGACTACTATAACATAAAAACTATTATTAACTTTTGTTATAATTAAAAATTACATTAATACTTACTCGGTAATTTTGAGATAAGTTTAGTTGCCCTATTTTGTGACTCAAGAGTCAGAGGGAATATAGATGCCAATTCAGCCAATCTATTTCCAATTCTGTGGAGGCATTTTTTAATTGCAGAGGTCATCTCATCACAAGCACACAAATCAACAGCTAGGTCCTTGTCAAAGGACTCCTCTTCAAGGACTGTGGGCTCCTTTCCCTTTCTTTGCTGACCACCTATCTATGACAACAATATTACTAACACTATTAGAATTAATATGAAATAGTGATGAAAAGAATATAATAAAAAACTTTATTTAACATTTTGCTTCTATCTAATTTGTAGTTCAATAACAAAGAGGTTTACCTGCTGGGAAGAAGTGCATGCACAATTATCATTGTCCCCACTAGGTGGTTGCTCCATATTGTGGTCCTGTGTTATTATTTAAAGTTAACCAATAATTAGAAAGGACTACATTAATAAATTTCATTAGAAGATGATGATGGAGATGAGGTGGATGGTGAGGAGACTCTCTAAATGTGGTTGGCAAAAAAACTCAATTATTTAATGGTACACAGTATGTACCTGCACCCTAATGATAGTGACATCATTTGTATCTATGCGATTCAAATTGTAATCAATAAGTAGCTCTTCCCCTGCACTTATTGATTTTATCACACATACAAATACATGATTTCCCTCGTGCGCCTCAAATATGCAATTGGGTTGCTTAATAGTTGACAGAGGTCGCGTGCTATTTATAAAACCTATAATATTCCTTGATGCTTTTGGCCTTCCGTCAATGTATATAGCCACTCTTTTACTTTTCTCATTGTCTTTTTGTTGAATATAATTTGCCGAGAGTGCATACCTACGTATACTTTTTTTATATTGAACAATTTGCATCCAACTTTTGTAACCATAACAAGGTCCAACATACTCCATCAATTCAACAACTTTTTTGTAAGAGACCTTTATGCCATCCATGGAAAATAGGCCCAAACCATGTATTGACGATGGTGCAATACGATATATCTTGCCTTTAACACTAAAATCAGTGTTTATTGGAGGAAGTTCCTTGGGGACCCATTGTTTCTGTAGATTTTGGTACCCAGAGGGCACCTCGATGTCATCTTTGCTCTCATCATCATAAGAACATGACCCCTCTTGAGCAAGGAAAAATTTCATGCGTCTATTGAATTTCCTTCTAGTCTTTTGACCTCTAGTTGATCTTCCTAATTCAAACATACTAAATGACTCACTTTCTTCGCTCGAGGAAGACACATCTAACAAATACCTATTTGCTGCTACCTGCACTCCATCAAATGAGAGAGATAGCAAATAATGTGAGATATTTTGCAAATTGTGAAATACATTAATCTCTATAGGGTGTATTGAGTTATACCTACCGATCCATGAGACTATGTGGGATGCTCGTGAAAGGAGTCCAAGTACCTACATATGTAATTCAATTATCTAATGTTAGCTAAAAAACTCATGATACATATACTCAAAACCACATAGTAAGTACATTAAAAACCATAAGCATCCCATAGTAAGTACATCATGAATTAATTAGATTAAGCATTGATTGCATAACTGCACATTTCTATCAAGAAATCAATATTAAATAGATTAAGCAGTGAACATGGAACTATACATTTCATTCATGTCATTCATCTTCTTCTTCATCCAACTAATCGCCATGATCATCATTGATGTCGACATCATCACCACCACCGTCATTGTCTTCGTCTTCATCTTCGTCGCTGTTGTCATCATCGACATCGACATCAACATCAACATCATCATCATCATCAACAGCAGCAGCAACAGCAACATCATCATCATCATCATCATCATCATCATCATCATCATCAGTAACATCATCATTGTCATCATCTTCTTCTTCTTCAAGAAAAGTTGCGTCAGGAACATCATCAACTAATTGTTGTTCATGATCATCATCTACATCATCTTCTAGTTGTTTGCAATCTTCTTCCATCGCATTATACCTCATCGGCCTTCCTCTTGGATCATGTCTAACAACAAACGACCAACCTGATTTATGCAAAACCTCTGAGTAAAATACCTGCTCACATTGGCTTGGAAGAACATAGGGTTCATCCCCAACTAGCTCAAACCACCTTGTATTAATCATTGGAAATCCATTCTCATGTTCAATAATAGTTCTATCAGGATCATTTTGATTAAGTCGTAGCCTATACCATCTGATGACGAAGAGAACTAATCTGAAGGAATTAAAGTCACACTCAAGTATATCATCCAAAATGTCATAGTATCAATTTTCAGACTCTCGAAGATGTAAGTCATTTCTAGATGAAATATTAGTCACTTGAAAGACTGCACTTATCCCATAATCACAAGTTTTCTTTGTGTCATCCAACTTTTTGATGCGAAATTTATGACCATTGCAAAACATAGCCTTGTGGTGTTTGACTTGCAAAAATATGTAAAACATGTATAAATTAATGCATTGAGAGTTCATTAACATACGAGTGATTAACAAATTTATATGTACCTGGAAATCTTTTAAACCATGTGCTAAATCTATTTCCCTTTGGGTAACATTTGGATCTCTATTATGATGAGCTTCATTAACCAATGAAGACAAAGCTTCCCATGTTAATGTGCGACCTAAATGATGACATCGTTCAATCTATTTCGTCATCCAATCTTGATTGTTTGCAATATATAAATGTATTGCATCCCACTCTTAAGTAGCTGTACAAAAAATAAATAAATGACTTACAACTGATTAATTTTGAAGATTAAGAATTAATTAACAACTACAATAACATCTTATAATTTATTACCTCTCACTTTCCTCATTTTGCCTTCCCCCACCAAGTACTCCCCTTTGAATTTTCTAATGGTGTCGAGATCCCAAATGCGATCTATATTGATCTTTGTTGCAAGCTTAGGAAGATATTTAGTAACGTACACCATAGTCTAGTATACCATATATCCCTCCACCATAGAACCCTCAGGACATGCTCTTTGTCGAACCAAAGCTTTCAAAAATTTCAGGTGCCTCTCAACCATCCACATTGATCGAGTGTGTACGGGTCCACACATTTCAATCTCCTCAACTTGGTGTATGAGGTAGTGTTCTTGTGCATTGAAAAAGGTTGAAGGTAGAGACTTTTGCATTTCACACATTAGAAGAGGAATTCTTCTCTTCCAGTATTTTATATCTGCTCTATGGATTTCTTTAGATGACAACCACATACAAGAGATTCAAGACACAAAAATATATAAACATGAGACTTTACAATATATATACACAACAAATTTAACAAATATCATTTCTTACCTCATGTATTTTCAAGATCATATATCACTTGTTTGATGTTATTGTCGAAGTTCTTTGGGAGAGATAGGGGTAGCACGTACTGCAACAATTATAAAAATAATCATGTCATTCTTTTCTCATGTAATACAATGAGAAGTACATGAAGTTTACAAATATATTGTAAATACAAAAGAACATGACTTACCTTGATGAAGGTATGCCAATCATGAGTTTTCAACCCTAGCCCAAATTCACCTTTCTTTGATATGGTACTGCTTATGTTTACAACAAATCCTGTGAGAAATCAAATTTTTCGTATGACTTCTTTTATGGCATCACTTTGTTGTTTTGTTAATAACCAAGGAAGGGCACTTGTATTAATCCGTTCTTCATTTCTATTTGATTCAATGAAATTTTTCATTACATGATTGGATTCATGAATGTCGCTACAAATTTTGACAATTTTTTCTTTGTCACGCCTTCCATCCAATATCTTCTACAATGTCTCCGTTACATTCTTTCCAATATGCATAGTATCAAATAAATGCACATCAAGCAGTTGCTCGTAATAGGGCAACCTACTAAATTTTTTGGGATAAATCTTTAGTCCCTTTGGAAGGTGCTTAGTAGTGTTGCCTTGACAACATTCATGATTATCAATCACATAATCAGCAAACAAAACACAATAAAAATATACAAATTCCAAACATAAACCATTAGGTAGAATGGTAGTACCTTGACGATTAATTTTATTATATTCCAACTTCCATAAGTGAGGTGTCATTCTCTGTGGCTTAGATGTAGTCTCTTATTTCTCATTGAAAAGATGTTTTTCGGTAATTCGATAGTTATGATTTTTGTGGAGAAAGTGTCTATACTCATCAAACACTTGCTTTCCTAAACTTTTTGAATGACGAGATTTCATTTTTGGACCACAAACTGGACATGCAAATTTTCCCTTTGTTTGAAGACTTACAAGGTAATGATACAATTGGATTAAATATGTTAATTTTTATTTTTAGAATTATCATGTGCAACTTGAATTCACCATAACATACCAGAAAAATGTGTTAGCCCTGGGGCATCATATATTGTCCATACAAGCATTGCATGGAATTGAAATTGTCTGTCTCCTATTGGTCTAGAGATGTCATACATAGCGACACCTTTCCATAACTCCACCAACTCATCGATAAGAGGCTCAATATAAATATTCATATCTTTAACTTGGTATTTACCTGGTTGAATGAACAACAACATTACATAATTATTGTGACTATTTTACTACAAGATTTATAATTACATGCAGATAACTATTAAATGATCAAATACCTGGAACAATTATTGCCAACATAATGTGCTCCCTCTTTATTGACATCCATGGAGGAATGTTATTGTTGATGACAAAAATAGGCCAAATAGTGCAAACAGATCTTATCTCTCCAAATGGATTGACACCGTCCGTTGCCACTGAAAGCTTGAGATTTCGAGGTTCTTCGATAAAGTGCGGCCACTTTTCCTCTATGTCCTTAAATATAGAACCATCCGCAGGCATTCGAATAATGTCATCTTGACTCTTATTGCGTGCATGGTAATCTATAAATTGTGCCAAGCTACTACACCTAAATAATCTTTACAAACATGGTATAATGGGGATGTAATGAAGAACCTTGTGAGGCACCTTTTTTGTTATTTGATTTGTTCGATATCTACTCGTATGACATTCAGGGCATTCTGTTGCAAATTCATGTTCTTTATGATAAATAATATGATCATTGGGACAAGCATCTATTTCTTGATACTCTATTCCAATATCTTTCATAATGGCACATAATTCTCGGTATGAGCGAGGGAGAATATTCGATGGTGGTAACAAGAACTCACCTATCAATCTATAGAAGAAAAAAGAATATGTTGTTAATATTAACAATATTTATGGTACATGTTTCACCATTTAATTACTATAATGACATATATGACATACCGTAGCATACGTGACATTGCTATGTTGGATAAACCATTCATAACCTTCAAGTTCAACAACAATACAACAGAGAGAAGAGTTGTTTGGGAGCCTTCGTAAAGGGGTGTGGCTGTGTTCTCAAGTAGAGGTATATCATGGATGACATCAACATCATCCTGATCATCATCATCAGTTGTGCCAATACCAAATGTTTCATGGATCAATGTATTAGTACCATCATCTGGTGCATCATCATCATCTTCCATGGGATCATAATCTTCAGCTTCAATATTCGCACCTCCATGATCCTCCACTTCCAAAGCCATATTCTCAATATTCGCACCTCCATGGTCCATATCATGTACTCCCCTAGGGAGGTCGACCTATATTAAAATGATGAACACAAATATACCATGATAATGATCTCATCATCAAGTGTATTTCATATATATATTAATTGTTAAATAAATATAATGAAAAACTTACCAATTCATGGTAATCAAAGCCTCCTTCAATGTGACCATTATCCCTATAATGTCTCTTAGCTGTTTTGATTAGCAATCTTCTAATGTTTAAGCCCTTACAATTATTGTAGGGACAATAACATTTTCCATCGCCTTTTCTTTTCAAGTTCGACCACAATCTATTGATTGCATCCCCATTACCTTCTTCACTTGGATTGTCTGACATGATGCTTCTTCACTTAAATTATCTATAACCTAATTATATATAGAAATTGAAAACTTAGTTATGAAATGATGTTGTAGTATAGTATACCAAATTCAAACACTTCTATTATTGTAGTCTTCCACCTCAAACTCTTTCCTATTGTGGCAAGAAAGAAAGATATTCAAATAATATAGTAGTTTGTAAATCAAAATAAAATGGAGGCAAGTTGTTGATTGAGGGTGCAGGGAACAACACTCGTCAGTACTTTTATCAAATTGTAATTTTTAATTTTGAACCATTTTGTGAATATAGAACATGGATGTAATCTCAGAAAATAACAAAATGTAGACACGATGGATTACTTATTTTGTTATTCTACATTACTTATTATTTGAGTGCACGTTCCACCTGCAACTTGATCAAGTCTTGTTTGATGCTTCAATTTTGTGTTTACTATCCTGTAGAAGTATACAATTTTGTATTTGCCCAATATGTTATTCAAAAAACAACAATAGAATAAAATACTTGTTGAGAAAGATCATCATAGGAGTATAAAAAACTCAAGATTTAAGGTAACACAACATTATAAGACTCTTACATTCAACCTTCAACTCATGCACCTAATAAATAGGAGAAAAAATACATGAAATTGAAAAATTTAACTAATGAATTGTGTTTTTCTTCTCATCTTAATTGGCCAAATTTATATGAGATTCTAAAGAAGGCCTCACTCTTAGTCAGCCAAATCTTCCTTGTACCACACAAAAAAACTGTGTGATAACTATGTCTACTCCAACCTTAATTGTTTAAGAATTCATCATATCAGATAAAGTATCTTTAAGAATTGTTGGGACTAGTCTTTTGGCGTGTATTAAATAGAATACAATTTTCAGCATATTATTATCATTCTATTTCTTTGTTGTAAACATGCCATTGGTTCAGTTTTGTAAAAAAAAATTGTGTTAGATGCATTTAAAATTATCTTCATTGTCTTTCGATTGTCTAAATGCTTCTTTATTTGTCAACCAATTAATACATGCTACTATATAAAGAAGACAATCAGAAGACAATGAAGATTTGTCTGACAAAAATGAATACACTAAACTGAACCAATGACATGTTTACAAAAATTATCATAACTCACAAGCAAAACTGAAGCAATGGAATATTTATAACTCATTAAGAGTGAGGAATAGCTTGTGCAAGGGTGAGTAGTTTTGATCATTTTGGTCGTGACTGTTCCTCTACACAATCAGGAAATGTAACTGTCTAATGATTATATGTAATGTTGAATGGATTAAATGCTTTATTCTTGGTAGAAGTGAATGGAAGGAATAGTGTTGGTGTTAGGTTTCATTTATTATTGAATTCAATGGTTTCCAAGATGTGTTGATGAGTTTGCTCCTTGTTTAATGTTAACTGTTCCTGCACAATCCACTCATACAATAGTGAAATGCTATGTGGAAGGGATGGTTGATAGTGTTACTTGAGGGAAGGGGGATTTTGAAAGACTTGTTATCATTGTATTGTGTATTTCCAATATGTTTGGATGTAGGGCAGACCGGGAGAATGAATGATCACTCACTGATTGCATGATAACCCGGTTTTGAAGGGTCACTAGAAGAGGGGAATGAAGGATCACTCACTGATTGCATGATAACCCCACCAAGCATTCTTTCCTTTAATTTTCCACAATATCTCAAAGTATGATCATTATTCTTTACTTTCTTTTATATGTTATTCTTTTTATGGTTTTGTTATCTCAGAAATATATCAAAAACATTGCAGATGTGCATATAAAAGTAAAATATTGTCCTTCAATTGTTCCATATTGAAGCATTTCCTCTTTGGAGTATTCTCTTCGTTTGTACAATTTCTGTAAAAAATGGTTCCCATATTTCTTCAAAATCTATTTTAATCTTTATATTGCAATTTTGATTAGATTTGACCTATAGTTGATTTCATTAGTATTTTATAACATATACTCCTAATGTGAAATGTGGAGAGAAAGAAAGAGACACACTAGGTATGAATTACATGATATACCCATCATCACTTAGCACTTAAATAATAAATTATGGATAGGGAACAACCCCCTAACCTCTGGATGTTTGTTTCATGTTGGCCTCTTATTATATGCAAAGGTAGGCATGTCTTAATTAGGCTAACAACCATAGTGTAGGCTCACTGGTTGAGGGGATAGTCAAGGTCAAGATGTTGATAGTAATTCATTGAGGGAAGGGGGATTGTAAAAGACTTGTTATCATTGTATTGTGTATTTCCAATATGTTTGGATGTAGGGCAGCCCAGGAGAATGAAGGATCACTCACTGATTGCATGATAACCCAGTTTTGAAGGGTCACTGGTTGAGGGGACAATCAAGGTCTGGATGTTGATAGTGTTCCTTGAGGGAAGGGGGATTGTGAAAGGCTTGTTATCATTGTATTGTGTATTTCCAATATGTTTGGATGCAGGGTAGACTAGGAGAATGAAGGATCACTCATTGATTGCATGATAACCCCACCAAGCATTCTTTCCTTTAAGTTTCCACAATATCTCAAAATATGATCATTATTCTTTACTTTCTTCTATATGCTATTCTTTATATGGTTTTGTTATCTCAGAAATATATCAAAAACATTGCAGATGTGCATATAAAAGTAAAATATTGTCCTTCAATTGTTCCACATTGAAGCATTTCCTCTTGGGAGTATTCTCTTCGTTTGTACAATATCTGTCAAAAATGGTTCCCATATTTCCTGTAACTATGAAAGGAATAGTGTTGGTGTTAGGTTTCATTTATTATTGAATTCAATGGTTTCCAAGATGTGTTGAGGAGTTTGCTCCTTGTTTAATGTTAATTGTTCCTGCACAATCCACTCATAAAATAGTGAAATGCTATGTGGAAGGGATGGTTGATAGTGTTCCTTGGGGGAAGGGGGATTGTGAAAGACTTGTTATCATTGTATTGTGTATTTCCAATATGTTTGGATGTAGGGCAGGCCAGAAGAATGAAGGATCACTCACTGATTGCATGATAACCCAGTTTTGAAGGGTCGCTGGTTGAGGGGACAGTCAAGGTCCGGATGATTGGGCCATTGGAGGACCCTAGTTCTTTATATTAATTGCTATTCAAATTGGATGCATGGATTTCTTGTGAATTATTGGCTGCTATGTATCCTACAACTGGATCTGTAAATCTGCATATACTTCTCTAGGGTTGTAAGCCACTTAGGGATCAAAATAAAGAAACTAAATAAAAATCATTCTTTGTCCTATTTCCTTTTAACAAAGTCTTAACTATCAATGATACAATACATTTGATGCCCTAAGCTATCAATACAAATGGTGCCTAGCTAGAAGCTCATGGGCTATCCATTTGATAACCATAGTCAACATTTCAAAAAAATGGATATCCTTGAGCACAAGCACCAATAACATCAAATAATGGAGTTAAAGCATGGGCTAGGGCATGACACTAGTAGAATGTGGTCATTTCAGTGACAAAAATATACAATGGCATCATTAAACACATATGCCAGTAATATCAACAAATGTGAATCCAAACATTTGAATACAATGAATCGATATCCTTGAGCACAAGCACCAATAACATCAAATAATAGAGATAAAGCATTGGCTAGGGCACAACACCAGTAGAATGTGATCATTTCAGAGAGCAACTCCCTCAACAATAAAATGAAATGCATTCCAATATGATGCTAGAGGCTCAAAAGATGAAGAAATCACATACCTTCTCTCGTGCTCAGTTGTCGATCCTTTTCTCCTGCTCTCCAATCGAAATAAAAATGATGAGGCTGTTTCACTTTTTTTTTTAATGTATACCCTGAATCTATCGGAGTTCCGATGGTCAATTAAACACCCATCGGAATACCGACATCATCAGGGCCTATTACAAAAAAAAACACCAAATTCATAAGAAAAAGTTACCCGTCGAAAACTTTTGTCAAAATTTGGCCCCAAATGTAGTAGTGATAAATACCTAGATCTATCTTATGTGTGATATAGTAAACCCTAGTATAAAAATACAATTAATGTGTGATTGAATGCATATTAATAAACATAGATCTAAAATGTAAATGTATAGATTTGAAGAAAAAAATTATATATCTAAAGATAAAAAGAAACCATATCCAATCCTACAAGAAAGAGTACAACTCAATCATCGATCAGTGATCTCTTGGCCATCATCATAATCAATTTGTATCTCCATGATGTCGAAATGATGTTTGCGTGCTTGAAAATGGATGTAAATGCTTGGTAGAAGTTTTTGCAACCTTGATTCACAATTCCTCAATTCATGGGATGTCTTTAAATTGGGAATTCAACCTTAAAATTGATTTCATCATGCCAAAATGAAGTGTGAGGGTTCCTTTTATAAAAAAATTAGTTGATAGAATTGAGTGGGCCATCAAAAATTTGAATCCCTTGCAAATGCCTCGAGACATGAACCCATTTCAAATATAGGCTCAAACCCTAGGACATATTTTGCCAATGCCAACATGTTCCAAGGACATGTTTCCAATAGTGACATGTTATGCCCTAAACAGACCAAAATTTGGTGTATGGGTCCCAGATATTGAGGGGATGCATGAATCAAACATACAACTTATTACAATATTGAGACAGTACACCAAGGCCACAAAATGTCAAATACGGCCTACGAGGTGAAGTGAATTATTTGATTCAAGGGAAAATAGATTAGCACACTTAGCAATAAGGGCCTACCTTAATTTTGAGAAATTTTAAAGAGATTAGAGGATCCATATTCAATTTAGGTGTGCATTAAGTGCTACCATGGAGTCATATTATGCAATCTATAATGAGAACACACTAAGGTAGTGTTAGAATGTAAGACTGAAAATATTCATGATGTTGTCATTAATGGTTGTCATTCATGTCAACATATCTAATGTATAGATTATGGTTCATTTATGATTGGGTTGTTTTATTGCGTCACTTGATGTGCCTAATGATATCTTTGGTGTATCAGTAGTTTCTATTGATGTATCAATAGAAGTGTTCACCGAAGTACGTTCTTTAAATGTTTATCCTTATCTATGTTGGTGACGGTCCCTTTCAATGTGCAATATATGGAGGAATGATTGTTTGGGTTTGGTCCTATTTTGGAGTGTGCTCATTGTGGCTTGGTCCCAATAATTGCCTTGTGATGTATTATTCATATTTGTTGGTACTAAAAGTCTCATAGAAGGTGCAGTATGTTGATGTGCATGAGCCATGTTGTATTAAGTGAGGTGGTCCACATTTCATTCCTTACCACCACAAGAATGCTTTGGTGTGACCTATTTCAAATTAGTTTAGGTTGAATTGGTTGCTAACATCTATGTGGTTAAATATTGGTTCTCAATTGGAATGCAATCAACACTCAATAAACCATTAACTCAAGAATTTAGCTATAGGAGTTCAATTCAAAAAAACCAACTAAACCCTCAAAGTGGCTTATTGCTTCCTTGTTGAAGCAAGTTTAATCCTTTTATGATGCTCATTATATTGGCATGAAGGATTAGTGACTTGACTAATCCAAAATAGAAGATTCAAATGTAATGCAAAACTAGAAATGAACTAGAACGCAAGATTAACAATGCTATAATGAAAGCAAACTAGATTAATAATGCAAGATTACACTAGGAAATGAACTAAGCTAATAATACAATAGAGCTATGAGAATGTAAAATGAAAGAAAACTAAGAACTAAGAACTCAAAGTAGCAAGATTACTCTAGAATGCAAGAATGAAAATTACCAAAATAATCAAGATGGAACCCTTGAGCCAAGGAAGAGATTCCTTTTGAAGGGATTACCTTAAGAATGGAGAGTGGAGATTAAGAGGCAAAAGATGTTAGGTAGAGATGAGTGGTAAGAAATATCAAGCCATGTGAAGGATTCAAGAATTTTGATTGGCCAAGCTTTCTTGGAGAGTAAGACAAAATAGAAAATCCCCTTATAATTACCAATCAATCAAGATTAAGTTGCACAAAGTTCTCTTTTTAATAAGAGTGTTAGGACTTCATATTAAAAGTAAGTTTTGACAATTAAATGATTTTTCAAGTTTAGAAATGATTTATGCTTGATTTTTAGGAATAATTTAATTAGGCAAGGGGGATTATCTAGGTTACTTACATAATTGTGTCTAGTAATTATGCCTTTAAGTTTTAGAATTTGTTTTGAGAAAATTTTAATCAAGATTAGGGGCTTAGGTTCTACTAGAAAAATTTTAGGTTATTACATTTGCCCCTCTTTGAATTGATGTGTGAGAAACACATTGATTCAAAGAATAGATTGAAGCTAGATCAGAGAACTACCTGATGTGAAGCGATGAGACTATTTTTGATACGAGGAGAACTAAATCTGAACTTGATTGAGTGAAGATTGATTGAAGATCAAAGATATCATCTTCAGAATTGATTGAGCGAAGACTGATGAGTGAGACTAGAGTATCCAACCTAATATGAAGCGATTAGACTAAATATTCATCAAAGCTTTTTGAGATAACTACCTCGACAAGGATTCTAAGGAAGCTAATCACTTGATTGAGAGACAATACTAGATTGATAGGAGTCTTGATGAACCTGATATGCCCCGGGAATGATGTCAGATTGACATGAGTCCTGATGAACCTGGCATGCCCCAAGAGATCAAATTGATGTCTCTTTGAGTGACCTGATATGAA
Source organism: Chamaecyparis obtusa (assembly GCA_027943335.1). Classification (NCBI taxonomy): domain Eukaryota; kingdom Viridiplantae; phylum Streptophyta; class Pinopsida; order Cupressales; family Cupressaceae; genus Chamaecyparis; species Chamaecyparis obtusa. The sequence continues at coordinate 481,943 of BSBK01006836.1, forward strand.
GCGATGAGATCACTCTTTCAGAGAGATAAAGATAATCTCAACTTGATATGATTCCCGATGAAGATGAGATGCCCCAAGCCATGAAGCTTGAATTGATCTGTTGATTAGGATTGATTTATAGAAGAATATTTTCTATGTTGTCATGCCCCCTTGGGATCAAAATTGAAATGGGGTAGAGAGGTTAAAGCCTTATATAAGTAGTCAACATGTTTGGAGATGTTTTGAGGTCTTATTGACTGAATTTGACCAATTTTGATCAATGTTAATAGTATAAAATCACTTGGATTCGATAAATTTGCATAAGATTTACCTCAGAGGCTTAAGAAATGAAGGTAGGAATGAACATGAATCCATAACGTAAGCAGTCAACTATGGTTGACCAAGAAGGGTTGACTTTACAATTTGACTAGGTAAACAATCTCAAATTTTGATTTTGATCTCAAAAATGGATTCAAGACATCGAAATTAGCTAGGGGTACAATTTTTGTTGGATTCCAAGCACTTTGCAAGTACTCAATTAAGTCAATAAGGGATAGTTGGAATTGATTGCTTCGACAAAGAGAAATAAAGGATAGCTCAAAGGAAACCAAAAATACAAAACTACATACAATCCTAGAATAAAATGCAACTTAAGACACAAGCCAAGTCATTGATCTTGTAGTTGTTCATTTATCATCATTTGAATGTTAAGGGACATCGAAGGTCAGTACAACCTTCACTGGTGCAATAGCAACCATGGAGATATGAATACGACTATATTAGATAAGATGTAGGAAACACATGTAAGCATTAGGGAATGAGCACCAAGATGACCCGAACATGGTTTCCAATTTTTTTTTGTAAGATTCCACTTGTACCAAGGCACAAATTGCTAGGATAGCCATGAGTATTACCTTACATGCTACACACAAGCAACAAACAAGGAGATAATTTCAACCTCACCTAAGTTTCTAACTAAAGAGGGTCAATGTATGTGCGATGTTCCAATCGTGATGGAGGCTCTTACTATATACACCTAGTTTATTAGACCATTTAGGATCATTTAAACCATACCACAAGTAGAAATCAAGGAAAATATGTTATGCCCCCAGTTGTGAGCCTCTAGTCAAGTAGACATTGTCGAGCGACCTTCGAAGACATAATAGGTGAAAATAAATGATAACAAACAACATATAAGAAAATAGCTCAACATATCTCAGTCATTTTTAGTTTTCTAAGTTGTAGTTTGTGCTAGGTGTTAAGGAGCACCTTTTTGCTAGTGTCAAAGTGCAAGTTTGCAGTAGATAGTACAAGATCCGATATGTGTTGATAAACATGACGATGTCTAGATTGGTAGTGTTAAGAAACACTGTAGGATTGGGGTGTTAAGAAACACCAAGTAGTGTCAGTGGTAAATTATCCTTCAGGAAAGACTGATATACTGACTCAGGTTAAGCTCAAAAGATTGACCAAGTGATGAAGTGCTAACAGTTCAAATAAATAGTGTGAGATTTCCCCCAGGCAATATATGAGAACCGAGGACAAGACTAGGACTAATTCCAACCCATGATGGCACAAGGGAGATAGAAAATAGAAATGAGATGAGAGCATGAGATCTCAACCATGCAATGATAGATGGAGTGTTGACTACAAGTGATGCTTATTTTCTAGGTTTTCAACACTTGGGAGTATTTTTATTTTTGCTACCAAGGCACCTATTTTCAAGTTTTCACCAAGGCTCTTTTTCTAATTTTTTGTGTTCGTTTTCATTTTTTCATTTATTTGTATTTTTTTATATCTTGATTTTGTTGGGATACATCAAGGTGCCTGTTTCCATTTTTTCACTAGGATGATCATTTTTTAGGACATTATTTGCTTTTTTAAGGATTTTTTCAAGACTTTATATGATTTTTGGAAATTTTTTCAAGATCATAAATTGTTGTACAAGATGCAGAATGTCTAGTTGTAGAATCATTTCAGGTGAAGAGCATTGAGAGGCTCTTTGAGAACATCACCTTCTCGAGTAGCTAGTTGATAAGATCCATAACCAAATGTTGTAGTAATGACAAAATGACCCAACTAGTTAGGTTTAAATTTTCCCTTTTGTTCTCTATTTTGTTGATTTTTCAGGTTCTCTCTCAGAACAAGATCACAAATCAGAATGGAAGGAAGAAATTCATACAGAAGTGGAGGAATTTATTTAATAGGAAATTATTCAAAAGGTAATAATGATCTTGTCTTTGTAAAAACAACTGTAAATTTTCTTCTAATTTCTCTTCTCTTTCCAAGACTAGACTCATGTATGTACTCTTTAATGTTTCTTCATGATCTCTAGGCAAGAGTATTCAAATGACTAATGATATCTTCTTGGTCATCTTCAAACCCTATATTTAGTTGAAGCATAGGAAATATGTTTTCATGAGGTAGCACCATTATTCCCTCATGTTTAAGCGACTAATCTTAAAATGACCATTTGTTTCCCCAACAAAGTCATCAAAAATCTGTTAGTTAACAAATTGGTCTTTCAAATAATATGACTCAAACCCTCACAAGATTTCTCTATTAACGAACAATTGAAAGAGCTTTCAATTAGCCCAATCTCTGAATCGACAGGTATAGCTCCCTAGAATAGATATTCAATGAATATGTTTTTTGTATTTTTTAAATATAAAAGGGGGCTACACACTTAACTTGAGAGAAGAAGAGGCTTCTAATGGACATACATCACCATGTTATATCCATGCTTTAAATATAAAATGATAACAAAAATATATTGTATTATTTTCCACAACTATGAAAATAAAATACAACTAAACTAATATGAAGATCTTAGCATGTACACATCCACAACTATGAAAGTCATACAAACCATAAAATGTATAAATGAGTGTTGATTTTGTTAAATAAAATAGATATGATAAATGAAAACAAAAAATGACTCACATATCATCTAATAATCATAGATCTTAAGAACATAATTTAGTATCTAAGATTAACTGACTTCATCTATCATTCATCCATTCCTTCAACAATAAATGTTTCAACTATAAATGAACAACCATATTTTTTACCCTTGGTTCTCACTCAATTGTCACAACAAAAGGGGGAGAGCTAAAACCAAAATTTCCTATTGGAGTTTATGAGTAAACAACCCACAACTCCCAAGAACACCTGCACGCAAACACCTGTCACAGAAAGAGAGATAAGCAAGAAGCTAGATAGGCCTGAACACATTGATCCACGAGAGAGGAGAAATCATTGATGTGCAAAAACAAAAGTTGTAATTCAATAATGAATAATTTGTTACAAAATTATAATCTGTTATGAAAATAGAGGAGATCAATCCTTATAAAGGAGATCTGAAACCCTAAAAGGGTAAAACCTAGGTTGCACAATAATAATTAGTAAAGCAATTAATTATTATATGCCTAAAGTTTAGCTTAAGCAGAAATAGATAATAAGTGACTTAGTAATTAAATCAAATATTATTTAATTAATAAGAAAACACTTTATTACTCTAACATTTCCAATCCCTAATAAAATGTTCAACATAGATATAAATAGTCCCTTCATCTTCCATGACGATTATAATGACAATTCTTGAAAATTAACTAAAATAGTTTCATGACAGATGGCACTTCAACACTATTGACCCTGACTCTTCTTCTCTTTGTCAGACAAATTTTTGCAACCTTGTTGTAAACCTCATGGCAACTTAATTAATCTCACCACTCTTCAAGATAATCTAACAAGCACTTAGACATCACCAATAAATCTACCAACCAATAGATAAGTATGTGACCTCGAATTGCTTTACACCATAAACTTTTGGAATCCTCTAATGGAGCAACTATGATGAAAATTTTATAAAGCCCATCTTCCACTTTGCAAATGTCGGAGACCAACCTTCATAAGTTCCCACTTTCGGTATTTTAGGAATTGCACTTCCCCCCTTCACTTTCTGATGAATGTGTACTTCAAACCTCCCTTTACTGAACAAAGGGTTCCGCCAAGGTAATAAGTCTTTTCATCATTCATCAATCAGGAATCTATTGATTTGACTTCTTCTGTCATCTTTCAATCTTCCCATGACTTCACAATGTGGGTCCTCGCATCTCTTTAGAGTTGTAGGAATTCTATGACCAAGCTTTCATTTATGTCACCTTTAGCACTCCAAACAACAATTTCCCACAATGAAACACTTTGGCACTTTCTCCTCTTATTTATTTATTTATTTACTATCAAACTTCACCTTTTGCCACTAATGCAACAAATTTCGATGAGACTTAGAACTTTGGACTTAGACTAACTGAAAGACTTAACCAAAATTTAGTACCCATATTCCCAAGATCCCAACTGCATCCAAATCCTGAATATCTGACAGGAAACTAGTTCTTTGAAAATCTCGACACTTAGAGACTCAAACGTAAAAATGAACTTTTAACCAGACTTAAAAATTTTCAATGCCAATTTTACACAAAGGGACTAAAATATGGCAACACTATGTATATGCCACATTTGTTATAATCAAAATTTTACTTCTTAGAAAAGTAGATGATTGTTTGAGAATACTATTTATGCTACATAATCACTGTGGCAGTCATATATTAGAAGTGGCCTTTTCATGTCCAAAGCATGTCAAGTATATGCAAACCACAATCATATGCATGAATACACAAAATACTACAAACTAGTACTTCTCCAATATGCCTATGAAACAAAGGTGGTTTAGGTATTTCAATTGGAAGTTACATAGAATTTGTCAAGATTTACAAGTGATAGAATAAATACAATCCATAATCTTCTTTACCATTTCTCAAATGTTCAATCTTTCTACAAATAAAATTTTCATTCCATGTGTTATCAATAATAGACATTTTGAATACAACATATGCAGTTTGTCAAAGCACTACATGCAAATAGTGCTAACTCATTCTAAAGTTGTTATTGCAATATAGTTGATGCAGGTGCATCCCGGGACTCCAATCATTTCAAAGATCCAGGATTCTACATATATTTTAATGGTTAATTTTAATAATGTAACGGTTGGATTGAGTCTAAGTTTTAGATGGTTATTTTATTAATGTATTTGGTTGGGTAGAATTAAGTGATTAAGATATAATAAATGTTTGTATCATCGTGAAGTTGACAACTTCGTTGTCAACTCCATGATACTTTACTAGTTTAGTTAATTTTCTTACTCTAATCGGTCATGAAGAATCATTAGAGGAATTAGTATGTTAAAGAGTTAGTTATGTTAGAGAGTTGGTTATCGGGTGGAATTTGGTTGTTGAAAGTTCTTTATATATGTAATGAAAAACCTGATAAGGGGGAAGTAGTAGTAGTAGTAGTACAGAGGATGTTAAGAATCGATGGAAAGAATGTAGTCGAGAAAGTTGAATAAATGGAATGTAATGTTTTATGAATTGTTTTGTTTTACTTGCTGGCCGTAAGGCACAACCACAGTCATTTTCATGTTGATACCGGGTTTGAATTGTAAGAAACAATTATAATTTGAATGACATATCATTTGCTATGTTTTTGTTCATGTCTTTTGAAGATTTTAAAGTTTGTGTTGTTTAGAACAACCAAGAAACTATTTTGTTATTGCTCGATTTGGTGATAGTCCCGATTTGGGGCATTAACGGTCTTGTGTTTATGCATTGGGTTTCTTTTAAATTATTATGGACCAATGTTAACAGCTCAGTCTTGTTAGTGTTTGGGTTCACGACAATGCCAAATGTTTGAATGATATAACATCAAACCAGTTTTAGAGAAACTGTTATGTGGTTTGTGGATTGATTACGGTCCAAGTTATGGGATATTAAGAAGTTGGTTATGCCATGTGGAGCCAAGAGGTTTGTTAGGCCAGTCACGTTGAAATATAGTCAAAAGGGAGAAGCATGTTTCATAGTGGTATTCGGGTTGAATAGGATGCTATTGAAGTTCATTGATAGCCGAAGATCCCTATACCTCATGCTCAACGTTTGGAGTTGAAGGAAGTATTGGTCAATGTGATATGAAATTATGTTGAAGATAACTTACTGAGTGAGTAAATCGAGCCCTATATTTGTACGTTGAGTATGTGTTTTGTTTGGTAGTGTTATAATCAGAGGGACCCGCAAGCAACACATTTGCAGAGTTGTTTCATCGAAGGAAAAGCATGAAGGAACCGTGGACATACAACAATTATTGAATCTTGGTAAGAGGAATTAGTGATCTATTTTGGAGTATAGTAGTTGGTCGATGCCATTATATTGTTGTATAGACATTATTTGTATCGGCACATTAAAAGATTTTTATTCTCTGATGAACATTTACAAGGAAGAACTTTCATATATGCGGATATTGAGAAAGTTTTAATGTTGTTTTAAGAAAAGTTATAAAATATATGCAGATTCAAATCATTGGTTGAGTACCTCTACATCAATTGGTATCAGAGTAGGAAACTCTTGAGCGTGTGATAGTTAGAAATCACACCAGGACCTAGCGGTGACAAATTCTATTTGATTCTTGAGTATGCTTTTGACAAGTTTTGTAGATAAATTGTTAGATTTTCTTGGTGCTGTGTACCCATTTGTGAGTGATTTTGGGGGAAACCAAATCCAACTTGATCAATTGGGTTTGAGTCCTTCACAAGCATTCAGAAGTGCTAGATCGGTAACAAGTTACATTAATGGAAGGAAAAGAAGAGATGTTGAAATTAGATGCATGGATTGCATATGAGGAAGTGCAAGAGAAAAAGAAAAAGAAAGTTGAAATGGAAAAGAGAAAATAGGAAAACAAAAGCAAACAAGAAGCAAGAAGAAAGAAGATGGAAGATGACTTAACAAATTATGAGATGAAATTAGACATCATGGACAAAAGAGATCAAGCGATACTTAAATTGATTGAAGCCCAAATAGCGTCTGAAGAAGCAGAAATGAAGGTGAAGAGTTGTCCATTGGAAGGACAAGAGAAGAAAACCGATGCTGGTGAAGAGCAAAAGGTTTTGGATGAACCTTGTGTTGAGAAGGTTCTGGTTGAATATAGAGATGCTGAAAAGATTGTTGATTTGGGCAGCAACGATTTGATTACGGAAAAGCTTGAGGATAGTCACATGGTTTACAATGATCAAATGGTAGATGATATAGTCTCACATGAAAAGACATTGGTATTGGTGAGCATGGAGGATAATATGGAAGTAGTTCACAGTGAAAGAATTTTTTCCATTGATGGAGTTCTGATTCCTTTAGCGGATCAATCCAATATTCAGATTCATGGAGGAGAAATATATGTTTTATTTTGTGCGGGTGTGCAACACACATGTGTGGATGATGCCTATGATTTGGACTCTATTTTTTCCTCCAGAGCGCAAGTGTACAAGCTCTTGGTGACTATGCTTATTTTTGTTGGGGTTCATCGAATGATGCCCTTGAACTGGAAGACTCGAAAGAAGACTAATTCAAAGGGACTTGAATTCTTTTGTCCTGGGGAGCATGATGCAGGCGCATCCCAGGACTCCAATCTTTCAAAGATCTTGGATTCTACATATATTTTAATGGTTAATTTTAATAATGTAACGGTTGGATTGAGTCTAAGTTTTAGATGGTTATTTTATTAATGTATTCGATTGGGTAGAATTAAGTGATTAAGATATAATAAATGTTTGTATCATCGTGAAGTTGACAACTTCATTGTCAAATCCATGATACTTTACTAGTTTAGTTAATTTTCTTACTCTAATCGGTCATGAAGAACCGTTAGAGGAATTAGTATGTTAAAGAGTCAGTTATGTTAGAGAGTCGGTTATTGGGTGGAATTCAGTTGTTGAAAGTTCTTTATATATGTAATGAAAAACCCGATAAGGGGGAAGTAGTAGTAGTAGTAGTACAGAGGATGTTAAGAATCGATGGAAAGGATGTAGTCGAGAAAGTTGAATAAATGGAATGTAATGTTTTATGAATTGTTTTGTTTTACTTGCTGGCTGTAAGGCATAGCCACAGTCATTTTCATGTTGATGTCGGATTTGAATTATAAGAAACAGTTATAATTTGAATGACATATCATTTGCTATGTTTCTATTCATGTTTTTAGAAGATTTTTAAGTTTGTGTTGTTTATAACAACCAAGAAACTATTTTGTTATTGCTTGATTTGGTGACAGTCCCGATTTGGGGCATTAACGGTCTTGTGTTTATGCATCGGGTTTCTTTTAAATTATTATGGACCAATGTTAACAGCTCAGTCTTGTTAGTGTTTGGGTTCACGACAGTGCCAAATGTTCGAATGATATAACATCAAACCAGTTTCAGAGAAATCGTTATGTGGTTTGTGGATTGATTACGGTCCAAGTTATGGGATATTAAGAAGTTGGTTATGTCGTGTGGAGCCAAGAGGTTTGTTAGGTCAGTCACGTTGAAATACAGTCAAAAGGGAGAAGCATGTTTCACAGTGGTATTCGGGTTGAATAGGATGCTATTGAAGTTCATTGACAACCAAAGATCCATATACCTCATGCTCAACGTTTGGAGTTGAAGGAAGTATTGGTCAGTGTGATATGAAATGATGTTGAAGATAACTTACTGAGTGAGTAAACCAAGCCCTATATTTGTACGCTGAGTATGTGTTTTGTTTGTAGTGTTATAATCAGAGGGACCCCCGAGCAATGCATTTGTAGAGTTGTTTCATCGAAGGAAAAGCATGAAGGAACCGTGGACATACAACAATTATTGAATCTTGGTAAGAGGAATCAATGATCTATTTTGGAGTATAGTAGTTGGTTGACGCCATTATATTGTTGTGTAGACATTATTTGTATTGGCACATTAAAAGATTTTTATTCTCTGATGAACATTTACAAGGAAGAACTTTCATATATGCGGATATTGAGAAAGTTTTAATGTTGTTTTAAGAAAAGTTATAAAAGATATGCAGATTCGAATCATTGGTTGAGTACCTTTGCATCAATAGTGTTGCCTGGCAATAGATATGTCTTTCTATAATGATAATATGGTCTTTCGTGTAGTATCCCTACTAGAAGAAATGTGCATCATCGTTGTAGTTATTACCATAGTTTAATACATGCCTTGATTCTTTGGTTGTTGACATGTAACATGACAATTTTCTTGTATTAATTTTCATAAAAGAATAAAACATTTTCAATTTCAATCTCATTGTTGGAAATTATGGACATAATATCCTTTTTTTTTTTATAGATTGACATATTTCAATTGTAATTGAAACTTTAATGATACAATAGCTATAGTTATCATCTAAATGGAAAGGCAACATAGTAAATGTATTACAAGCGTATTGTCAAAATGGTCTCATGGAAATGTTGCCTTCGCCTACAGAGAAACTAACTAGAATGAACAGATTGTCAGAGCAATCAACTTTTAAAGTGTACAAAGCAAGGAGTCGTAATTGTATAAATATATTGCTAATTTCCAAAAAGACAAGGAGACGTGCCAAGAAAAGCCCATATAAAGGTGTTAACATACGTACAAGGTTGCCATGTTGCAGAAATCAGGAACCCCAATACTAAGCTTCACCATTGGCTTGGTACATTTGACACCACTGAGGATGCTTCTAGTGCATATGATAAGGTTGCAAAGTCCATGAACTGAATTAGATTAAGGTCAAATTTTGGTAGCAATAGTCTGGAACCATACAATAACATGGAAGTGAATATTATGTCATCTCCAATAATGGTGTCCTCTTCCATGGTACAAGCACATCACAATAGTCCAAGTTCCCTTTCATGTTCTAGCCTCTCTTTTATTTTCAACTGTGAATCTTCGTCAATGATCAATGCATCTACTGATAGAATTCCCAATTTCCAATGCAGTTCCATCTCAACATGCAATGTTGAGAATGATTTTGTTGTTCACTATATAAAAAAGGAAACCAATGTTCTGTTATTTGACAATCATGAACAAGTGAAATCAAATTATTCTAACGATGCACAAAAAAAATGCACATGTTTGATGGTTCTCTACAACCAAGATTATTAGATGACATAGTTCACACATACTTAGCGACATAGAGTATCGAACATCGCAAAGAAGGTGCTGACAATAGCAACACAGATGGTGGCAACTCTCTAGACTTCCTAAGTGCTATAGCTAATCCATACAATTGCAACATTGTTGCATCTAATTTGTCAATATCAACTTTGGATACCCTAAAAAATGCAACCTCCAATTGTGTACAAGTGTACTAAAGCACTGGTATTCACTCTAATCACATTTATTTCTTACTATTTGTCATTTGCATGACATAACTATGAGAGTCGTTGAAGCATACAATTAGGTTATTGTATGTATATAGCTTATACAAAAATTTGTACTATTGTGACTAATTTGGTAACTTTTTTCCCTTGTAAATAAATTGTAGGGAGTGGATAGATTGTTGATTGTTTTACGAATCATCATCTTTCATCCAGTGAACTAGAAATTGCACACATAAGGAGGAATGCAATTGATTTCATTCTAGACATGCACAACATGCCCAATTTCATATACTCCAATAACAATGCTGCAATTGGGAACGTATACGATGACAGTTATTTGTTGTCTACTAAAGATGAAAGTTCTAGCAATAGACTACAAAAATAATATGACATATGTCTAGAGATTGCAATAGAAATTGAGAAACTCAAGAGTAGGTTATTCAAAGTGGAGGAAACTGTGAATGCTATGAAAGAGGCCATCTTTAAATTTTGCAAGTGCCACTCAACGTGCACTCTGCAATACAATTAAGCATGTTCCAATCCCATAAATTTTTGGCAAAGAAGAGGTCTACATTACATACCGCTTTTTACTTTTGTACTCTGTAAACTCACATCCAACACTAAAGCCATGTAGGTATACATAAAAAGAAAGTCAAGAACAAAAATGTATTTTGTAAGCAAAGAATATAGTATAATTATCTGAACATTCAAAAATTTTGGCAAAAAAAAGGTTTAAATTACATACCATATCCTTTAAACTTTCCCATACTCATTCCTCCCTTTCCTCCAAACCTTGGGGTTCAACAGTTCCAAATCCAAGTCTAAAGTCATATAGGTGCACATAAAAAGAAAGAAAATAACAATAAACTATTTTGCGAGGAAAACATATTGTATAATCAAATTAAATGTTATTTTGTTTGTAAGAAATTGACAATAAAATTTATTATAACTCATTTTGCAATGGATAATTAGTGATGCAGTTGTCTAGAAATAGAATATGAACATTAAACATCCATCGCCCCTTGGTATTGTGAAGCCCAACTAAGAGAGCTTGTTGTCTCTTTATGCTATGTTTCCATTGTAGTCTAAACTATATTAGTAATATGCTAGACTCATTATCAAATGTGATATTTACCATGTATGCATACGTCTCCAATGTACCTCATCTCACGTGTGATCTTAATAGCTTATACTCTTATATAGTAAATCATCATATATACATGCATTTGGCTAAGAAATATAGATGCACTTGGCTTAAAAATGCAACAAGACATCAATGTAATAGCATATGAAAAAATAGAAATCATGTCTTTTAAATTTATAATAGAATCAAGGTAGAAACATATGAGCTTAATATTATCTATTACAATACATAATTACTAACACCTATTTTAATACAACATTTGTAGGCACTAGCGAACCCCACAAAGGAGAAACAATATGGAATCTTTCCTTCATCAAACCAAATCTCTTGGGCACTTAATGTTCGTGTTCAATATTTCTTTTTGAGATACCCACACAGCTTAGTTCTAGATTTCTTTGTCTAGTGCTCTTTAGACAAACACTACATTTTCAAAATTTTAAACTAGATTATTATCCTTCCACCAAGAGTAGTTATGATTAATGTGTTTCTTTAAATTAATGAATGAAACATACTACAACTAATATCGTTTCATTTGCAAATTTTTTTTAATATATTGCATTCAAATTTTTGAAAATAAGATACAATGATAAAATATATTAAAGTCTTTTGTTTTTGGTTGAAAGTTCAACTTTGGCTAAGAGCCAAGGACTTAGGGGTATCCATTTCGCCAAAATCCGCTCAAGGCATGATCCTGACCTCATCCCTTATGGTGTCGGAGCCTTTGCACACAACAAGACTTGAGCGGCACGATCCTGACCTCATCCCTTATGGTGTCAGAGCCTTTGCACACAACAAGACTTGAGCCATGTGGACTCATTGAGAACCAATCAACTTCACCGACAAACCAAGAGCCCATTCACATTAAAATCATTTTACTATTGCATATGCAAATACAATACTTTTTAGTTAAATTTTGCACAAATGAAATATGTAGCCTAAGTACATGCCCCATGAAATAAAATTACTTAGCAATATGACTACAACCTTCACCTCAAATTCCACATGGGCGCAATGGGTGTTGTAAAAAAAGATGCAAATAGAAAATTGACGGCTCAAAATTTCGTCCGCAATGTTTGCCCTAATTTCGTCCGCCTCATAGAAGCTCGGTTTTAAAGTTAGGGTTTGAGAGATTTGATTTTAGTTGGATGCGGCCTTGCTTGCTGCTAAACCCTTCGCAGATGTATTAAACATGGCGGTCGGGTAAGCCTCTTTTTGATCTCTTATTGTTATTGTATTGCAGGTTTATTCATTGTATGCGAAATTCTAGTTATTTATTGTGATTGTGAATCAAACCAGGAAGAACAAGCGCATCTCAAAGGGCAAGAAGGGAGGAAAGAAGAAAGCGTGAGTGATTAGATCTTATGTGTTCCTACTTTTCAAAGTAATTGCAACGGACACATGAGGAATTAATGGTGTGATGGTATTATACAGGGTCGATCCGTTTACGAAGAAGGATTGGTACGACATAAAGGCCCCATCTTCCTTCAACACCAGGACCGTCGGGAAGACGCTCGTTACCAGAACGCAGGGAACCAAGGTAACGCATTACATGTTGTCATTCATTACAGATTTAGCTCTTCAAAAATGTTTGCAGTTGCTGTGCTTTATAGGTTTTCTGCAAATGTCTATTTTATTACCTTTTGTGTAAATATTTAAAAGAAAAACTGTCTCATTTCGATTTTCATTCTTCCTTATTTTCGGTTTCGTCGTTGGCATCTCTTTACCCTTTATATTGGGCTACTTCCACAAATCTTTTGATGTAAAAAAATTGCAGAAGAAATTTTATTTCAATCTACTTTGATTAACTGTAATTATCTCTTGTATTTTATTATTTGCTATGTGAACAATATCAATCGGTTGATAGATGTCCTCTCTACAATTTACAGATAAAATTTATCTGTTATATTTATATCTAGCTATGTATATGTGTAGTCTTAATCGGTTGACAGTGGAGTTCTCTACATTTTACAATAGCGGTTGTCACTTAACGATTATATTTTTGGGCGACTCAACATCTTGCTAGCCATGCATGCTTATCCCAAATCAAGTTGTTTTTGTGGGCCTATTTGTTAGTTGCCTGGACTGGATTGCATAATTAGATTACTGTTCAGTAGTGTGCGCCTTCAGTTGGTTGTAGAGGGCATTAAATTTACTGTTCAGATATCTTTATTTTTATAGTGTTTTCCCATAGGGTTTTAGCAGAAAAACCCTAAGAAACTCTTGGAGGAATTCTTACTTTGTGTACATGATTCTATCGTCTTTGTTAATTATCTGTAATAGATTGGCCATTTAATAATTTATTGAATTGTGGTAGATTGTAATGTAGTCAAAAGTGTCTTTTCTGAACTTTAAGAAGAAATATTGTAGGAGATGGTGCCTTTTTAATGTCCTGGCAAGAGAAGAGCTTTTATGCGTAATTGTCATGCCCCCCCTTTTGAAACCCTAATTATGTCGTCCACACCCTTTTCACGTCATGGCAAACCAGTAACTCAAGTTTTTGAAGTCCCTGAGAGACAAAATTGAGATATTCATACATGAAAAAGTCCACCATGCTACCAGAGACTAATATATATACCGAAGGCGACAAGACTTATATATATATCGGTGTATCAAGGAGCACCAATCAAAGATTGATAAAGATATATCAAGTAAGACTCAAACATAAAGAAATTAGAATAAACAGCTGATGTTATCATTACAAGTGACAGCTGTATATCAAGCAACTAGTAATTGAGGGAATCAATATCAGTTATATAAGAAGATTTAATTCTGTCTTAGATTATTAAAAGATGGGCACATATGATGAAGTGTAGAAGACAAAAAGAAGATTAATAAGTTGGAATAGTTATAGTGATAAAATGTTTTGATGGAGAATCGACAATGGAGTACACTAACATTTGGTAATAGCAATTGCCATATTTATTTTGGATAGAGATCCCTGAGTATCATGATTTATGAAGAGTCCACTAATTGTCTGTGGCACAACACAAAACAAGTTATGTGGAATCTATAAAGGCATTCAGGTATATCTCGAAGGCATGGAGTAGAATCTTAGTTAAAACATTGGCCATGAGCATGGTTAACATGTCAATTGATTGCTAATAATTCGATTAATAAGAATGGCAAATGGATATAGCATTGCCCACACACATGTACACTAAAAGACTAAAAGTACTATCAATGTGGAAAGGGTAATAGAGATGATTTGTGTAAGTTCTGAAGAGAAGTGATTAAGGAGGGACATGTCTTTTCGATATAAAGGTGGCACTATTGGGTTTGCAAGATATATATATATATATATATATATATATATATATATATATATATATATATATATATATATATATATATATATATATATATATATATATATATATATATATATATATATTGAGAATGAGTTTCATTCCCCCAAAGACCATGGGAAGAGGAATATTGATATAATGAAGTAAAATTGGTAGCAAATAAATATTTTGCTAGTACACATTACATACTGTGGTATGGGTCTCCTTTTGTAATAATTCAGTGAATGTCTGCATACTCCTTGGATTGTTTTTCACGATTATTTGGTTATTTAATTGCATCGAAGAAGATTGATCTGTGCATATCTACGTACCTTCAGAATTACTGTCTATTATCCGACTCTTTATTTGTATCAAAGATGATCTGATCTGCATACGTCTGCATACTTTCTGTTTATGATTATTTGCCATAGTGCAATAGATAAATTTAGATCTACATTCCTTGGTATGAGTATCATGTGACATATATATTGTATAATGATTCTGCTTATGACTGCTTTCTATTGAATTATTTATGCAGTTCAGAAATATGATATTCATATGTGATTGCTTATATATATTTATACATACATAATCATATACATTTGCATACCTTTGAAGTAATAGGTATTTTTACTATTTTATAATTATCTGATTTAGCAATAATAGGTTTATCACGTGTTCAATGACTTAATATAGAAGTATGTGTAAGATGTTATGCATACTTATAGTTTCTGACTCCTTTAATCAACCATGGTAAGGAAAATGAGGTAATTATAGTTTGGAGAATGGTGATGAAGTCCCTTTCTAAGCACGCTGCCTTATGGTTGTGATTGGGGAGTCTCAGTGGGGCTAAAGGGGGACAAAGAGGTCTGCCTTTGGGCTTAGGAAGGACAGACTTCAGGGCACTCTGTTATGAAAGCTCCTCACAGTCCCTACCATGGTAAGTGGGTGTTCAATCGTTTGAAGCCAAGTTATCAGTGGCAAAATGAAGGAGAACGGTTGTAGGACCACATTTTTTTGGTTATCTTATCTTATTGGTTATCTCTTTCCTAAGTGTTCAGTAATGTCGCTACCAGGCTCACCATGCAGGATTTGCGATCTCTCTGCACTTCATTCTTTGGAGTTAGATCGCTATTTGCTTGCCTTCTTGGCTATCTACTTGCTTTCTTGGCTGATCTATTCTTTGACGTAATGTGTTCCCAGATTGATCACACATTAGTCAAAGAGGGGCAAATGTATACACCTAAAAATTGTCATCTAGACTATTAGCCCCTTTTGCTAAATCATAAATTACTTATTCTTGATCAAATCCTAGCTTTATCATTTATTCGATTATTTTCTATGGGCTAACCATCTTATCCTAAGTCTTTATTTATTAAAAAAAATATTCCCTGTACTTTTAATAAATAAAAAGCTCTCACTTTTCCTCTTATCCTAAGTTGCATAAATAAAGTATTATTCTTATTTAATAAAAAAAGAAAAAGTATTTTTTGTCTCATATGGACACAAAAGTCAACTCTTATTTTCCTATTGGAAGATACTTGTGCACATGGATTGCTCCTTTTTTAAGTTTCACCGTTGATTAAATCTTTTGCCTCTTAATCTCCATGGTCCATTCCTTCTCATTTCTTATAAAAGAAGAGCTCTTTTCTTCATTCTAGATCTTCAACTTTTTATGCTAATATTATGCTGCAGGTTTTCTAGGTACACTTTGAAGCTTTTGAAGATTTGGAGCATTCTTAGCATCTACATCTCATTCTTGCATTCTTAGCTTAGTTTCATATTTATGCTTTCTTAGATTAGCTTCATTTCTATGCTTTAGATTAGCTCACATAGATTAATTAGCTTGGGTTGTAACACTTGCATATTTCCTTTCATAGCTTAGCTTGCATTTTCATTTTAGCATAGCATTGCATTGCATTTTCATTCTTGATTCTTGAGGATATTGGCATTCTTGCCCTTGTCTTCATTGAATCTCCCATTGCATGGTTTACTAGCAAGGTTATAGGCTAAATAGCTCTAGCTGAGAGCATTTTTAAAAACCCTTGCACTCCATGCCTAGGGAGTTATGGATCGATTTGTGAGGGCTCATTTTTGAGTTTCCTTGCATGTAATGATCCATAGAAGTGTGACACATTTATAGCACATATTTTTTGGCGCCCACCGTGGGGCAGAGTAGATAGACTTTGTCCTTTAAATTTTGCATTTTTGTCAATTTTTGTCAATTTTTCGGCAAGTTTTTAGCGTATTTTTTGTTCTCTGGTTTTCTGTGTTAGTATATCGCGCGATACTTCTCAGTATATCGCGTGATACTTCTCAATATATCGCGCGATACTTCTCAGTATATCGCGTGATACTTCTCAATATATCGCGCGATATACCTTTGTATGCGCGCGCGATACTTTGCCTGGTAGAAGTATCGCCTGGCTATAGTAGAGTATATCGCCTGGTCTCGGGCGAAGTATCGCTTGGTGGCGGGCGAAATATCGCGCGGACTGATAAGTATCGCCTGGTGTCGGGCGAAGTATCGCGCGATACTGTGTCTGTACCTGGCAGTGACCTATTTTTAAGTTATTTTATCCATCTTGCAAGTTTTAGGTTCTTAGCTATTTTTTTGAAATTTTTTGAAATTTCTAGCGTTTTCAAATCTGTGCCACTCTGAAAAATGGGTGCCTATTTTTTTTTTGAAATTTTGCAAATGCTATCAAAAGTTTAAGTGTGATATATCGTTGGAAAGGTTTTTTCGAGCCTAATCCAATCATGATGGTTTCATTTTCAAATTTTATCATTTGATCAGTTATTTTTGTAGATTATCTGATTTTTCATGTACTAATTATTGTTAGATTTTGGATTTTGATTCTCCTAACTCTTGTTGGTCTAACAAGTTGTGGTTGTAGGTGCTTCTTGCTTGAAATTTGCTAAAATCGCATGTCAAAGAGGGCTACTAATGGTTTTTGCAGGGCTGCCCTAAGCATAAAAACCAAATCAAGTGCTTGTTTAATTGCTTTTTTTATTAAATGTGGCATATACTAGTTGTTTCCTTTCATAGGCACTTAATACATTGTTGTAGAAATTTTGAGGTGGTAGGAGAGTATGCTCTTCACCCTTGTGGTGAAACAGAAATCTTGACCCATCTTGGAATTTTGAAAGCAAGGGGGTAATTGAATCTTTGCTTGGTGTGTTTGGGAGAGATTCTTGAGATAGGGGAGTATGCTCTTCACCCTTGTGGTGAACCAAAAACCTTGAACCTCAAGAATTAATCCACTCTTTGTTTAGTTTAGGATCTTTTAGTGGGTCTGCTCTTGAGCAATCAAGAGGAACGACCCAAGTGGGGACAACCTTGTCATCATTTTCTTTGGTGGCGAGTGATTCCAACTCACTATAATCTCAAGGCTATCGATGACACAAAACTTTGTTAGACAGTATTTATCTTCGCTTGATGTGAGTAACTTGTGGGATTGTGACCATGAGGAAAGCATTAAGCAAGAATGCTTAAGGTACTTTTGAGGCCACGAGGTCCTAGTCTTTTATGAAGAGCAAGAGGGGTGCTATGAACGGAAACCCTTACTATGAACCATTAGATAGAGGCCACCTTATTTTAGCCGCTTAGCTTCTTGGTGCAAAGATTGATCCAAGTGGACTTATCCGGATCACCCCAAGACACTCACCATATGTGTTCCTTTGGTTGTGTTTTTTGACACTTCCATGACAACGCCAATATCTCTTGTGGGCAACCACTTGGTGTGAGGCAAGGGAGCATCAAGTTGTGGGCCACGTTGCTAAGTAATGAGCCTTGTCCTTCTAGGTAGTAATTGCTTGAATTGTCTTCGATTGTGCTATACCAATGTAAACGTTTTCAACATTCAAACAAACGGTAGCATTCATAAAGTTCCCTATTTTGATATCACAAGTGCTTGTTTTGGCAAGGTTGCTTTTGCCCTTGTTTCAAGTGTTCTATGACATGTTTGATCCCATACTGTTTGCAAACCTGTCTTTTATTTATTGCTACTTCTTGTCAAACTGAGAAATTGCACTGTTCAATCTACAAATTTGGTCCAAGCGCTTCAAAACTGAGTTTTTCACGTTCACTGGTCAAGAGTCATATGATATTGAAGTATCCTTGCATACCTTCAACCAAGAACCCTGAGTCATTTTTACTGTCTTGTCATTGCTACAATTCAGAGTTGCTAAACTTGCACTTTAACCTGCTGTAGAGTGTCCTTTTCTGTTCTTACCGAAAATTGGTTTGTTACTTACATGTTTAGATTTGTTCTAGACTGAAACAAATGAGCTAAAACTATTGGATTTGAGCTTAACAAATGCTACTCTTGATCACTTGTCGCATCACGGTTACCTCTCTAGCTACTTGCTTATTGAGCTTCTTGCTCACTGCTCGACTTTAGTCAATTGATTGCTATAAGTACTTGAGCACTTTTGACGAGTCATCTCTCTATTGTTCTACTTTGACAAGTGATCTTTATTAGCCTTGCTTATCTCAAATCTGAGAAACTGTCTCATTCTATTAGTTGACCAACATCTCTTTTCATGCCGGTTACAACTCGGTCTCAGTTTGAGCAGGAGAATCACCCTCTGTTCAATTATACACAGTTACCTTCTCCAACTAGACGTTCCAAAGCACCCATTAGCAAAGATAGTTCTAGTTCTGACCAATCTGAGAAATCTAAGGCTACACCATGGTACAAAGGAGGTTTCCTCTTTTCCGCGTTCAAGACTCCCAAAAACACAGATAGTGTCTCACTCACTTTGACTAAACAAGAAAAGTTTCAACTCTTGCAAGAACACTTTGAGCGTAAGGATAATCAAGCGCGCTTAGACAAAGAACACAATCAACAAAGGATGGATGCTACTAGGCGCATGGCTTATAGAGGGACCTTTCATGAGCAACCTGAGACTAGTAATCATGAGCATAGACCTCTTTTTAACAATGGCAACAATGACAACAACACGCCACCAAGATCTCCTCCAAGACCTAACTTTGGTATGCCTTCTTCACCACCTAGACCTCCTCCCTCTCAACATGAGGCAGAGGCTAATGATGAGATTTCTAGTGAGGATCTTATGAGATGTGAACAAGATGTGGATTTCCAACGAATGATGCATAAGCTTTTAGAGCGTAATGGCAATCAATATTTTCAATATATGACTTCTAGAGGATACAAGCTTCCTCCCGGCTATGATGTCAGACAAATTGTCCAACAAAGAGTACCAACTGAATTGGAAGTCCTTCAAGAAGAATTACGTCGAACAAATCAACGCCTTACCCAAATGGCATTAGAAAGAGAGCCTCCAAAGGTCTCTTTTGTAGAATCAATTTGTGCTCTTCCTTTTGATAAAGATCTATACATGGTCCCATTTCCTAAGGATATTGAGGTTCCTAAATATGACAAGTATGATGGAAATGGTGATCCTCATGACCATGTGCGTCATTTTTATGCTCTTAATATGGACTTTCTTCATGAAGACACATATCTTCTACGCTTATTCCCTCGAAGCTTAAGAGGCCAAGCTTTAGAATGGTTTGCAAAATTGACACCACCACTTAAGACTTTTGATGAGTTAGCTCAGCGATTTACCCAGCAGTACTCTTACAACATCCAACAACCTGTCACTGTGATAGATCTCGGTAATCTAAGACAACATCAAGGTGAGCCATTTGCAACTTACTTACAACGTTGGAAGTCATTGTATTCTCGATATCCTCATCAGCTACCCGAAAGAGAAAAGATTGACATTTTCGTCAACACACTTGTGCCTGAGCTATTTTATGATCTAAGGAAGCAACTGTTCTCCTCCTTCCATGACATGGTTGAAAGTGCATATCGAATTGAGGATGTAGCTATAAGAAAAGGGGATATTGTTATCAATAAAGATGCTAAAGGCAATGGCAAAGACAAGAACAAACCTTGGAATAAGAACAAGTATGTTGTTAATGATGGGGTTGTTGATGCTCCTAAAGTTAAAGAGCCTGCTTTCAATCTCTCCAATGCTATCTATGCAGCAAAACAACAAGAAGCTAGCAACACTCACAATGCTCCTAAACCTCAATATGCAGATAAGCCTAAGAAGTCATTTCGAAAGCGAGTCTATACCAAGTTGGCAGAACCTTACGATGTGATCCTTAAGACTTTGGTTGACAATGGATATCTTACGCTTCCTGATAAACCTGGTAACTGGGATCCAATAAATAAGCCTGATTGGTGGAGAGAGGATCATTACTGCCATTATCACAGAAACAAGGGACATCCAACAGACAATTGTTTTAGGCTTAAGGATGATATTCAGGATCTTATTGAGAACGACAGAATCTCCACTGATGGCTTAAGGAAAAATTCTGATCACATAGCTTTCAAAGATCCTCTACCTAAGCATGATAAGGGGGAAACCTCTCAAACACATAAGAAGAATCATGATGCTAAGATCAATTACACGTATCCTTGTAATACACCTGTGATCAACATGGTAGAGCCCGTTGAGAGTGTTCTAATGATGAGGTCTCAAGATGATAATAAAGCCAATCATGGTAAGCCAAAGTTAGTCTTGCAAACACGTGGTAGTTCATCTTCCGGAAGTGAGACACTGAATGCTGTTACTAGGGGGCAAGCCAAGATTGTCCTTAAAACTGCACAAGATCCCAAGAAAGCTTTGCCTTCCAAACAAGTGGCTCCTTCAGCCACCCCTAGCTATGATCTTGTCCAACATTTGCAAAAGACACCGGCACAGATATCTATCCTTGAGTTGCTTCGGTTATCCTCTTCGCATAGAGAGATTCTTGATGAGGCTCTACATACAACACGTGTTCCCAACGACATTGATCCAGATCAATTTCAGGCTATGGTCAACCACATTTCATCTCCGCTATCTCTCTCCTTTTCTGCAGAAGATGACATATCTATTGCTCACCCACATAATCTAGCTTTACACATTGAAGTTCTAGTCTACAATACCCGAGTCCGCCGAGTCCTGATAGACAATGGTGCAGGGTTAAATATTGTTTCTTTCAATGTCATACAACAATTGGGTTTGTCAGAATTTGCTGTGGATTCCAAGAAGAAGATTACTATAAAAGCTTATGATGAAGTGGAAAGATCTTCCAAAGGTCTTGTCACGCTGCCTGTCCGAGTGGGCCCTATCACGAAAGATATTAGCTTCCAAGTATTGGACATCCCACTCGCATATAACATTCTTTTGGGTCGTCCTTGGATCCATGACATGCAGGCTGTTCCTTCCACTTATCATCAGTGCGTCAAATTTCCGTACAATGGCACTGAGGTTGTGATTCTTGGAGACCATACTATTGCTATTAATGCTCTTACTGCTGCTGAAAAATTTGTTCCTCACAATGAACCTACTGATGATCCTAGTACATCTCTAGTTGCTGCTAAGAAATCACTTAAGATGATGAGCCTTGGTATGGGTGAATATACACTGGGTTCCTTTGCTTCTATACCTGTTTCTCCTAGGTCATATGGGAGACCTTCTGATCACATGAAGCCTTCCACTTCTGCTATGGTGATCTTTGATACTTTTGTTCCTTCATCCATTCCTTTAGATGCAGACAGAGAAGAACAAGCTATTCAAGAGTGGATCTATAGAGAGGATTCTAGAAATACTCCCATACTCAGTAATTCAGACACAGATACAGATGAGTCACCACTACACACTATGGTTCAAATGGGAGATGATCTTCCCTCTACTTCACTTCTTTGGGGAGAAAAATGTATATCTACTGATGATATGGATGTTGATATGGTTCATTCTTGTAGTAACCCACCTGACGTGGTTGATGGGTCTTGTGTGAGGTCTGATGAGTTTGTTCCTCGTATTGCCTTAGTGGACCACGCTGGTTCTTATATGACAAGTCTAGATCTAGCTACTTTTGGAGCTTACTCTATAGGCTCAACCTCTCGTGTCACCAGAGATGACATCCTTCACATAAATACTATTGAACCAGTCACTTCATTTCATCTCACATCAACACCTGTTACTTCTTCCACCAGCGAACTAGCAACAAAAAGATCGAATCAACAATCAAACATCACAGTCATCTAGTCAAACAAAAAGAGCAATGGTCGAATGGCGAAAACCACATTGTGGCGGTATCCGCACCTAAGAAAAGTAAAAATGAAAATCTGCTCAAAAATAATGATTCTCAAATAAAAGATGACAAGCTGATTCTCTACAAAAAAATGATGCACTACCTCAAGCATGATCTCATATCTATTATACTTCAGCCCATTCCTAGAGCTAAGAACAAAGTTGGTAATGCCTTGGTTACTTCAACATCCATCTTACAAATGAAAAAGCATAAATTTCACTTCAAGTTCCTGGTGGACGAATTAGGCTATCCTGCTCACAAATCTTACAATCCTACCATCTTTTCATATCTTCCACCTCATATTCCTCTTGCAAATCCACCACGCCATTCCTTCCGCCATCCCTTACACTTTGCCTTTGTCTCTGGTGACTTGTATAGGAAGGGTCTAGATGGAACTCTCCTTAAGTGTCTAGAAATAGAGGAGTCAGAAAAAGTGCTAGCTGAAATCCACAATGGCATATGTGGATCACATTCGAACGATCTTCCGCTAGCTCAGACATTGCTCAGGGCTGGTTATTATTGGTCAAACTGGTTGAGAGCTCCTATCGTCACAGTTGCAGCATTTGGGCCTGGGGCCTATCAGTTCTCTACATCAGAGGAAGCAGATTCTTGATGCCCATTTTTGTCTGGGGCATCCTTTGTACATATTTTATGCTCTTGAAAAAATTCCAAAAAAATTCATATATGATGCTGAAAAAATCCTAAAAATCATAAAAAGTACTTAAAAAATGAGCATCCTAGTGAAAACCTAGCAATAGGCGCTTTGATGTCTCACCAAAAAAATCAAAAAATTCAAAAAATCAAAAAAAATTGAAAAAGTGCCTTGGTGAAAACCTGAAAACAGGCTCCTTGGTAGCAAAAATACAAAAACAATTTATAAAAAGTCCTAAAAAATTGCAATAAATCTATCAAGTGGTGAAAACCTAGAAATAGGCACTGCTTGAGACCCTCTGCACCTATGTCTATCAGTCTTGCGTGGCGCTCATTCGCTCCACTTCTCGCTTTGCCTCTCCTAGCCTGGAATTGACTCTTGTCTTAGTCTAAGAGGCATACGTTGTTTTAAGCTTATCTTGGGTCTCTTTGTGCATTGGGTTTCTTAGGCATCTCACAAATGATGTTTTTCAACACCACCCCAATTGTGTTTTTTAACACTACCCTAGCGTCGAGTGTTTCTCAACACTTATCAGATGTCTTACCCTACAGTCTAGTATGATGCAATATTTCTCATTTGCAGATGCGATACTCAAAGCTTGACTCTATGACCTACACACACGCACTTGACTCGCTGAGACTATGTCGACTTTATTTTTCTTTGTGTGCTGTCTATGAAGATTTCTTTGATGAGTGATCTCTCCCTGAGAAGTTTTCGATGATGCATAGCTAGAAGACTGAGGGAATGAGAACATGTTTTATTGCTTTTTCTGTTTGTGGGTATATTTTGTTGGTCCTAACTGTCATGAGCATTTATGCTGGTCTTACTTGACACTATGGACCTACAAGGTATTATCCTTGACTGTTTTGCAAGTGCATGCTTATAGTCATCTTGACTCTCTTGTGTCTCGATGCTAGCATAATCTTGCTATATCAAACTTAGGTAATCTCACTGCACTAGTCATCTTGACCTACATGTCTTTGATGCCTAGGTGGGATTTCCACATTTCTATCTGATATAGATCATATTCAGATCCACATAGTTATGCTAGGGTGTATTGTATGATCTTGCGATGCTACCAATAACGCTCAATGATGAATATTAGATGTCTATTGGCTTTGTGACCTTGCAAGTAAACCACTTTTCATGTAGCTTGCATTCTTAAGTTCATGTTAGTTTAGTTTTGCATCTTGCATATGGAGAGAGCTCTCTTTTTCATCTTACGTGGATTTGTTAATCAACTGCGCTCACCTTTCGCTTCTTCTTGATCATGTCTTTCACTTCTTGTCTTTCATATTACATCATTTTCCTTTCATTTCGGGATCGAAACCGAAATCCAAGTTCACCTTGATCATCCAAATCACCTTTTCCCCCTCTTTCACGCAGTTGGCTGACCTTTTGAGGCCTGATCCTTCAATCTTCGCTGGGGCATTCCTCACCTCTTCATCTCCATCTCTTTCAAACTTCTAGTCTTTCATTCACTTTCAATCTCAAGTTCAAATTCTTCCCCCTCTCCATGGTGTTTTCGGGTTGAGGGACCGCTTGGTTCATGCCCCGTGTCCCATGTGTGGGGCATACCTTCACTACTTGATGGTTGTTCTATTCTCTTCAGCTTCGATTATGATTTCTAGTGATTTGATCATGTCTCTCTTGCTTCTGCATTCCCTCTACCCGGATTTCGCTTTTGATCCCGAGGGGGCAGACACATCATATCTTATTGGTTATCTTTTTCCTAAGTGTTCAGTACTGTTGCTACTAGGTTGACCATGCAGGATTTGCTATCTCTCTGCACTTCATTCTTTGGAGTCAGATCGCTATTTGCTTGCCTTCTTGGCTATCTCTTGCTTTCTTGGCTGATCTGAGTTGCTTTGTGATCCCAAATCGATCTCACATTTCAACTTCATTCTTTGACTACATGTGTTTCCAGATCGATCACACATTAGTCAAAGAGGGGCAAATGTATACACCTAAAAATGGTCATCTAGACTATTAGCCCCTTTTGCTAAATCATAAATTACTTATTCTTGATCAAATCCTAGCTTTATCATTTATTCGATTATTTTCTATGGGCTAACCATCTTATCCTAAGTCTTTATTTATTAAAAGGAATATTCCCTCCCCTTTTAATAAATAAAAAGCCCCCACTTTTTCTCTTATCCTAAGTTGCACAAATAAAGCATTATTCTTATTTTATAAAAAGGGAAAAAACACTTTTTGTCTCATATGGACACAAAAGTCAACTCTTATTTTCCTATTGGAGGATACTTGTGCACATGGATTGCTCCTCTTTTAAGCTCCACCGTTGATTAAATCTTTTGCCTCTTAATCTCCATGGTCCATTCCTTCTCATTTCCTATAAAAGAAGAGCTCTCTTCTTCATTCTAGATCCCCAACTTTTTATGCTAATATTATGCTGCAGGTTTTCTAGGTACATTTTGAAGCTTTTGAAGATTTGGAGCATTCTTAGCATCTACATCTCATTCTTGCATTCTTAGCTTAGCTTCATATTTATGCTTTTTTAGATTAGCTTCATTTCTATGCTCTAGATTAGCTCACATAGATTAATTAGCTTGGGTTGTAACACTTGCATATTTCCTTTCATAGCTTAGCTTGCATTTCCATTTTAGCATAGCATTGCATTGCATTTTCATTCTTGATTCTTGAGGATATTGGCATTCTTGCCCTTGTCTTCATTGAATCTCCCATTGCATGGTTTACTAGCAAGGTTATAGGCTAAATAGCTCTAGCTGAGAGCATTCTTAAAAACCCTTGCACTCCATGCCTAGGGAGCTATGAATCGATTTGTGAGGGCTCATTTTTGAGTTTCCTTGCATGTAATGATCCATAGAAGTGTGACACATTTATAGCACACACTAGGTATGCCACCTCATATGTATGGCACAGGCCAAATGAGGCCAAAGAGGGATTTGATATCTGCTCTTGGGCCTAGGGTAGGAGGTTTCTGAGGCACCTCATCAAGTCATCCTATCTGAAGGAGAACGGTTCTAGGACCACATACTAGGTTATGCCACGTCATATGTATGGCACAGGCCAAATGAGGCCAAGAGGGATTGTATATCTGCTCTTGGGCCTAGGGTAGGAGGTTTCTGGGGCACCTCATCAAGTCACGCTACCTCATCACTTCTATGGTTGAGTCACCTTAAAGTTAATTCTAGCAATCTATTGGTTTGATCTACATTCCTCATATATGTTGTTTCTAATTAAAAAAAGTTAATTATGACATTAGGATTATAAACCAACTCTAACTGTGTTGCAAGGCTTCAATCAAATTGGGAGGTATCTCTAAACCTTACTTGCTTTGAAGGAAAATTGTTATCTAGGGCAAATTTGGATATTCAAATTTGGGGACATTACAGTGTTGAAATGTAGCAGCACCCCACACCTAAGAAACTATTTTCGGAAGTAACTTCTTGGCTTGGCCAGAGGAGAGCCTTTGTGTGAAGTGAAATGTAATTGTGCTCCACAGTTCAAAAACTCCTCTCCTGCATTATGGCTCCTGTCTTTTTCTCCCATCTTTTTTGGGGCAAGAGCTTTTACTGAGCTATGTTCTTGGGGACCACCAGTGCCACAGAAATAGCAGCAGTTGAACTGCCTTTTAATCAAGTTAAGCGAGTACCGGTTATTGGCCAAACATCTATTTTGTTTAATAATTTCTCTGCAAGTCTCAGATTGTCAAGAGTTTCCACCTTTTGTATAAATTCTTGTTTTTCTGTTTCCAGTAGTCCACAAAATTAACATACATGCTTGCTTACTTGGTGATGATTTCAAG
Organism: Chamaecyparis obtusa; assembly: GCA_027943335.1. Taxonomy (NCBI): domain Eukaryota; kingdom Viridiplantae; phylum Streptophyta; class Pinopsida; order Cupressales; family Cupressaceae; genus Chamaecyparis; species Chamaecyparis obtusa. The sequence goes on from BSBK01006836.1 coordinate 509,120, forward strand.
GAATTAAACTGTATACATTGCTTTGAGCTTGAAATTTCAAGGAATTAAAATTGATGTAAGCTAATTTTCATTTTTCGCTTTTACAAATACATATTGTTTTGGTTGGTCTTAATGTTTTCTATGGTTAGCACTCTGTAACAGTTTTCCCTTAGTTATTGGTTTTTGTTATTGCCACTGTCATGCAGATTGCCTCTGATGGTCTTAAGCACCGCGTGTTTGAGATTTCCCTAGCCGATCTCCAGAATGACGAGGATCAGGCTTACAGAAAGATTAAGCTTCGTGCAGAAGATGTTCAGGGCAGGAATGTTCTTACAAATTTTTGGGTGAGCATTATATGTTCAATTGCTTCCAGTTTTTTGAATTTCTATGCTTTATATGTGTCTCTGAAGTCTCTATTGTCTGATTGCTCAGGGTATGGATTTCACCACAGACAAGCTCAGGTCATTGGTGCGCAGGTGGCAGACATTGATAGAGGCTCATATTGATGTCAAGACAACTGATAACTACACACTGAGGATGTTTTGTATTGCATTTACAAAGAGAAGACCTAATCAGGTCAAGCGGACTTGCTATGCCCAATCAAGTCAAATAAGACAGGTAAAATTGACTTATTTAATTGGATACATTTACTATTGGCTAGATATTGTTGTTTGTTTCATGGTAACCAAATGCTTGTTTCCAGATTCGAAAAAAGATGACAGAAATTATGGTTCGTGAAGCTTCCTCATGTGATTTGAAAGAGCTGGTTGCAAAATTTATTCCTGAAGTCATTGGAAAAGAAATTGAGAAAGCTACATCAAGTATTTATCCTTTACAGAATGTATTCATCCGCAAAGTTAAAATCCTGAAGGCTCCAAAATTTGACCTTGGAAAACTCATGGAGGTATTTTTTTTTGTGCTCTGGCTAACATCTTTCTTCTAATGGGTGATATCTGATGCCAGATGGAGGGTGATTAATTTGGATTTGATGACTTCTCTAGGTACATGGAGATTATTCTGAGGAAATTGGAGTTAAGGTGGATCGACCGGCAGAGGAAGCACCTGCTGAAGTTGAAACAGAGCTTGTTGGGGCCTAGTATATCTGTTTATTAGATCAATTTTCAGAACCGGCAGAGGAAGCACCTGCTGAAGTTGAAACAGAGCTTGTTGGGGCCTAGTGTATCTGTTTATTAGATCAATTTTCAGAACCTGACCAAGTCTGGTCCTTATATGCAGAGTTCTAGTTCACTGTTTGTTATTGAAATTTTCAAGTTTGGATGCTCATTTATTTCTTTTGGCAGCGCTAAATAGCATGTTTGTTATGCTGTTTGCATCAATATTCTCAACTTGAGTTTTTTTAATAGGATCTACTTAGGGGCAACTTCAATTTTGGATGTTCATTTCACTGATTTAGCAGCACCTCTAAATAACATTTTATTTTGGTGCAACTTTTATAGAGTTATACTAAGTTTAGCCGAGTAATTTAATTATTTTATTTTATTTTGGACATTTATTGAACATATATTTCCAATTTTAGTTTGCATTCTAGAATTGAGTAGTTATGCATGCAATGGATCAAAGAATTGTGTACTTCGGTATTGTGTGGCTTACGTGTTAATGCTATATTTCAATACCATTTTAACTGTCATGGTACCACTTCTATATGCAAGTTTTTTCTTTTATTGAATTGGATCTCATGTTCTATTAAAAATTGTAAAATCATGTTGTGATTCTTATTTTAATTGTTCAACCTACATAGAGAATAACATTGCTGTAGAGTTCAAAATAGTGTATGGACCAAACAAGTGTCTAGAAAGTTTGTTTTTGTTGATTATATTTTAAATGTTTTGTTTTGCACTTGAGAAATTTGTTGGGAACTTAAGAATAGAAGGCCATGGGCATTGTTTTGGGGGTGTGTTCCCTACCTTCACTATGATTCTTCTGTTTGCTTTGGAATTTATCACGTCTTTCCATCAGATCAACATCTGTATATTGAGTTTTCATTATTCGATCCTATGCGCATGAAGATTCCCCATTCTGTAATACATTCTCCCATTTTGTGGACTGAGAAGGTAAAGGAAGAACTCATGACACCGTTTTATTAATGGTGGCTTTGGGAGCAGCCCTAATTTTATTATTAGCTCTAACTGTTTTTGGTTTTCTTGAGAAGAATTTTTTTGATCAGTAATATAATTTTGTATTAATAATATATCAAATGTTCATCATTACATTGCTTTGCCACTGTTTCATTTGGCATATTCTTCCTTCCATTACAACAGTCTCAAAACTCTTATCTCCTATATGCGATTTAGTAATCTTTACAAGCTGCCATGTAGGCTAACATGCTATACTATCTACCCCAAGGAACCATTACATATTGGGTTTCTACGCCCATTCCACTACCAAAATTGGGCAACTTATAAACTTTTAAACAGAACATGCATTGAACAACACCTGGATGCCGATTATCCCAACCAGAACTTCTGCATCACCTCCTTACTCTCATTTGGAATGAACCTTCCTCCTCTAGTGTCAATTCGCCTTTTTCTTACTCTTTGTTGCCAATTTTGCTACATCCTCTCCACCTTCTGCATGCTGGCCTCCCTCCTCCCTTCTTTGTTCTCTTAATCGGTCTCTGCCCTGCTTCAGTCTGGCGGACTTGTTCTGCCTCCCTTGACTGCAGATAAACTAGCAGCTCTTCCCAACCAACCCGCTTCTCTTCAATCTGTTTTTCCTTTGGTTTGGAAGTGCTCCACACCAAGCAAGGTTGGAAACTACAGTTTGAGACCCACCACCCTCCATGGTCCTTCCCCTGTAGCAAATGCCAACCCCCTGGCTCTGCTTTCCCCAAGACAGGAAGCATTACTCCTGCCCACTCTGGTTGCACACATTGTTTCATGACCAGCAATGCCTCTTCTCTGCTTCCCAACTGTAATGCCCACACGAAAAAGATTGAAGAAATATCAAGATTTTTGAGGGCGAAGATCACTCTTTAAGTATTCTTCCCTGAGCATACTCCGCACAATGCCAGAAATTAGGATCAATTTTAAAAAATGCCCTTCATTCTCCTCAGAGACATACCTCTGAAAACCTATCTCACACCGTCTTCTTTCTTGCTAACATTGGAAACAACTTATCAGTAAACAATTTTCAGATTGCTATTATTGAATGGTTAGTGACGTCTGATGATAATACAAATGTCTGTGGAGTCTGCTGCTTTGTTGGGCTGCGGATCCATGAATTCTTAGCATATTTGTTATACTGCACATAAAATGTGCTGCACCATAGAATATATGAGGAATATTTAAATATTTCCTAATAAGAATATCGGAAATATAGGAAAGGCATGTGAAAAATATTATGGAACTTATGTAATCCAATCTTTACAATGGGCTGAAGCTGCAAACAACTAAAATTTATTAGCTGATAGATTTATTTTGCATGAGGTTCACTTGAAACTTGTCTCATGCTGTCAAACCTCTCCTGTTGCTTGTAAATTTCCCAGAAAACAAGCATTGTAATACCTGTCATTGCCAGTGAATTTCACCAGAAAATAGGCAATGTTGTCTTGTGCAGGAAATACATCTTATAAATGCAATTCAGACGAAATGTGATTTTTTAATCAAATCAGATTGCTGTAGGTAAGAGAAAATATGTAACCTATTAACTGGCAACCATTATTTTGCAATAGATGTGATAATAATATCAAATTTTCTTTCAATGAATAAGCTTTGATTTCAAATATTTCACTTGTCAGCATTCCCAGAATCCAAGTAACATATTTGATAGTCCAATATTTGATTTAGTTGAATGCAATTTCTGCAGTCGGTAAATGCATTGCTGTTTGCAACTATAAGCCAGAATTTAAATTATGCCCAGAGAATCCAATTTGGGTTTTTAATTCAATTTTGAGGCTTAAAAAAGATAGTTATATTAGGCTCATTCAGGGCCCTAACAGGCTGCTAATACGAACCCTCCCAAATGAGAAGCAAACCAGGCTCTCATACATTGTAGATTTCAACCCCACTTGATGCCCCAGATTCAAACCCGGGCAATGATATTTAAACAAACAGGACACAATGTACTCAGAAAATCACATCAACAATGTACCAAATCAATCACTATCTAAACAAAACCCTGAAAAAAAGAGAAGGAAAATCACATCTGTGATCTGCCTTTGCCCTGTGCCGTTCCATCTCCAGAACAGTAATGTCCACCAAGAGTTGAAACCATTCCACCTCTCCATTTGGCTCCAGAAGTATGAATAGGTCTCTCAGATGCGGTATTCCAACACTGGGATTAGCAAAGACGAGAATCTTCATGCCCCATCAGGTATTCCGCATGCAAGTTTGAGGCAATCTTTAGGAATATGGCATATTCTAAACTGCTTTTTGTTTTCTTTCAATTTTCTAATGGTTGGTAAATTTTTGTGCAAGTGTCTGACTCCTAGATTTTGGAGCATGCAAAAATTGTGGTTTATAAAGTGGTTACACTTTTTACAGTGGGGGGACTTAGTTTTCCGTTTTGTTTAGAGTTTGATTGTCCCTTATTTGATTTTGTATGCATAATTATTTCTTCAACAGAAATTTTGATCTTGAAGATTAATGTTAGCAAGATAATGTACAACAGACATTGACGGTCCTTCAGAGTTAGTATGGGACTCCGGTCAGATCTTAGAGTCTCTTTTGGTCCCAATCTATGTAGTCTCTTTGAATAGCTTAGATCGAAGATGCTTTAATTTCTCCCAAACTCTGGTGCACTTGATATTGGAGTTTAGAATTTAATGACAGATAGTTGCCAAACTCTGAAGTAGCCATGTCTAGGTGTATCTGTATTGTTAAAATCCATCTAGGCCATAAATGATTTTTCTCTCTTTTATTAAAAGACTATTAAAGGTTTGGACGTTTTTGGCCTACCATAAATAAATAAATTGATGCAGAGGTTTATACATGTGTTTTATCAAAAGACTTTAAAGAATTGTGATATGGCTTGAATTGTGATATGGCCCACTATAAATGATTTTTATCTCCCTTTTATCAAGTTCTTTCATCCATTACTTATATTTTTTGTCTCAGGTTTTTCCATGGATTTTAAAGATTTGCCTTGTTCCACTTTTCTCAACTAATATAACAAAAGACTATTAAAGGTGGCCATCAGAGGTTGTGCCTCTATGGAGTTTGCAAGGTCATGCTCAGTGTTTTAGAGGTCTACCTAATTGTCCTTTAGGAGAAACCATCTTCTTGATAAGATATTCCTTGTAAAGTATTTCTTATTATTTGTTTTTCGTGTGGTTAAATGCTGATCATAGGTCTCCCACTGCTTGGAGAAATCGAAGGCGCCGGCTAAACTCCAGACAATGCACCAAAGACAAAATGTCAAACACTGATTTTTTTTGTGGTTTTTGATCACAAAATGTGCAGATCATGAAGAACAGATGCTGAAAATTTCGTGAAAATCTGTTGTGTTCCACTCTTTTAAATTTGGTCAATGGTGCATTCTGTCTGGAGCTTAGTCGCGTCCGAAATTGAGGGACCATAATTTTTATACAAATGAGTAGCCTCATCAGGCTGCTGATCTTTGGCAAGGTCTCCCAAATTTTAATGGTTTTGAATTCGTCAAGGAGGTTGCTATTTAGGTAATAAGGGAAGGGAAGAACTGATAAGCTTGTGGTTATGGTTTCCTAGAGCTAAATTCTGCAGTAGCGGCAAGATTTAAGAATGATACTATTTTGATAGTAGATCCAGAAAAGGAAGTGATGGTTACTTTTGGTTCCACAGAGGCATCAGCTGTTCCCTGCAATGTGAAAAAATAGTAGTAGTCATTTTAAACAAGTTTCCCCAAGGAATGTACCTTTAAACAAGTAAGCTTGTCATATGTGATTCAATCTTAAGCAACCTATACTTACAGATAAACAAATGCCTATCATCCAACCATCCCAACACTATGCAAAAATGAAGGCAGAGAGTGGATCCAGATGTTTTGACAATTATAAGTATCTGAAATAAATGGGTTTCATTTTCTAAAAAATGGCTGCTGCTTTTCTTTGTCATGCTAGGTCATGAAAGGGAAAAGCACTCTAAATACAACTAAAAATGTCCTTTATGTCTCTAATATAGTATTCGATTATGCGCTGGGCCTTGAGCGTACTAGCATACACAGATCTATCTATTTAAGCACAGACCAATAAGGAAAAGTTGAAAGCTGACATGTTTTATAGAGCAGATGTAAACATCCTCAACATCATCTAAATATACAATTTATATATGAAGTCCTAAACATGTCATTTAAGCAGTGTAAAAGAGAAAATCAGCTAACAAATGACATTGGACTTATTCATGATGTTTACAGAAGCTGATGAGACCCGTGTTGTAGAGAAATAAATATATAACGGCATCACTAAGTTCATCCTTTAATGCAGCACTCATAACAAAAATACCAGTTGAAAGACTCTTTGGGTTCACTGCCCTTGTTAGCTAGTCTCTTTTATTAATGTGTTTCTAGTTTAAATTTAGCTTGTAACCTTTTCTGTATATCTGTTTCTATTCTCATTGTTATTTCTGCTAGCTGAGATTTTAGGCCCCTTTAACCTACTTTGGTCATCTGTGCACAATAATATAATTTATTTCTTCATTTCTCTTAATGGGCGTTGTAAAACCAGTTTCAAAACCTTAGTGGAAGTCTCATGCGACTTGCCTAAAGAATTGTAAGACCTGAAAATTGGGCTTTTTCCAGGGGCTCAATATTTTATATCATCCCAGCATTGGTTGGGAAAGAGCTCAATGTACAACTGACTCAAGAGAGGACAGCATGCACATCATTTCACATGCTAGCTAGATAATATGTGTACATTTTTACACGCATGTATGGCTGGGTAAATTTTATTATAGATATGATCAATAGATGACATCAAATGTAAAAAGGATCATTTAATGAAAAGATTTTGTAGGAACATGTCCTAGCATGTTGTTTGGATATATGTATATGTTTGTATATTAAAAGTATTAAAAAAATATGTTTCCAGCAACGTATATGCACAACCTCTTTTGTTGCATATACATATACTTGTGTAGAGGTAAACGTGACCTTAATCATTTTTTCGAAGACATATCTCTAGCATAGATGTATGAACTGATTAGTACATGTCAGCATTAGAAGAACTACTTAACCAATGAATCAAGTGTTAGCATAACTGATATAGTGTTGCATTGATGAAGATTGGTACAGATTTAATGATATGTGAATCAATTATGAGTGTTATTGATGTCAACTGATTGATTTGTTGTTTTTAGTTTGTTCTGATTAATAGAAAAAAATAGGGTTTGAAGGGATTTGAAACCCTTTACAAAGAATAAGCTTAAGATATAGCAATAGGAGTACACCAAACACAACAAATCAGCCAAAACAAAACGCCACCATTCCCATGAAACCACCCAAAAGAACCCAGCCAAAGAAACACCCACACCGCTGCAAAAGATAAAACATTAGATCCACAACCAAAGATAGTCTATCTTTTTTACCCCTTCAAATGAGATCGAAGAGTCATGTCAAAAATTGGGGAGGATTTCTTAGAATTTTTTTCTTTAATAGTAATCCAGCCTTCTTCAACACTAGCAGCCTTATTCTGCCAGCACAATGAATTCAGAGATGGAGAACCAACCCCTAAAAGTGGGGTTGAGTCACCACGAGAAATAGCCAGCGTAGGGCCAACATTAGATCTAGCCAAAGGGCGATCACGATATGGAGTAGTAATGTTTGATCCAGCATCTAATAAAATACCATCTTTTCCAGCAAAGCCATCACCCATTGAAACAATAGAAAATTTGGTATCACCTAGCGTAGAAAGAGAAATTTCGGGTCCAGCAATTGGGACAGGGAAAGAGCCAATAGCCCCAGCAGACCCATCAATTTTAGCAGCAGGGACAGGGACAAAGCCAGCAGCCCCAACAGACCCATTAATTCTAGCAATAGGGACAGGGACAAGGCCAGCAGCCCCAACAGACCCTTCAAGAACATTAATATCAGGACATAAGCCAACCTTCTCACCAGCATGTAGAGGATTGTGAGACATTGTGTGAATACATCATGAGTTGCAATATGTTTCTGAAGTTCCTATTCTAATAGAAGATTATCTTATGTATTGTGATGTTAAGTTTGCAACCACGACTTTTGATATGAAGAATTGAGTTGGTTATGTTTGAATGGAATCAAATTAGGTAATAGCTAAAATAATCAGTGATAGACAATAAGTGATTTGAATGGTGCCTCAACTTGGTAAAGTGTTTGATGGAGCGGTCATAGGTTATGATTGATAACAATGTCTAGATACTATGTTGAGGATCGCGACTTATAATGTTGATACATGAAGATGCCTTAATTGACTGGAAGCGATATTGACAGAATGAACAGATAAAGAAGACAGTTCTTGGATAGGTAATGAAGATTTGTGAACCAATGGATAAATTTGAAGTGACAATAGGATTAGTGATGTTTGTAGTGAAGTAGTAAGGTAGTTCCATGATTTGTGGAAAGTGTGTGACTTCACATTGCTTGAGGTGGATTCTTCAAGAAGTTTCTTTTGGTAAAAACAGTTTTTGAAGATGGTTCAATTTCTAAGGTGAAATCTATATGTAAGTTGATGCAGTTAGAGAAAAATGTTTTGAGTTGTTAGAAACATTGTATTTTACCTAACATGATCTAGAGCGTTCATATCTAAGATTTAGGGTTTATTTCAAGTCGGTGGAAGAAACTCTATATATTGAAAAGTTGGAAAATGATTTAGTTGCTGATCGAGAATTCTAGAAGGGTGTGGTGACAAAGCAAGTGAAGAAATCAAGTGCGATCAAGCCAGAAAAGAGTATAGTGTGTGATGAAGAGTTTCAGAGCTTAATAGGATTTGGTCATGCAGAGGCAGTGCAATGTCACAGATCATCTTATCATCTTATCTATTGTTTCGTAACCATTGTAACAGTGAAATCCCTTAATTGGGAAGATCCTAACAAATCTTTATTGCAAATCCTCTAACAGGGTGATATTCGTATTGAATGTTTAAAGTCCTCTAACAAGGTGGCTCCTAACAGGACACATATCCTAATAGGTCTAGGGAAAATACCTTAAGCGGGTAGCACCTAACAATGCTTTGGTAAACTTTTAATTATGTAAGCTCCTCACAGGGCGTATTTCAGAAGGAGTACATATTTAGTGGGTACCAATCCCCACGTGATTTTTTCCATTTGGGTTTCCACAAGAAAAATACAAGGTCTTCATTGTGTGTTTGATTATTTATGGATGCATGTTTTGAAGATTTCTATTCATGTTAGTTGATGTTGAATGTTTTGGTGCATAAAGTTTAAAGAGTTTAGATCAGAGAATTTGTTTATTACCGATTCACTTCTCCCCTCTTAGTAATCAAACTTGTATTATCAATTGGTATCAAAACTTTGGTCCTCTTGGTGATAAGCTTAATAGCTTGAGGGAAAAGATCTAAAGATGTATAAGAAGGAAGCACCAAAATTCTCCAAGGACAATTTCTCTACATGGGTAAGTAGGATGAAGTTGCATCTATTAAGCATTGGAGATCAAGCGTTGTTTCATCTCACAAACAAGTATGTTCAACCTATTGGAACCCTAATAGAGGAACAAATAAAGAGAAAGTTGAAGCATAACTCTGTAATGATAGAGATAGCCAGTGCTCTATCTGATGCTGAATTTGTAGATATCAAGGATATAGATAATGCTAGACATGTGGGACAAGTTGATAACAGTTTATGGCGGTGATGTTCATGTTCATAAAACAAAGGTGGATAGCCTCAGAGGTAAATATGATGAAATGAGAATGGATGAAGGCGAGAATATTACACAATACAACTATAGGATAAAATAGGTTGTTGCTGGAATCAAAAGAGTTGGTGGACAACTTGATGAAGATGATGTGGTAAGCAAAATCTTGAGAACCCTACTACCACAATATGTTATTAGAGTCTCTGCTATACAAGAATTGAGATCCATTAATCCTACAAATGTGACTAGATTATTTGGTTGGAAAGCTTGCTCCTTTTGAGCTAAGTAATTTTGATAACAATATGCATAGAATAGAATCTGCATTCAAAGCTTCCCTAACCATTGGTCCATGAAGGAAAGGAAAATAAATCTATAACAGTTCTGAAGGAAATATGACCATGATTCTAATATCTTGTCTGAGGAAAGAGATCAAGATGAGTTGGATGCACTACTAGCAAGGAGATTATCTAGAGGAAAAGGAAAGTACAAAGGTAAACTTCACTTAAAATGCTTTGCATGTAATAAAATTCGTCATATTGCATTTAGATGTCCTGAAAATGACAAGATGGATAAACACAAGAGATTTATGAACTTCAAAGACAAAAACAACAAGGCATGTTACCTAGCAGAATGAGTGATTGATGAAGAATCGAATCAAAGAGATAATGAGGAAGAGTTTGAAATAGTTTTTGTTGCAGTCAAAGAAGAACCCTCAACTGGTGCAAAAGAAGTTAATGAGGACAAATCATTGATTTCAATTATGAATTACAACAATGACTGGATAATAGACAGTGGGTGTACACATCACATGACTAGTGACATGAGAAAATTTGGGACAAGTTCATAACAGTTTATGGCGGTGATGTTCATGTTCATAAAACAAAGGTGGATAGCCTCAGAGGTAAATATGATGAAATGAGAATGGATGAAGGCGAGAATATTACACAATACAACTATAGGATAAAATAGGTTGTTGCTGGAATCAAAGGAGCCGGTGGACAACTTGATGAAGATGATGTGGTAAGAAAAATTTTGAGAACCCTACTACCACAATATGCTATTAGAGTCTTTGCTATACAAGAATTGAGATCCATTAATCCTAAAAATGTGACTAGATTATTTGGTTGGAAAGCTTGCTCCTTTTGAGCTAAGTAATTTTGATAACAATATGCCTAGAATAGAATCTGCATTCAAAGCTTCCCTAACCATTGGTCCATCAAGGAAAGGAAAATAAATCTATAACAGTTCTGAAGGAAATATGACCATGATTCTAATATCTTGTCTGAGGAAAGAGATCAAGATGAGTTGGAGGCACTACTAGCAAGGAGATTATCTAGAGGAAAAGGAAAGTACAAAGGTAAACTTCACTTAAAATAATTTGCATGTAATAAAATTTTTCATATTGCATCTAGATGTCCTAAAAATGACAAGATGGATGAACACGAGATTTATGAACTTCAAAGACAAAAACAACAAGGCATGTTACCTAGCAGAATGAGTGATTGATGAAGAATCAAATCAAAGAGATAATGAGGAAGAGTTTGAAATAGTTTTTGTTGCAGTCAAAGAAGAACCCTCAACTGGTGCAAAAGAAGTTAATGAGGAAAAATCATTGATTTCAATTATGAATTACAACAATGACTGGATAATAGATAGTGGGTGTACACATCACATGACTGGTGACATGAGAAAATTTGGGACAAGTTCATAACAGTTTATGGCGGTGATGTTCATGTTCATAAAACAAAGGTGGATAGCCTCATAGGTAAATATGATGAAATGAGAATGGATGAAGGTGAAAATATTACACAATACAACTATAGGATAAAATAGGTTGTTGCTGGAATCAAAGGAGCCGGTGGACAACTTGATGAAGATGATGTGGTAAGCAAAATCTTGAGAACCCTACTACCACAATATGCTATTAGAGTCTCTGCTATACAAGAATTGAGATCCATTAATCCTACGAATGTGACTAGATTATTTGGTTGGAAAGCTTCCTCCTTTTGAGCTAAGTAATTTTGATACCAATATGCCTAGAATAGAATTTGCATTCAAAGCTTTCCTAACCATTGGTCCATCAAGGAAAGGAAAATAAATCTATAATAGTTCTGAAGGAAATATGACCATAATTCTAATATCTTGTTTGAGGAAAGAGATCAAGATGAGTTGGAGGCACTACTAGCAAGGAGATTATCTAGAGGAAAAGGAAAGTACAAAGGTAAACTTCACTTAAAATATTTTGCATGTAACAAAATTCATCATATTGCATCTAGATGTCCTGAAAATGACAAGATGGATAAACACAAGAGATTTATGAACTTCAAAGACAAAAACAACAAGACATGTTACCTAGTAGAATGAATGATTAATGAAGAATCAGATCAAAGAGATAATGAGGAAGAGTTTGAAATAGTTTTTGTTGCAGTCAAAGAAGAACCCTCAACTGGTGCAAAAGAAGTTAATGAGGAAAAATCATTGATTTCAATTATGAATTACAATAATGATTGGATAATAGATAGTGGGTGTACACATCACATGACTAGTGACACGAGAAAATTTATTTCAATAGAGGAATGTGATGGAGGAGTAGTCAATTTGGTAATGGTTCTCCATTTGTGGTAAGAGGTAAAGGTTCAATAACACTTAATCAAAACACCAATTGTGATGATGTTTATTGGGCTGATGGATTAAAGTATAACCTGTTAAGTGTTTCTCAATTGAATAACAAAGGTTTCAAATTGGAATTCAGTAATGGTGTTTGCAAGATCTTAGGAAACTCTAGAGAGTTGATTTTTGTTGGTGAACATACAAGAGGTAATCTATTCCGATTGAACTCTATTAATAAACACTACTTATTTGCTAAAATTGAAGATTGTTGGCTGTGGCATAAAAGATTTAGTCATGTTAACTTTGATAATTTAGTAAAGGTCAATAAGAAAAGATGTGTTAGAGGTATGCCTACTTTAGCCAAGCCAAACAATGCTATGTGTAAGGAGTGACAATTGGGAAAGTTGACTAGGTCTAGCTTTACTAGTAAAGTCTATTCATCACAGAGCATTATTGACCTTGTACACACTAATTTGTGTGGACCAATGAAAACTTAGAGCTACTATGGAGATAAGTACGTTATCTTGTTTGTTGATGATTACTCAAGAATGATGTTTGTTATATTTTTGAAGGATAAATCTGATGCATTTTACATGTTTAAGGTGTATAAAGTAAGAGTTGAAAAAGAAACAGGTAAATCACTTAAGTGTCTTAGATCTGACAGAGGAGGTGAGTTTACCTCACAAGAGTTCACAACATTTTGTGAAGAACATAAAATCAAGAGACAAGTGTCAGCACCAAGAACACCCTAACAAAATGGAATTGCTGAGAGAAGGAACATATCCATAATTGATTGTGCAAGAACACATTTGATACAAAAAGGAGTGGCTCAAATCTTTTGGAGAGGACCGGTAAGTATTGTTGTCTATACCTTGAATCGGGTATAACTTAAGAAAGGTACAAATAAAACACCCTATGAGCTATGGTATGGTCATACTCCTAGTGTCAGTTATTTTAAATTTTTTGGAATTAAGTGTTACATAAAGAAGGATGAGAAAAATGACAAATTTGACTCGAATAGCGATGAAGGGATATTTCTAAAATATTCTACTAAAAGTAAAGCTTATAAATGTTTGAACAAAAGTGCTAACAAGATGATTGAAAGTGCAAATGTTAGAGTTGATGATTTTTCTAAGAAAAATGAGGAAGATAGCAAGAAGGAACCATAAGATTATGATAGGTTTGTTTATGTTCAACTGGTGGAAACAGATACAAAATCCCAAACAAATGAAGAGGTGAATGATCCATAATTGGTGAACGTTTCACAAGCGGTGAATGATCCACAACCTATGAATGATGATGAAGGTAACCAAAGAAAAGAACTGGTACTACCAAGGTATGTGAAACTAAATCACTCTCAAGATTAGATTATTGGAGATAAAAATGTGGAGTGATGACAAGGAGTAAGGTAAGAGAAAGTACTTGTTTATTATCTGAATGAGAACCCAAAAATGTTAAAGATGCTTTGGAGGATAATGATTGGGTTAAGACTATGAAAGATGAATTAGAACAAATAGAGAAAAATAATACATGAACTTTATTACCCAGACCTACCAACAAGAATGTTATAGGTACTAAATGGATCTTCATGAACAAGCTGAATGAGAACATAAATGTGATTAGAAACAAGACAAGGCTAGTTTGCAAAGGGTATGCACAAGAAGAAGGACTGAACTATGGTGAGACCTTTGCACCTGTTGATAGACTTGAAGGTGTAAGGATACTTTTAACTTATGCTTCTTATAAATTTTTTAAAATCTATCAAATTGATGTAAAATCTGATTTTTTGAATGGTGTGTTAGAAGAAGTATACATTGAACATCTTGAAGGTTTTACTACTGAAAAAGGTAAAGACATGGTAAATAAATTGCATAAAGCATTGTATGGATTGCAACAAGCTCCAAGAGCATGGTATGAAAGGCTACATGCTTATCTTATTCATATTGGTTTCACAAGTACCAGTGATAATAGTAATGTATATCTAAAATTTGAAAGTGAAGGCAAGATATTGATTGCTGAAATTTTTGTTGATGACATAATATTTGGTGGAAATGAAGCATTGAATAGGTTATTTGCAAAATAAATGAGGAAGGAATTTGAAATGTCCATGATAGGAGAAATCAAATTCTTTAATGGTCTTTAAGTACAATAGATGAAGAAAGGGATATACATCAGTCAATCCAAGTATGTGAAAGAGACTTTGAAATTTTTTGGCATGGAAAACTGAAAACTAGTGGGAACATCTATGGTCACAGGCTGTAAACTATCTAAGGAGGATGAATCCAAAGAGGTAAAAGAAACTCTATCCAAATCCATGATCAGTAAGTTGCAATATGTAGTTTATAGTAGATCGGATATTGCACATGCTATTGGTATTGTTGCAAGGTTTTCTTCAAATCTAAAAGACTCACATATGGTTGTAGTGAAGAGGATCTTTAGATATCTCAAAGGAACTAAAAATTATGGCTTATGATATGGTAAGGATGGATATTTGTCTTTGAATGTGTTTACTGATATAGACTGAGTAGGTAATGTTGTTGATAGAAAGAGCACAAGTGGTAGAGCATTCTTTCTTGGTGAAAGATTAGTCTCCTGGACTAAGAAAAAGAAAAATTGTATTTCACAATCTATTGTAGAGGTGAAGTATGTTGCTGCTGTTATTAATTGTCAACAAGTGATGTGGATAAAATAAATTCTTGAGGGAATTCATGAGGTCACATAAGCGGTTGTTATCTATTGTTATAATACTAGTGCAATAAAATCTCTAAGAATCTAGTGATGCACTCGAAGACAAATCACATTACCATAGAATATCACTTTCTAAGAGAACAGATACATGAGAAGGAGGTAAGGCTTGTCTATGTGTCTACTAAATAACAAGTTGTTGATATATTCACCAAGCCATTACCAAGGATACCTTTGAGTGTCTCAGAGGAAGATTAGGGGTTATTCCCATATCTGAAGTTAATTAGATGATGTTGATTGCATCAGTTCATATGTGTTTATCAGAATATCATATGTAAGAATTGATGTAGAGGTGGACTACTCCATAGGGGGGAAGTCTTAGTATGATATTGCAATATAGTAATGAAGAAAGAACAAACAAAGAATAATCAAGTGTAATATCAGAGGATTGAGTGACTTGACAACTTTGGCATTGCTGTCAAAGGGGGAGAAGATGTATTATATAGGGGGAGAATATGTAGAATGGAGATGTATTATAAAAATGGAGAAGAATCAGTTGGTTTAGACAGACAAAAGTGGAAACATTTTACAAAATCAGTTTGTCATGAGAAAGACACAGTGTTGCCAAGAAGAACTCAAAATTGGAAGTGAAGAAGAGAAGGTAGGAGGAGAAGTTAAGAGTGTTTCCATCAATGCCAAAGGGGGAGATTGTTAGCATAAATGATCGGTGATGCTAAGTGTTGCATTGATGAAGATTGGTACAAATTTGATGACATGTGAATCAGTTATGAGTTTATCATTGATGTCAAATGATTGACTTATTATTTTCAGTATGTTACCAGACATTGTGAGTAAATCATGAGTTGCAGTATGTTTATGAAGTTTCTATTCTAATAGATGATTATCTAATGTATTGTGATGTTAAGTGTGCAACCACAACTTTTGATATGAAGAATTGAGTTGGTTATGTTTGAATGAAATCAAACTAGGTAATAGCTAAAAGAATTAGTGATAAACAATAAGTGATTTGAATGTTGCCTCAAGTCGGTAAAGTATTTGATGGAGCGGTCATAGGTTATGATTGATAACAATGTTTATATACTATGTTGAGGATCACGACTTATAATGTTGACAAGTGAAGTTAACTTAATTGATTGGAAGTGGTATTGACATAATGAACAAATAAACAAGACATAGTTCTTGAATAGGTAGTTCTTGAACATGTAATGAAGATTTGTGAACTGGTGGAGAAATTCGAAGTAACAATAGGATCAGTGATGTTTGTAGTGAAGTAGTAAGGTAGTTATGCAATTTGTGGAAAGTGCGTGACTTGACATTGCCCAAGATATGCGTTTGAGGTGGATTCTTCAAGAAGTTTCTTTTGGTCAAATAATTTTTGAAGATGGTTCAATTTCCAAGGTGAAATCTATATGGAAGCTGATGTGGTCAAAGAAAAATATTTTATGAGTTGTTAGATACATTGTATCTTACCTAACATGATCTAGATCATTCATATCTCAGATCTAGGGTTCATTTCAAGTCGGTGGAAGAAAATCTATATATTGAAAAGTTGAAAAAGATTTAGTTGTTCATCGAGAATTGCAGAAGGGTGCGGTGACAAAGCAAGTGAAGAAATCAAGTGCGATCAAGCCAGAAAAGAGTATAGTGTGTGGTGAAGAGTTTTAGAGCTTAATAGGATTTGATCATGCAAAGGTAGTGTAATTTCACAGATCATCTTATCTGTTGCTTTCTAACCATTGTAACAAAGAAATCCCTTAACTGGGTAGATCCTAATAGATATTTATTGTAAATTCTCTAACAAAGTGGCATTCGTATTGAATGTTTAAAGTCCTCTAACAAGGCGGCTCCTAATAGAGAAAAGATCCTAACAGTTCTAAGGAAAATCCCTTAACTGGGTAGCGCCTAACAGTGCTTTTGTAATTCTTTAACCGGGTAAGCTCCTCACAGGACATATTCCAGAAGAGTACAAAATTAGTGAGTACCAATCCCCACACGTGGTTTTTCCAATTTGGGTTTCCACAAGAAAAATATGGTGTCTTCATTATGTGATTGATTATTTATAGATGCATGTTTTGAAGGTTTGTATTCATGTTAGTTGATGTTGAATGTTTTGGTGCATAAAATTTAAAGAGTTTATATCAAATAATTTGTTGATTACTAATTCACGCCTCCCCTCTCAATAATCAGACCTGTATTATCATCAAGACAATACTTATCCCATATCATATTTTTTTACATCAAAGCAAATATTTAAATAAGTACATGCTCTTTGCAACTTACATGCCTTTCTGATATATTGGAAAAAATAAGCATTGATTTTACATGGAAGAGGTTTAGAAAAGTCACCAATAGCATTGTATGTTTTGGTTCAACACAAAAGAATATAAGTCTAGAAAGCATTCAAATCATTATGATATCATGATGTAGAGATTGAACACTGCTAAAAAATGAATATAATCCCATTTTGATTTTTCATATACTTTGTTGAAAAATGAAGTGGAAAATGATTTAGTGCCCATACACTCGTAAACCAATAAATGTTTGCAGTGCTTATAAATTATCTTGTGGAAAAGACATCAACATAGGTTGAAACACATGATATATGTGTTCGTCTTGAATTTGAATTTTAAAAATTCTCTCATAAGATGTCTATGGTTAAAACACTATATAAAATTCCTTCGATGTTCTCACTAGTTATCTCCGTTTCAAAAATTTGTAAGTAGTTTCTGATCATGAGTGCATGTGGTTCATTGTTTTTGTGATTAGTATATATAATAGTTAGGGCTTGAAGCGATGCAAAATAAATAAATTGATGCACATGTTGCCACACTGCAAGAAGAGAATTGATTGCTGAAATAACAACAACGTATACAATTTATAAAATCAGCACATCGGGTTAAATGTATTGTATGCAATTTCCATGTCTCGTTACATCCTATATATTTGAAAATAAACATTAACACTTGCTGAAAAAGAAGTTAACTGATTTTACTTTTTAGATATTATATAAACAACATGGGTGTAAGCTTTTAAATTGAAAAAATGAATAAAGATACCATCCAATAAGTACTTCCTCAAATCCTTCATTCTTGTAGCCACCCATGTTGCTGGCATAAGCCTGTGAGAGATGGCGATTGAGAGAGGTTGAATTGAACTGGGTGAGAACATAGATCTTAAATATATTACTATTTATGCAATTACTAACATGGATACCAATCAGCCTACAATTGGCACCCAAAGGAAAAGTTGGCTTTGGTCTCTTCTTAGTGAGTGAATAAAGACGAGTACCTACATCGCCTCCTATAATAATGCCTAGCACACTAGAGATAATAAATTCACATTAAGAATTCAATAAGTGTTAGCACATTTAATAAGATTCATAATTCTTGGAATCAAACAATAGCTAGAAGATTAGTTCAAATGTTTAATGCCTCAGAGTCAAACCATTAAAAGAATCTTAACATAAGACATAATCCACATGAAACTGTAAACTATATATTATGTTAACTTGTCAAGTCACTAAGTTCAATTTTTAGAGAATACTAAAAGACATAATAAGGACGTGTGCTCTAGATATAGAACATAAAAGAAGGCACCAATACTAAGAATGCTCTTTTCTTAGAGATGATGTCTCATTACCACTAAGAATGTAAATATAAAATATTTTCAAACATTCTTGCAAATGACAGTATGAGTACAACCTCAACAAGTTGGAATCTAGCTGACAGAACCTATGCTTGCTTGAATGCAACAATGTGTTTGATATGAGCCATTCTCATCAACACCCAACACATCCCCATCCCCATTGGAAAAATATTTTTTGGAAAGGAGTTGGGATTCATATCTTCTCTGTGCATTGAGAATGATGCCTTGGATTTTACTGATGAGGTGTATGATAAGCTAGCTTTTGAGATAGACCACATTTCCATGGCTTCACAAGTTGATATGTGGCAATGCATAGTTGTCTCGATTTTTCATAGAAGATGCACATTATATAATTTTGAGAAGGGTTCTAGTTTGCCTTTATTAGAATGAAATAGGACTCAACAATGTATATGTCTAGGTTGTCTACTTCCACCGACTATATAGATAATCCATTAATTTGACCATTGAATGTATTTGCATTTTTATTTGGCATATGAGACACCATTTTAGGATGGAATGATAGTGACCTATAGACAATTTACAATTTTGTAAATGTCATGAAATGTTAAAAGTCATCCTTTCCAGAGCGCTGACACATAATCAAAGAGATTGCCAGTTGAAATATTTAGTTTATGTCAATCTATAGAAGTAAAAAAAATGCTCTTCAGGTCTTTGGTTGAGAGAAGAAAGAAGACAATTTGTATCTTTTTATATTTCAACCTTTTGCAACTTAAAAGTTATATAGTGAAAAATGGCTTTACAAGTTCTATAATATTTAACTAGCTTTAAATTTTAAGGCGAGTTTGGAGCATGAAATTAAGCAGTTGGATGAAATTCAAGAGAATTATATTATTTAGAACTAAGACTTCCTATAGACCTATGTTGTTGGATTAAAACAAGTGAAGACAACCTAGTTAAATTTTATGTTATGTTGATCCACGTAGGACCCTGATTTATATGTATTGAGGTTCTCAAACTTGATTTATTGCAATAAAGACCAACTCTTGTAGATTGAATTTATAACGTTCAAATATCCCAAAGGCAATACCATCTCATCACATTGCAGGTTATTTCAGTAATCTAGAAGCTAT
Organism: Chamaecyparis obtusa; assembly: GCA_027943335.1. Lineage (NCBI taxonomy): Eukaryota > Viridiplantae > Streptophyta > Pinopsida > Cupressales > Cupressaceae > Chamaecyparis > Chamaecyparis obtusa. The sequence goes on from BSBK01006836.1 coordinate 528,928, forward strand.
TTTTTTGGATCTAGACAAATATGGTTGGCTACAAATAGGTGATTTCTATTACATTGATTATGAATGCTACATATTTATACTAGAATTACTGAAAGAGTTGATTAAATATAAAGGATACCAGGTGTGGCTTCACTTTCCTTAAGGGTTCTACTTATTAGCTTCTATTTTGTCTTGCAAGTTTTCTATGGATTCAATAAATTAGAATTCTGAGCTTTAACCAAAAGATTATAATTTTATTTCAATACAAGTCAACTCTTACGAAAGTAGAAGCACTTCTACTTTCTCACCCTAAGATTGTGGATGTTGCAATGATAGTATACGTTGATTTGAAGCTATAACTTCTACTTATGATTGGAAAAATATTTTTTGGAAAGGAGTTGAGAATCATATCTTCTCTGTGCATTGAAAATGATGCCTTGCCTTTTACTAATGAGGTGTATGATAAGATATCTTTTGAGATAGACCACATTTCCATGGCTTCACAAATTGATATGTGGAAATCCATATTCATCTCGATTTTTCGTAGAAGATGCACATTATATAATTTTGAGAAGGGTTCTAGTTTGCCTTGATCAAAATGAAATAGGACTTAACAAAGTATATGTCTAGGTTGTCTACTTCCACCGATTATATAGATAATCCATTAATTTGACCATTGAATATATTTTGCATTTTTATTTGGCATATGAGACACCATTTTAGGATGGAATAACAATGACCTATAGACAATTTACAATTTTGTAAAGATCATGAAATGTTAAAAGTCATCCTTTCTAGAGCGATGACACAGAATCAAAGAGATTTCCAGCTGAAATATTTAGTTTATGTTAATCTATGGAAGTAAAAAAAATGCTCTTCAATGTTTTTGTTGAGAGAGAATAAAGAAGACAAATTGCATCTTTTTATATTTCAACTTTTTGCAACTTAAAAGTTATATAGTGAAAATTGGTTCTACAAGTTCCATCATATTTAACTAGCTTCAAACTTTAAGGGGAGTTTGGAGCATGAACTTAAGCAGTTGGATGAAATTCGAGAGAATTACATGCTTTAGAACTAAGACTTCCCACACACCTATGTTGTTGATTAAAACAAGGGAAGAAAACATAATTAAATTGTGTTACATTGATCCATGCAGGACCCTGATTTACATGTATTGAGATTCTTAAACTTGATTTATTGGAATAAAGACCAACCCTTATAGAGTGAATTTATAATGTTCAAATACCCCTAAGACAATACCATCTCATCATATTGCAGGTTATTTCAGCAATATAGAAGCTATTTTTTGGATCTAGACAAATATGGTTGGCTACGAATAGGTGATTTCTATTACATTGATTTGAAGGCTACACATTTATACTATAAATACTGAAAGAGTTGATTAAATATAAAGGATAGCATGAGCGACTTCACTTTCCTTAAGGGTTCTACTTATTAGCTTCTATTTTGTCTTGTGAGTTTTCTATGGATTTGATCAATTAAAATTCTCAACTTTAACCAAAAGATTATAATTTTATTTCAGTATAAGTCATCTCTTGTTGAATTCTACTTTCTCACCCTAAGATTGTGGATGTTGCAATGATACTATAGATAACCATAGGATTTAAATTCATTTGAATTTAACCTCATCTAAATAACTTTATGCAGAGCCACACAATCACAACATTTTACATAGAGAAAAGCATAAACTTGAAAGGACTACCAGACAAGCTATATTAGCTATATTTGAATAGAATCATAAGGTGGAGGGACCTACAAGGCATGGAAATATAAAGTGAACTTGTATTTTCACCTAAATGAATAGATTGATATTGTGCATTTCGTGAATTTAATTTGAGTGTGACAATTCTTTTCTCTTTACTACATGCTTTATGTTTTCCTTTGGATGATATGCATCTCCCAATTCATTGAATCATGTATTAAAGACGATGTCTATCAACCTTCTGTGAGAAAAGAAAAGGTCTCAAACTAGAGAGATTGTAAGAAGTTTCTATGGTTTTATGTGGGGTAAACATTTTCTACATGTAAGAAAACTGTAACATATATTTGATGTCTATTCCACATGGTATATCTGTCTATAATTGGGTTAGAGTCTAGGGGTCTTTCTACACCTTCCTACGATCTTTTCATATTTCTTTATAATTTTTCAATATTCTATTTTTTTTCAACTTGATGTTTTGATTTGAAAAGTAGGATTAGTTAAATATCACTAAGAATGTGGTTGATATTGTTAATATTTATAACTTTTCTACATACAAATGTTTTGATTTGAAAAGTTGGATTAGTTAAATATCACTAAGATTGTGGTTGACATTTTGTCTTTATAAATTTTTAACATTTGGATGTTTTAATTTTAAAAAAATGGATTAGTTGAATATCACTAAGATTATGGTTGGCATTTTAAGTCTTTAGGTTAGTTTTATCTACTAGCATATACATAATCTAGATATATAAAATATGTTGAGATGTTGAGTTTTTTCAATTTAATCTTATATTAAATTTTCTTGTTGACCCCATAGTGAATGCATGGTCAAAGGAGAACTGTTAGTGATAAATCCTCTAACTAGGTCACATCTCACAGTGTGTTTTGTAACCTTTAACAGGGTTGGCTCGTAACCGAGCTCACTTTAGAAGAGTGAATTATTTTGGGTTACCAGTCGCAAGTGATTTTTTTCCCTAACAGGGTTTCCACATTAAAAATCTATGTTATATGTGTATGATGTGTTGAATTATTATTTTAATTTACACATTTCTATAACTGGATAGATCGGTGAACACAATACTTAATTTAATGGTAATCGGTAGGTGAAGAGAAAGACACAGTTGATATCTTACCGAGTTGATTATTTGATTGAAATTTTTTAATATATACATCTGGGAGATTTCAGACTTTAGGATAACTGGACTTAACTAATTCACCCCCCCTCTTAGTTATCTAACAATTGGTATTAGAGCATAGAGTACATGGAAATAAATTTTTGAAGGACTTAAGATAAAGATCACAAGATGTATAAGAGAGAGGTGCTAAAGCTGAAAAGAGATAACTTCTTGACATGGCAAAGCAGAATGAGATTGCATCTATTTGGAATTGGAGAATATGCTATATACTACTTGGATAATGAATTCATCGAGCCTACTGGACCCTTGACTGTTGATAAGATGAGAGATAGACATGAACACAATGTTTCAATGATAGAGATTATTGCTTCCTTATCAGATGCTGAATTTGAAGATGTCAAGACATGTACTTCTGCTAAATATATGTGGGACAAGCTTGCACTAGTTCACAAAGGAGATGCAAATGTACTAAGGGCTAAAGCCAAAAGTCTTAGAGGAAATTTTAATGACATGAAAATGAAAGAAGGAGAAAACATTTCACAATACAACAACCGAATTAAGGAGATTGTCAATGCTATCCGAGGAGCAAGAGGTATTATTGAAGAAGACACTGTTGTAAGTAAAATTCTTAGAACCTTTCTACCTACTTATGCTATTAGAGTCTCTGCAATTCATGAGATGAGATCAGCTTTGGGTAATCATCATACACTTGATAGTCTAATCGGTAGACTGACTACTTTTGAGTTGAGTAACTTTGATAATAGTATTGTTCCCACTATTGAGTGTACATTTATGTCATCCTTGAAAATTGGTAAATCAAGAAGTAAACACATGATAAAAAATGAGAGTGATAGTGAAAGTGACAAGGATGAACTTGATGAGCTTGAAGCACTAATGGCTGGAAGACTGCAGAAAGGTAAAGGAAGATATAGAGGAAAAATACCTTTGGTATATTTTAATTGTAAAGAAATTGGCCACATTGTAGCTAGATTTCATAACATGAAAGAAGATGATAAAGACAATGAAAGATCTGGTGAAATGAAATTTGATAGGAGAGATAACCAAGAACACAGAGGCAACTAGTAGTATGATAGAAGAAGTAACCAAGATTAAAAAGACAAAGGAAAGAATGCATGTTACCTTGTTGAAGATGATGATGATGACACCGACACCGACACCGATGAAGACATTGAGATGGTATTCGTAGCTTTGCAAGAATATTTAGAAGAAGAAAGGTATGTTGAAACATCACTTATTTCTAAATTTAGAAAGAATGATACTTGGATTATTGATAGTGGCTGTACACATCATATGACTGGTGATGAAGACAAATTTGAATACCTTGAACATTATAATGGTGGATCTCTTAAAATGGGAAATGATACACTTTGTCTAGTAAAAAGAAAAGGATCTATACTGTTGAACAATAAGATCAGATGTGAGAATGCTTATTGCATGAAGTGACTTAATTATAATCTGTTGAGTGTAGAACAACTGAATAACAAAGGTCACCGAGTTGCGTTTGAGAATAGAAAGGTAAAAATCTATGATGAGACTAGAAAGTTGGTTGGTATTGGTGAACAATCTAAAGGTAATCTATTTTATCTTGATAATGTTGAAACTTCTTGTTTATTGGCTAGAATTGAAGATGTGTGGTTATGGCACAAAAGGTTATGTCATGTGAATTTTGACAACATGGTTAAAATTAGTAAGAAAATGAGAGTTAGAGGTTTACTAAGCTTATCTAAACCTAGCCATTTCATGTGTAAATAATGTCAAATGGGAAAAAAGTCAAAATCAAGTTTTGAGAGAAAGAACTATTCATATAATGCTATTTAAGAGTTGGTGCATACTGACTTGTGTGGTCCTATGAGAACTTAGAGTTACTATGGAAATAAATATTTTATCTTGTTTGTTGATGACTACTCTAGGATGATGACTGTTATGTTCTTGAAAGAAAACTATGAAGCTTTTAAGATGTTTAAATGGTTTAAAGATAAAGTGGAAAAAGAAAGTGGAAAAGAGTTAAAATGCTTGAGATTAGATAGAGGTCGTGAGTTTATTTCTGATGAGTTCACTAATTTTTGTAATGAGCATGGAATTAAGAGACAAGTTTCTGCACCGAGAACACCACAGCAGAACGAGATTGCTGAAAGGAGGAATAGATCTATTGTCGATTGTGCTAGAATACTAATGATTGAAAATGATGTTGCACAAATATACTAGAGAGAAGCTGTTAGTACTACTATATACACATTGAACCGAGTTCAACTGAAGAAAGATTCAAACAAAACACCCTATGAATTATGGTATGGTTACACACCGAATGTAAGTTATTTCAGAATATTTGGAAGTAGATGCTACATTTTGAAAGATGATAGAAATGCAAAATTTGATTCAAAAGGTGATGAAGGAATATTCTTAGGATATTCTATTAAAAAAAAAACTTACAAATATTTGAATAAGGCTACTAACAAAATGATTGAAAGTGCAAATGTGAGATTTGATGAATTTGCTGAGAAAAATGATAAAGACAACAAAAAGGAACTGGAAGATTATGGTAGATTTACTTACATTGAGCAACCTGACACTCTACCTGAGCAACAACCTGACATTACCGAGCAACAAGGTAATGATACTGAGCATCAACCTATACAGACTGAGAATCAGGAAATAGTTATTGAGGAAGATCATGATCCTACACCGAGTGAAGAACATAATGAAGAACAAAGAATTGAACTAATACTTGAAAATGATGTGAGGAGACACCATCCACAAAATTAGATTATTGGAGATAAGAAAACTGTCATGATGACACGAAGTAATTTGAAAAACAACACATGCTTAGTTTGTGAATTTGAACCTAAAAATGTTAGAGATGCACTTGAAAATGATGAATGGATTAAAGTATGAATGAAGAAACATACTAGATACTGAAAAAAAAAACATGGACATTGGTTCCAAGACCGAATGATAAGAATGTAATTGAAAACCAAATGGATATTCAAAAATAAGTTGAATAAAAATGGAGAAGTCACTAGGAATAAAGAAAGACTTGTATGTAAATGATATGCACAAGAAGAAGGTATTGATTATGGTGAGACTTTTACACCAATTTCTAGAATTGAAGGAGTTAGAATATTGCTTGCTTATGTTGCCTACAAAAGATTTAAAGTTTATCAAATGGATGTCAAATCTACATTTCTAAATGGAATACTTCAGGAAGAGGTATACATTGAACAACTAGAAGGTTTTGTTGATCCAAATAAGAAGAACATGGTATGTAAGTTGCACAAAGCACTATATGGATTAAAACAAGCACTGAGAGCATGGTATGAAAGACTGCATTCCTATCTTATCAATATTGGATTTTTTAGAACAAGTGACAACAAAAATTTATACTTGAAAGGTGAAACTGATGATAATATTCTTATCGGAGAAATTTTTGTTGATGATATCATATTTGGAGGGCATGATAATTTATGAAAATTATTTGTTGATGAAATGAGAATTTTTTTTGAAATGTCAATGTTTGGAGAGATTAAATCCTTTCCTGGTTTGTAAATTTTACAACAAAGAGAAGGCATATACATCAATCAGTCAAAGTACATAAAAGAAGTGTTGAAGACCTTTGGTATGGAAGATTCAAAACCGGTCGATACACCTATGGTCACTAGATGCAAATTAACAAAGGATGATCAGTCAACCGAGGTAAATCAAACATTAGACAGATCAATGATTGGTAAGTTGATGTATGTTGTGCATAGTAGACCAGATATTTCACATGCAGTTATAATTGTAGCAAGATTTTATTCTAATCCTAAAGAATCATATATGACATCTGTAAAAAGAATTTTGAGATACTTGAAGAATACTGAAAACTATGGTTTATGGTACAAGAAAGAGGACAATTTTGAACTGAAATTTTACACAGATGCAGACTGGGTTGGAAACATTGATGATAGAAAGAGCACTACTGGTGGAGCATTCTTTTTGGGAGAAAGACTAGTTACTTGGATAAGTAAAAAACAAGGATGCATTTCTCAGTTCATTGCTGAAGCATAATATGTTGTTGCTGCTGCTAATTGTTCAAACATTGCATGGATAAAAACAAATTTTGAAAGGTATGAATGAAGAGATCACTGACCCAGTGATAATATTTTGTGACAACAAAAGTGCTATAAACATTTCTAAGAATCCATTAATGCATGCAAAGACAAAGAACATATCTATAAAGTATCACTACTTGAGGGAACAAGTACAAGAAAAGCAAGTGAAATTGGAGTTTGTGAAATAAAAAAAACAACTTGCATATATATTTACTAAACCCTTACCTAAGGATACTTTTGAGTACTTGAGGACTAGACTAGGGGTCCATCCCCTGTCTATCAGTCACTAAGGTGATCGGGAGGTTGCATTAACCTATACTTTATTAGAATATCAAATGATGTTGATGCATACTATTCACACTTTAGGTTTCCTAAGGTTGTGAAAGCTAGAAGAGAAACAAACTGAAACAACATATCGGTACATGAAAGGTACTTGATTTGAACCGAACACCAGAGACAATATTTTAGCTACTAAAGAGCTATTTTTTTTGGCATTGCTGTCAAAGGAAGAGAAGAATCGATGCAATATTTATCTAAAGAGAGAGAAGAAAAATAAGGAAAGAAAAATATACACACAGAAAAAAGATCAAATCTATAGGGAGAGTTTGCATGGAGTATTAATGTTGTGTAGTGATTAAACATATAAAATGTACAAGCTAGGGAGATATTACCGAGTTACAACATTTTATTACAGAGTTGTAGAATAAATGTTTGGTATTATATGACATATTTCATATTGTGTTTCCATCAATGCCAAAGGGAGAGATTGATAACTTACAACTGATTGAATATCTTGAAGGAAAGTTTGGAAATAAAATGGATAACTGAAAGACAGTGATTGATGATCACCGAGCTACTAAAGTATATGTAAGACAATTAAATTAGTTAATGTATTGTCATTGATGTCAACTGTTTTTGACTATACTTGTCATGATGGCTACAAACATCTAAAGAAGGAAAATGGTAAAGGAATGAGACATCTACATGAAGATGAGATGGATAAGAAAGATATGGATATGGTAGACATTGGGTAACTTATTGACAAGTCTATGACATTATTTTGATGACTTGATTGTATTACATAATTCTATTATGTATTGAAGATCAGAACTAAACAAGTTTATGTAGTCGGTCAATGAAGATTTTTTGTATACACCGAGCAAGTATAGTGTATACTGAGTATAGTATTAACCGAGCTAGTAGTCACTGACACATTCAGATATTGACTGAGTGAAAGAAATAAATGGAGTTTGCAACAACAGACTAAAAATGATTAGATGGACAATTGCTTATGATTCTGAGGTAAAAGATAATGTTTGTTATGATGATCTAATGACTGAAAAAATTCAAGATTGATCGGATGAAGGAGAATGAAACATGTTAATGACACAAATGCCGAGGAAGGTTAAAGTGGAAAAATGAACAGTGAAGATTAAGAGGCAAAATCTATAGATGAAAAGAAAATGGTCTATGATGTCTATATAAGGAGACATGAGATTCATTATTGACTTTGGAATACTTAATACTGTAGGAGAATTCATGTGAAAAAGGATTATTTTCATGCAACACTGATCAAACTGGTTGAAGATAGAACTGAGAAAAATTGTAGACAACACCGAGGGTTAGAGAAAACATATACTGAGAAAAATAGAGTTGGAGGAAATGAAGATGTTGAATTGATTATTGATCAAAGGTATTTTGAGCTTAGCATAGATTTGAAAATTTGCAAATAAAAGTTGTATTTGAATCAGATCATTATTGTATCAGTTTAACCATTGCTACAGATAAATCTCTTAACCAAGTGGGACTTAACAGTCTTTATATTTCAATATGACATTCAATTAATGTTGATTGTTTTCTTGTTGACCCCATAGTGAATGCATGGTCAAAGGAGAAATTTTAGTGATAAATCCTCTAACTAGGTCACACCTCACATTGTATTTTGTAACCTTTAACAAGGTTGGCTCCTAACCGAGCTCACTTCAGAAGAGTGAATTATTTTCCCCTAACAAGGTTTCCACGTTAAAAATCTATGTGTTATATGTGTATGATGTGTTGAATTGTTATTTTACCTTACACATTTCTATAACTGGATAGATCAGTGAACACAATACTTAATTTACTAGCAATTGGTAGATGAAGAGAAAGACATAGTTGATATCTTACCGAGTTGATTATTTGATTGAAAAGTTTTAATATCTACATCTAGGAGATTTGGGAATGTAGGATAACTGAACTTAATTGATTCACCCCCCCTTTTAGTTATCTAACATATTTGACAAATGAAGTGATAGATTCTTTGAGCTTGGAGAGACCTATTCAGTCTTCAGAGATTCATACATGGAGACCATCTTCTTCCTCCTTCCATTTTCACATGGAGTCGCTTCTTCATCATTTGATGTATTTATTTCTTCCTAAAGGGAGACATGTTTCTTGTAAGCATTGGCTTATCTATTGTTTGAAGGTACTCTTCATCAACATGGGAGCTTCTACATTATGGGGGGGGGGATATCATGTCTCCAACTATCCTTCTTGTGGGGGGATAATTCTTTGTATATACATGATGTATGTAGTTCTTGGGGTGTCTTGAGTACTCCATCCATCCATGCATCTTGTTTTCTTCTCTCTTTTTTGGGGAGGGTTTTTCTCATGATTTTTTCCCTCTTTCTACACTTTATTAGAGATTGCATTTTATGTATTTCATTGCATATTGTACACGGGTACCTAACATGGCCTAATAGCTAGGACCCATGTTGCATTGTGAGTTTAAGTAGATTCCCCTAAGTTGCACTTAAGGGGTTTTGGTGTAATTAAATATTCCTAGTTACACTTAACTTAATCTTACTTTGGATAATGCATTGCATAGTAGTTTGTCATTGAGACACCTAGGAGTTTTTACCTCAATTAAGCACATGGTGTAGGAGAAATTCTACTTTTGGTGTGAGACCCACCTTTAGTGCTCTTATCACATTATCATCCTAATCATGTTGCACATAGTTCATTGCATAATGGAGCATGATCCACATTTTGTGGACATGTGATTACGCCTAGCATAGGTGATAGCTTATCATCTCTTTATCATTCTCTTTTATCGCCTTTCCTATATAAGAAGACCTATTATGTAAATTGAAGAATGTAAGGTGAATTCATTGGATCAATTCAATATCAATCATTGCATTCATATCATCTCTCTTATGCTTTTCTTTAACCTCTAGATCCTTGGTTCAATATTTTCTATTTGCAAATTCTTATAGTATTGAACTATTAAAAAACACATTTTTAATGGGAAAGAAGAGACTACATCAAAACAACGAAGAATGACACCTCACCTATGGAAGTTGGAATATAATAGAATTAATCATCAAGGTTATACATTAGATCAAATTGTTTATCTATCATATATGATATGTTTGGATTTTAATTTTTTATATTGTGTTTTGTTTACTCGTGTTGTAATTGACAATGATTGTTGTTGTTAATTTGTTTATCTTATATGCTTCATGAAGGTCATCAAGGCATTAATGATCAACTTCTGGCATAGGGCTTGAAAAGTTATCCTGGATAATCTAGTAGGTTGCCCTACTATGAGAAGCTACAAATTGTGCATTTGTTTGATACAATACATATCATAAAGAATATAATATAAATGTTATGGAAAATATTGGATGACAAGCACGACAAAGAAAAATTGTCAAAATTCGTAGTGATATTCAAAAAGCCAATCATGCAATGAAAAATGTCTTTCAATTAAATAGCATTAGAGACCAAATTAATATAATCTCCATTCCTTGGTTATTAATGGAGCAGCAAAGAAATGCTTTAAAAGAATTCATACAAAAAAATTAATTTCCCACAAGATTTGTTGCGAACATAAATCGTATCATAACAAAGAAAGGTGAATCTGGGTCAGGGATGAAAATGTATGATTGACATACCTTCATTAAGGTAATTATTTTGGTACACACACACACACACGCACACACACACACACTACATGTACTTTTCAATATATTATGTTTACTAGTTTTGGAAAAATAATGAAAAGATCACTTCGTAATAATTGTAGTACGTTCTACCTCTATCTCTCCCATAAAAAATTGACAATAATGTCAAGAAAGTTATATATGATCTTGGAAAATACATGAGGTAAGTATCGATATTGGTTTAATTCATTGTATAGATCTTATATTTGCTATTTGATTTACTTGTTATGTAATATATCGTATATTTATGTTAAATCTCATTAATATATTTGCGCCTTGAATCACTTATAAATGGTTGTCATCTAAAAAAATTCACAAAGAAGATATAAATTATTGGAAGATAAAAATTCCTTGTCTAATGTGTGAAATGCAGAAGTGTCTACCTTTGACATTTTTCAATGCACAAGAACACTACCTCATACACCAAGTTGAGGAGATTGAATTGTGTGGACCTATACACACAAGGTCAATGTGGATGGTTTAGAGGTACTTGAAATTTTTGAAGACTTTGGTTAGAAAAAGAGAACAACCTGAGGGTTATATGTTGGAGGGATATATGGTATACAAGACCATGGTGTACATTATTGAATATCTTCCTAAGTTTTCAAAAAATATCCATGTAGATCGCATTTGGGATCACAACTGCATTAACAAATTTGAAGGGGAGTACTTGATGGGGAAAGGTATATTTAGGAAAGTGAGAGGTAATTAGAAAATGGTCATGGAGATTAATTATAATACATTTTACATTTGGTTTTTATGTACATTGTGTTGGTAAGTTCTTAAACACTTCTTGATATTCAAATCAGTGTGAAAGTAAATCATTTATTTGCACAAGAATTTAAAATGTAAATTAGTCACATGTTAATTAATCATTGGATTTAAATTAAGAATTACATATAGACACATTAATTAATTCCATTACATTTACAAAAATCCTTTCATTTTAATCTCATAATAATTACATCACATTAGCATTCACAAAATATAAAGTGCATCCATATCATCAATCATAACATTATCATATACATCCATATCTTATGCAAACATAAACAACATGTCACATATCACATCAACATGTGTACACTCTAAGAATACACATATAATATTAAAGTCCACAATATCCTCCACAAATCATGATAGAACATTGATCATATAGAATAAGTATCACATCCTACATCACATGTTATTACCATCTCATAATGGATACATGCATAATCATATAGCATAAGCTCATCACATACTACATCACTCACTTGTTAGTGAACCATCATACATAAATGAATCCATCCATACATTGAGAGCATAAAATGACAGAGAACAAACCGATCCTTTGCATTAACTTTGAAAATGAGAGTGTTTGACAATTGCATCAAAATAGAATGATATTGATGATGATAATGTTTAATTTAATATGAAAGATAGTTAGTTTAAAAAGATCAATACATGATTGTATCAGTAGGATGTCAATGTCTGCAAAAATCTTAATCAAACAAAGTGTATTTGATCTAACTCTACCATCTAAGACTATATTTGTATTACTTTAGAAAATAAGGGTCCTTTACAACTGCTTTTAAAATAGAAAATAGTAATAATTTTTTTATGATGTATTACATTATAAAATGATCCTCCTTAAGTATTGGAAGATTCAGACTAAAAAATTTATATCCCTTCATATGAAAAGTCATGAAATTAATTAATATTTTAGTTAACTCCTAAAGACAACATAAATAAAACTCATAACTAATTATTCCTATCAAGGAACAAGTTCAAATTTTTAACGTGCTCCACATATTCTGGATCATTGTAGATGTCATAGTCATCAAAGAGCATCTTCAATGTATATTCCCATTTATACATGATGTCTGTAATCTTTGATACATGGAGTGCAAAGTCATCTACTTCTTTGATCTTTTCAATAGTGTTACTCACGTTTCTCCCAAACTTTGTTATCCATTGCTCAAGTTACACAATTTATCCATTAGTCATAAGACCAAACAATACATCTGTTTATTTCCCCTCAATTTTTTCCATGTCCTTCTTCAAATCTTTACATAAACATTCATGTTTCTCAGTAGTTCTTTTCCTTCTACAAGGGCACTCTATTGAGGGGTACTTAGCGATCCAATTTTATTACTCATCCTTTGTTGTAGTCTTCCATGGTTATCCACGGCTATAAGAGTTCCTCTATAAGTATACCAAAAATATATAGCATACACCATCATTGCATCAGATCTATGTTTGATTACATTAGTGGCCAATTTATAAAGTATTGATTCAATTTTCTCATTTTCACCCTTTAACTTCTTTTCAAGTTTGTATTCTTTATACCTCCAATAGATTGCATCCTATGAAGCTAGGGTTATTATATGCTCTTCTTCAAAATCAACCAATTTTTATTGGTATCCATTTTTTTTAAGAATCATATTTAGTAGCCATCTCCTGCCATTTTTTATTTTCCATTTTAGAGGTCTCATACAAACTTTTATAATTATTTATTTCTCTAATGAGAAAGTCTACCCGATCCCTATTCAACCTAGCCACATTTACATTAAGCATTGTAATTTCTTTAGGATCGGTCTTTCCTACTTGTTGAATCATTATATGGCCGAATATATCCTCTGGGTTAACAAGAATGGACCTTCTATCTCTTGGATAGATGACCCATTGTACCCATGGATTTTGGATTGGATCATATCACATGATCTAGTGTAGAGATCATTGATATCATTAGGTAACATAACCTTGTTGGGATTAACTAATTTTGCAAAGATGTAAAAAACTAGGACCGCTCTCATGTTCCACCTAGGCTAAATGATTGTTCCTACTTATTTTAACAGTTGTCTACACTTTTGTGGGCTCATTTATTTAATCTCATCATTAATATCCACTTGGAGTTCTTGCAATAAATTTTCTTGATTTGACATATCATTACACTTTCTTCTTAACTATTTTGCTTTATATTGATATAAAAAGGTTTTGAACTTTGAAGTATAAATGAATTTCTCATCTAAAATGAAGTTGTCACAATCATCAATTGTTTCATCACTAGTACATTTGACCTAGTTTTTCTACCAAAAATTTTGACCATGAAATAAAAAGGTTTTGGTTGGTTGGATTATAGAACAAAAACTTTTATTTTTTTTAATCCATGGCCGTGTTCGTCGAAATTTCAACCAATACCATGTATGTCAAAATTTCGATGAACACGGGCATAACTTAAAAAAAAAGATTTCATTATTACCATGACGATTTTTTTCAAGGGTTGCAGCATGAGAAACATAATCGGCTAGGGCAGATTCGACACTGTGTATAGGGGTTGCAGTTTTTATCTGGACTTGGGCCTTTGATCTTCGAGCTTGGTTTTGGAAACTCTGATTTTCCTCTCCTTATCAAATGGAAGCTCATTGAGGTAGGGATTGTGTCATTATCTCCTCTACATTTTGATAGAATACATTTCATTTGATCACTTGATTGAATACCATCATGTATTTTGAGGGCACATCTTACTGTGATCATTACTCCATGCTCTGTTGTGTCCATGGCATTGAGTTCATTTCTTTGGATGATTTGATTATGGCATTTACATCTAGATTCTCACCATTTTATTAAGAGCTAGGGCATCATGTAATGTTTATTTTCTATTACTACATCCCGTGAGCCTGATTTGCATCTTTGATTTTATCACACTTGCTGTGTTAGTGAACTAGGGCATCATGCTAATGTGTGTTCATTGGATTCTTTGGTTATATTGCTTACTACTTTTAGAACCCGTGATCCTCATGGCATCATTGACTACACATTTCCTTCTCTTCTATGCTAACCAGTGTCCATCATTGTTTTACATGGCATATGCCCTTGGCTCGTGCTCTTCATATTACCACTATTATTACTTTCTTGGAGTATCATTGATTACCCACGAGCTAGGGAATCTATTTATACATTCCATCCATTTGCTTCTCTGTTATGATCCTATGGCATGCTTCAATGATGACCCACGAGTTTTTCACTTTTGTTATGACGTTGGTTACATGGCATCATTTCCCTCGACCCGTACTCCATTGCTTATGTTGTTGTTACCATAACATCATTACGATTTAGAGCCCATGAGATAGGGCATCTTTGGGCCATATTTGTACTTTGTTGTTGTAACATGAAATTTATGGTGTTTACTGTTTGCTTGGGGACCCGTGAGGTTGCAAAAAGTTGTATTTTTGATGTTAGATCATACATTAATACTATTTTTAATTTGAGCTCGGGCATCATGTTTACATGTTAATGCTTGCTTGCTACTGTCATGTACCATGATGTTTTATTGCTTACTCATTGAGGCCGCAAGCCATATGTTGAATTAGTGCATACTGTTATCATTTCCTTGGATGTGATTGCTACTCACCTTCATGGCATGATGATGCAACTCAGGTATCATTTCCTCTAGCACAAGCTTCCTCTGAATCTCATAAAAATGTAAAATATCTTTCACAGCTACTAAGAAGAAGAAGACCACCGTACGATCCTACAAAATGTTTCGATGCACTTCTATAGTCACAATATGAGAATATAATAATCGCATCTTTCATCATTTCAACTAAGAAGAACCAAAAATACTACTAGCATACTCTCAAGAATGGCCGGTATATATTTTCTCTTACATAATAAACTCATATAATATGCAATACACATAACTATGTGTTCACATGACTCACTCATTAGAGCAGATACATAAAAAAATGTCATTCTAGATATGAGTGATAGCCAATGAAGAGTCTCATTCTGTTACAATCATACAGGGAAGTATGGCAAGATGAAATGACACACTCATAAAGAGTGTCACAAGTTGTCACCATATGAACCGAGGACACCATTAAGAGTATTGGTGCTTCATATCAAAACATCACAATTAAATATTTTCATAAGCTAACAAAAAAATTGAAGACATTTCAACATTGCCAAGTCATCATAGTGAATATCCACCAGTACAAGCAAGATAGGGATCTTCAACATGTCATCTCATGATAAATACACATAGCTGCAACCTTTTATGAGATATCAAATCATTCCTACTGTAGACACCGAAAAATCCTTCAGAAAATAAATTATTTTTGTTTTCTGAAAATCTTTGATGACATCATCATTTATTAATTAATTAATTAATTTATTTTTATGGCATTAAATCCCTCTCTCTTAATTAAAAATCTTTAATTAAGGAATCTAGCCTAAAAATGTCATTTGGACATTATCCCTAATTTATTAATTATTTAATTAATAAATTGACCAAAAACTTCAAAAATAAATTAATTTATTTTTTATCCCAAAGTTGGCCAAAATTCTAAAGAGCACTAAACTCTTCTAGAAAGTCCTAAACCTTCCTCTAAATGGGTCAAATCCCTAATCTAGTCCCTTCAAACCCTAAGCCTAGATATTTAATATTTATTAAATTTACCTTTAATAAATATCTAAATCTCACCAAAAGCCACTTGCCCATCCCTTTCTCCTAATCCTAATCCTAAACCCCTTTCTAATCTTGTCACATTCCATTAGCAAAAGGTTTACCAAAACTTATGCTAACCTCCTCTTAGTCATCCTTTTTGGTCAACAAGGATTGCCACCTCTTGGCCACCTCTTGCAAATGCATTTAAGGATGCATTTAAGCCTTCCTTATCTTTCTTACATGCATTCATTATGCATTTAAGACCTTCTTATCCCTTCCTTGCCACCTCTTGGCCTTGGGCACATTTACCAAATTGTGCACATGCCCTCAAACTTTCAACTCAATCCTCCCTTGACACTTGTCAGGACACTTGTCCTTGACTCAACCCTAACCTTAGCCCTAACTCTGACTCATCCTTTTAACCCAAGACCTTCCCTTTTCCTATAAATAGCCTCACTTCTTTGAGTAAACAATCCTCTCTCATCTTTCAACTCTCAAACTCAATAGCAAAGTTATAATGCCATTTTCATTCTAGCATAAGCATAAACTCATCATTTTAGATCATTTTCAAGCTTAAATCACATCTAAATTAGCTTAATTGGATTAACATAGATTCATTTCTTGTTTAATCAATCTTAGTTCATCATTTAGCTTTGCATATTTGTGTGTTCTTGAGGCCTTTGAGGCAAAATAGGTTCCTCATACCTATTTTGTGTCATTTTGGGTCTTCTTGATCCTCAAATCATCATTTATTTTGCATGCTCCAAGTGCTTGAGTTTGCACACCCACATCCATCTATATCCAAGCATATCAAACGGTGCATGGGCGCATCCGTTTTAGGCTTAAACTGAGGTGGCTTTGATTTTAGTTTGTTTACCATTAAATTTGATTTGATTATATGCTATGACGTTTGTTTGTCTTTGGCCTTCAAAACAGGTTTAGGTGCACACTCAAATCCTAGTCTACATTCTGGCACGCCCGGTGGGACTCAAACCACAATCATTTTGATAAAATTATACTTTATATGCTTGTATTTTGCAGGAAACAAAAGAAATGTCACCTTCATGAAAAGAAACGTCGCCTACAGCAAAGAAATGTCGCCTTCATGAAAAGAAATGTCGCCTACAAACAATCCAGTCACGCCTTCTTGCAATGAAATCACGCCTTTGAGGAAAGAAATCACACCTATGAGCTCTGTTTTCACGCCTGCATAACTGAGATTTTCCTGTGATCGATAACTTCTGTTCCGTCCCAGAATTCTTCTTCTGTCGCCTGCATGTAAAGAAATCACGCCTATAACGAAAGAAATCATGCCTCTGCATTTTTATCTGTCGCCTTTTGAGGTACAGAATGTCGCCTGTAAAAATGAAGTGTCGCCTCTGCACTTTCCAGCGTCGCCTATAAGCTGGACAATGTCGCTTTTTGGTTTTTTGTCTTGAGTTGCTTAGGACTGGTTTTTCATTCCTTTTATTACAGCAAAGGTCAAACAAAATCTTGAATGACATTAAGGAAATGAACTTAGGTCCTAGAGTGTCATTGTCAATTTGAAAATCAAACCAAATCTCGAATGCACTAAAGGAACGAACAACTCTATTCCCTATCTCGTTTCAAATTCCAAAGCAAGCAAACAAATTCAATCTTGAGTGATCTAAGGGATAAAACAAAGCTTTTTCAAAGTTCTTGAATCAACTCGCTAATCAAATCTTGAATGCACAAAAGGAAAGAACTTGCAACCGTTCAAATCATTTACATTTTGGAGAAAGGAACAAATCAAAATCTAATCACGAGTGTCTTCATTTCAAAGTTCAAACATCACTTAATCAAATTTGGGAAAATGAACAAAATCTGCTTGATGTGCATGTAGGAGTTTTTCAATTCTTGCATAAACCTTGTTAGAGTAAGCAACGTGGAACATCTGAACTTGGACAAGTTCACCTGTTCTGCTTTTAGCGAGGCATGTCCAAGGAGAAGCGCTTCCTCCTCGGAGAACGACCTCAAACCGGTATCCCCCCCAGCCGGTATACAAATAAGCGAATACCAAAAGAATCGCTTATATCTCCTAATCGCCGGGCGTTCGTGCCAAACACGTGTCTGGGGATGGTAAACATTCCTCTCCCCCAGCATTATTGGCAAGGATCTTAAGTGAGTCACAGATGATCAGCATAACCGGGTATGGAGACTCCACAGAACTATTAAAAACTTGATAAAATAGAGGCTACCCTATCTACATCTGAAAGTATCAAAATCCTTGTGCAAGGACCGATTCCAAGGGGTTTACCGGGTCGCCTCAAGATTACTCACCATTTGTATTCCCTTCTGGGGGATACCAAGCTGTGGGCAAGCAATTTTGATACTCACCTTCCTTAGGTAGATCTGTTTGAAGTGCTTGACAGTCAAAGACTCCCTGAAAACACTTGTTGAAACATACACTTTTTTGAAAGCATTTATCAGTCTTTTATCTTGTTTGTATCTCACAAAGTTGCTTTGTCCTTTGTGAAGATTGCTTTTATCAAATCCTTTGCCAATGGAAAAACATCAAGCAGATCTATAACTTGGTTCGAAGGACAATCAGAGTAGCCATCCCAAAAACTTGGTCATCTCCCATCCCTTTGTCTGTCTTCTTCTAGAAAACCGTCTACTTCCGTCAATCATCCCAATCTGAGTCTTAGTCTTCCAAACCATCTTCGTCCTTCCTCCTTATCCAACTCATTCGCAAAGTTAGCATGTCTCAAATCTATAATGAGTTTGGTTATGATATCTCTCCTCTCCGTCCAATCGATCCTAATGATGATGAAGGTCTTGTAGACCATGATGCCTATTTCAGCCAGTTTGCTCCAAGCAACCCCCATCGTTCCATCATTCCTCCAATCCAGCCAACCATGCCTTCGCGCTTATCTCCTAGCACTCCCTTTCATGTCCTCGGCAAGGCTAGCACTTCTTTTCATGTCCTCGGCAAAGCAAACCCAGTATCTTATCCATCCCCAGCATACCCTTGTCTTCAACCCAAACCTCTTCCATATGCTCCTTTCAGGCCTCCACTTTCTGCTATGGTCATTTCTCCATCACCATCATCCCTTAGAAATGCTTCACGTTACTTCCCCTATCTAAGGCCTCCATCTGCCCATCCTCCAAAAAATTCTGAAAACCAAGATTCTAGTCTTCCTATCCTTTTCCCCAATCCTCCATCCTGTCCCAAACCGCCATCCTCTCTTCCAAACCACATTACCAAAAGTCTCTTCCCACCAGCAGAGTTCATCCCTCAACCCACTCCAAAACCTGTACCTCAAGCCATTAGCCCTGCCTCTTCAGCACCATCATCCCCTCAAGTAAAATCCAAAGCTCCCTTTTCAAAATCATCTTTTTCATGGGTGTTCCCTTCTTTCTCTCCCCCTTCGCAAACATCTACCCAAGCACAAACCCCACTTTCATGCGAAGACCATCCAAGTTCCCCATCTCCTCCACCTTCCAAACCTTCTTCACCACAAAAGTCTTCAAGGAAACCAATAACAGAACCCAAGGAAGAGCCAATAGCAAAACCCACGCCTGAAATTGAAAAGCCAAGCAATCCTTCATGTGAAGCCATCATTGATGAGGCCCATCCAGCGCTCCCATCTATTATCTATCTTCCATACATCCCAACTATTGATCCTCTTCCATCTCCTATCATCGTTGAGTTCCTTTCATCTGAAGTATCTATCCAATCCCCAGAATCATCTCCTCCTAGCATTATCCAAACATACCTAATGAGCTTCCTGAGTTCATCCCTCTTCCTGTCATTGCAGGTGCAAAATCTCCCATCCTTTTATCCATACCATCTGACAAGTTCTTCCTTCTTCCAGAAACCCCAGCAGCAGAGTCTCACATCCTTTCATTCCCCCCCTTTGAAGAGTCCATCCATATATCCCCTAATCCTCTATCTGAACAAATCCCATCATGTCAAGATCTGGACCAAAAGCATGTTGAAATATCTATAGAAGAACATCAAGATCCAACCCCTTTACTTCCCCCATCGCATGTTCTATTGCCTCCATCACCTTCAATCCAAAATCCTACAATCCCAATTCCTCCAATCCAAGATCCTATCATCCTAGTTTCTCCAACTGAAGCTCCTTTACCATCCCCCAATCCTAGTCAAAATCCCAGCATCCTATCCTCTCCTCTTGAGGATCTGCCAGTCCAAACTAAACAGCTGCCATCACTCTATCCACTTGGAAAACTAACATTTGTCAAAGGCAAACCACTTGAAGAAGAAGAAATCAGCTTCCTATCTTCCATCAGAGAACCAGAAAATGGCTGTTTGTCATTCACCCCAAGTCAAAAATATCCTTGTCTGGATAAAATGTTGAAAAGATGGAACTATCAAGGCAAAGGCCTTGGCACTCATGAACAGGGAAATATACAGCCCATTTAAGGCAAGAAACATCCGAAAGGCTGTGGAATCGGTTGCACACCGGATGAGGGCACTTCTTCCACATCAGCAAAGGGTACTTCATCCAAAAATGTTGGTACAGCTAAGGCAAAGTTCAAACATCCATTCAAAACCAATGAAACATCTTTCAGAGCCCACAATGCAATTCCTCCTCCTCCATCGTTACAACCAAGGAAAACCTATCATATTCCTCCTTCATCCTCCCCATCCATTTTGGGTCCCTATGTCCCAAAGTCTTTCAGTGCATCTCCGTTACCCAGCAAATCCATTTTGGGACCTTATATCCCAAAATATCATCCTCCATCTTATCCTACTCAGCCTTTCATCCAACATCCAAGCATCCCTAGTCAAGATCAACAATGGCACATGTCCACATATCCTATCTACCAATCTCCTTCCATCTCTCCATCCAAATTTCCTCCATCCCAAACAACTCCTCATATTCCTCCCAATGCTCCTTGCAACTTGGATGCCATATCACGCATGAATAAAGGGAAAAATCCACAAAAATCCCAGGATTGTTATGTCCAGTCTAATCGACATGCACAATCAAAGCAAAATCCGATCAAGCAAGCCAAAGCAAACCACTGGCCACAAAGGCCCATCAAAGCAAATGCCAAATCTAATGCATCCCAATGGCTGCAAAGGCCCAATGACGATTACCATGTCTAGTCTAATCGACATGGTCAATCAATGCAAGCTCCAATCAGGCAATCAAATGCACCGCAAAGGCCCAGCAAAGAGCCAATCAGGCATGCTAAAGCACACCAATGGCCACAAAGGCCTAGCAAAGAAAAAGCACAATCTGATGCCCACCAATGGCCGCAAAGGCACACTAAAGCTAAAACAAAAATGATGTGGATCCCAAAGAAAAAAGATGTAATCCATCTAACAAAAACATCCACAATGGCATCCAACGTTGCCCATCTCCCAGCTCCTCAATCTTCCCCTCCATCTCCTCCATCCTCTAGCATAAATCCTCCATCACATCTATCTCTATCTTCCACATCCATCTTCCTCACAACATGTGCCAATGTTGATCCTGACAACATCCCCCTATCTTGATCACTTTCCATCCTTCCATCCAAACACTTTCTACCACCATCTTTCCCATCTCCCCCATCTAATCCATGACTTTGCATGATCCCCCCCGTCCTGCTACAGTTGTACCAACATCCAAGCACACAATCAGAAGAAATCAGTGAGGAAAGTCAGCAAAGATCAGTTAGCACATCTAAAATAGCAAAGGGAAATCAATGACAAATCAGAAAAATCAGCAAAGTCAACAGGCAATCAGGCTTTAGCATCAACATATGCCTATCAGCTTAAAACAGAAGCATATTTTGGGGAAGAGGCAAGCTTTAGTCGCAAAAATTAAAAAAGCAAAGGCAAAATCATGAGTCTTTATGTGAAAACCCTTCTGGGGCACATTCTGATTCCAAAATAGTAAAAATAAAGGGCGTATCTTCTAGTGAAAACTTGGCAATTCAAGTGCTAGAAGATGGAGCTTTGCCTCTTCCTCCTATCTGGGATAACAACACATGATAGTTCCCTATCAACATTGCAGAAACCAAGCTAAATCAACTTGGGTACAGAAGGATGTTTGTGGCTCATCTACATGGAGGTTAACCTGACAGAAAGTGAATCATGACCTTAAGTGCCTTGCTCCGAGGAGTCAATTATCAAACTGTGCATGGTCATATGCACATGCCTAGGTGTGATCTTAAGCTTGTCGTCCATCATCTAGCAATGGATCCCCATGACAAGCCGGCAACATCATAAAATCAGCAATCCACATCAAAAAATTAGTGAAGAATCTCTCAGAAGATCAACATCAAATCGCATGATAGCACCAAAATCAGCACAAAACTCAGCGCCACAACAGAGAGTTAGCAATAACATCAAAATATCTGTGCAAAATCAAAAACAGCAGGGCCATCATCAAATCATAAGGGAACATCCAATCAAAGAATCAGCAACACCATCAGAATATCAGTGACAAATCAAAAGGTCACCATCTAATCAAGAGGAAGTGCCAAAACAGTGACATCAGCTGATCAACAAGCATGACAACATTAAATCAGAGCTTCAGCAACAAATCAAAATGTCAGTGCATATCAGCACCGAATCAGCAACACATCCAAACAAAATTAGAAGTATCAATGCATATCAGCTCAAGAATCAGCAACAAATCAGAAAATCAGTGGAATATCAGCACAAGCTCAGCAACAAATCAGCAAGATCAGCACAAAGTCAAGGAAAAAACACAAAAATCCATAAAAATTGGATAAATCAAAGGAGCAAATTATCAACAAAGCAAAAATCAAGAGAAAAACATTCATCCTCTGGTGAAAACTTGGCAATTCAAGCGCCTTGGACAAGTACCATGGTGAAAACCTGGTAAACAGGCGCCATGTGTAGCATCCCCCCCCTAATTCCTTTCTGCAGTTAGGGGCTTCCTTTCTATCACCTCTTATCCAACATGTCCTCCATCCCCTTTTGTCTCTCACTTCCTTCATTTTCCATTGGATCTTGATGACAAAAAATAGAGACTATCAGATGTACATGCTTTTGGGCACCTCCTTGGCATCCATTGCACCTTTCAGATACATATCCTCTATCCAATCCTTTCATCCTAGCTTCCATCC
The DNA here is from genome assembly GCA_027943335.1 of Chamaecyparis obtusa. Taxonomy (NCBI): domain Eukaryota; kingdom Viridiplantae; phylum Streptophyta; class Pinopsida; order Cupressales; family Cupressaceae; genus Chamaecyparis; species Chamaecyparis obtusa. Next base: position 552,366 of record BSBK01006836.1, read on the forward strand.
TTCCTCATCCTCTTGTTGGCATATCTTCCGTCCAAGCATACACCATGCCTTTAAAACACATGAACTATCTTAAAAAAGGGGCATCCTCTTCCTTGGTGACGTATTCCTTGGAGGCTATCCAAATCCGAATCTTCCATCTCCCAAAATCCTCAGTAATTTCTCTATCCAAATCCAAACCAACCACCATCCAATCCTTCCAGCACTCCTTTATCTTAATCCATCAGCAGTTCTTCCAGCATCCTCTATCTTGATCCACCAGCAAACCAACTCAGCGTCCCATATCCTTTATCAGAATCCAACATCCACCATCCACAACAGAAAGCAAATTCACCATCTTTTGCACCAAAATCCAGAGCTCCAAATCCACAAGCATTATCGTGTTCCAGCCCTTTGAGTTGTTTCCATCCCTTATCCTAAATCAGAAATCATCCTCTTTTTGGCACAACGTGTTGTCTTAAAGAAATCAAAACCTTGTCCTTGCATAGCCTTATCATCTCGAGCAAGAGATTGGCTTGTATTGACAAGAATCCAGTTGACCGAAGATCATCAGTCTATCCTAGGTTGACGCAATCCTATCACTGATCCTCCATTGGGAAAACAGCAGCTCATTTTGTTGACACTTGGTAATCTTCCACCAGCTTTCCATCTTCCACCAGCTTTTCATCCTCCAAGCAGCTTTTCCATCTTCAAAATCCTCTAGCAGTTCCACCATCCAATCTCCCCGAATCTTCCTCCATCCAAATCCTCTAGCAGTTCCACCATCCAATCTCCCCGAATCTTCCTCCATCCAAATCTTCTAGCAGTTCCATCCTCCCCATCCTCAGCATTTTCCTCCATCTTTCCAACACCTAGTATCTTCTCTTGTCATTGGTATCTAGCTATAGGCTAACCTCATTGCAATCCAATGCCATTCATCCCTATCCACACCTTGCTAGCAATCTTCCCAACCTATCCATATCTTCTAGCTAGCCAACACCCAAGATCAAGCCAACCGATCAAATCACATCCTTCATCTTGTAGCAAGCCTTGATCTCGATCCAATCATCATCATTGGGATATGTTCTTCCCAAATCCGTGTCATTTCAGGATGCATCATCCATCGCTAGTCCATCTTGGCCTTCCAACCTAGCTGGGGCACCATCTTGCATATCTTTGAAGTTGTCAGCTTCATCCCCAGGTTCTTTGTATATCCTATTCTTGATTCTTGTACCATAGCGTCAGTCGTGTCTCCACCTAAGCTCATTTGTACATTTGTGTCTTTAGGACCCATCCTTTGTCTTAGTCCTTGTCCGTCCTGCAGCAGCATTTGATCAGAAATATCTTGTCCCATCCCCAGCCTCAGAAAACTTTTAGTCCCACTTGGGCCTTGTGCTTCAGCAACATCGATTGTCGACTTATCCTTGCTCATCCTGATTATTCCTTGAACTTCAGCTTTTGCCAGCGAACAACTACACTTATTCTCTCACCAACCCATGGGTCCTTGAGGATATATCGTTCCTCCTGTCTGACCTAATCTTCCATCCTAGTCCTTGAGGATATATCGTTCCTCCTGTCCGACCAATCTTCCCACCATCAATCAAACCTAATCTCTCTCCTTGGCAAAGGATGTCTTTTTGGAGTTATCATTTTGATCTTGGGTTTTGTCCTTTTGATCTTGTTAATCTTTTTGGCTTCTCTTTATCCCACCAGGGTCACCACGATTCTTTATATCACGGTGTGCTGCGTGTGCAGATAATCTGGGGCAAGGTCTTTTGATCTTTCGCTTCTGCCTGTGAGTCAGTTGTGTGTTTGTGGTTCCTTCAGCATCGGTTCCACCATGTCGCCTCTGCGCTTCATGTGTGATGTTGGGGCAACCCTGTGTGTTTGTTTAGCGTCAGTCCTCGTCAGTCCTCTGCGACGTTGTTGACAGGCCTCGTGATCCCAGTATCCTTGGCAGGTCTCTAACATAGCTATAGTAAATCTAGGTTGTGCACTCTCGTTTGCACTTGGAGCTATCTGGTCCCTTGCATTTATCATATAGATTAATCTTGCATCTTTGCATATAGCTGCATCTTGCATCTTGCATTTCCATCTCATCTTGCATATCATCCATATTTGTTCTTAGAAGTGAGGTTATTTATCTCCCCTTTCTTCCTAGGCCCTTCCTTCCTCGTCCCGCAGGGCACTCTTTGTCCCAGGGCGTAATCCCTCTTTTTACTTGTCCCACCGGGCGCATCTTCCATGATTTTGTCCCACCGAGGCATGTATCCTCTTTCTTCTAGTCCACCCGGGCGTCATACCCTCTTCTTCTGATTCTAGCCTCGGCATCTTGTTTTCTTGTCTTTGACGCCATGCTACTTGCGGCATCGCATCAAAGAAGGGCAAAATGTAGACACCGAAAAATCCTTCAGAAAATAAATTATTTTTGTTTTCTGAAAATCTTTGATGACATCATCATTTATTAATTAATTAATTATTTAATTAATTAATTTATTTTTATGGCATTAAATCCCTCTCTCTTAATTAAAAATCTTTAATTAAGGAATCTAGCCTAAAAATGTCATTTGGACATTATCCCTAATTTATTAATTATTTAATTAATAAATTGACCAAAAACTTCAAAAATAAATTAATTTATTTTTTATCCCAAAGTTGGCCAAAATTCTAAAGAGCACTAAACTCTTCTAGAAAGTCCTAAACCTTCCTCTAAATGGGTCAAATCCCTAATCTAGTCCCTTCAAACCCTAAGCCTAGATATTTAATATTTATTAAATTTACCTTTAATAAATATCTAAATATCACCAAAAGCCACTTGCCCATCCCTTTCTCCTAATCCTAATCCTAAACCCCTTTATAATCTTGTCACATTCCATTAGCAAAAGGTTTACCAAAACTTATGCTAACCTCCTCTTAGTCATCCTTTTTGGTCAACAAGGATTGCCACCTCTTGGCCACCTCTTGCAAATGCATTTAAGGATGCATTTAAGCCTTCCTTATCTTTCTTACATGCATTCATTATGCATTTAAGACCTTCTTATCCCTTCCTTGCCACCTCTTGGCCTTGGGCACATTTACCAAATTGTGCACATGCCCTCAAACTTTCAACTCAATCCTCCCTTGACACTTGTCAGGACACTTGTCCTTGACTCAACCCTAACCTTAGCCCTAACTCTGACTCATCCTTTTAACCCAAGACCTTCCCTTTTCCTATAAATAGCTTCACTTCTTTGAGTAAACAATCCTCTCTCATCTTTCAACTCTCAAACTCAATAGCAAAGTTATAATGCCATTTTCATTCTAGCATAAGCATAAACTCATCATTTTAGATCATTTTCAAGCTTAAATCACATCTAAATTAGCTTAATTGGATTAACATAGATTCATTTCTTGTTTAATCAATCTTAGTTCATCATTTAGCTTTGCATATTTGTGTGTTCTTGAGGCCTTTGAGGCAAAATAGGTTCCTCATACCTATTTTGTGTCATTTTGCGTCTTCTTGATCCTCAAATCATCATTTATTTTGCATGCTCCAAGTGCTTGAGTTTGCACACCCACATCCATCTATATCCAAGCATATCAAACGGTGCATGGGCGCATCCGTTTTAGGCTTAAACTGAGGTGGCTTTGATTTTAGTTTGTTTACCATTAAATTTGATTTGATTATATGCTATGACGTTTGTTTGTCTTTGGCCTTCAAAACAGGTTTAGGTGCACACTCAAATCCTAGTCTACACCTACGACTGCAAGCTATTTTCATACTTCATCCTACTTGACTTCCTCACAAGATGCATCAGGCTCTTCCTCCCTCTCAAGCTCTTTGATCTTATCTCTTAGATGAGGATACACCAAATGAGCTAGACTTGAAGCTGCCTCATCCTTGTGAACTCCAGATTGAAGTTACCATTACTATTTGCCAAAAATACCACCATGAATTTTCCTGAGCAAATTAGGGTGATACGGAGCCCTTCCAAACAATGCAATTTACTTAACATCCTTATTCTTCTTGATTTGATCCTGCAATTAGTTAAAAGAGATTAAAAATAGTTCATAGGATCAATCTATTTTAATAGACATATACAAATGCTAGAAGCATGCATGATTCACTTGTAAGAAATAATAATTGCATGAAGGGTTCATGAACATTATTCAAAAGGTATGAAATACTTATCTCTTTATTGTCAACATCCTCTGTTGATTCCTCTTGAAAAAGCTTAATGCACTTCCTGGGTTTCTCGAAATGTGCAAGCCGCTTCCAGCGCAACCTCCAATGATCTTATTTGTTCTAGATATATAACAATTACTCTCTCTCAACATCTTTGATGCTGCTTGATCCATCCTCATGCTGTTGTCTATGTAAATTTCTAAGCTCATATATTCCTCTACTTAAATTTATGTATTCACACCGAGTATATTCCGCTACTTAAATTAGAAGGCTCATACCTGATAAAACAAGTGTTGTATCTAGACTAGTCATGTAAGTTTCAAAAATATTCTTCCTCCATGCAAATAGGAAGGTACCAAAACATTCGAATATAAGGTACCAAAACATTCAAATATAGAAGCATTGATCAAAGAGATAATTTCACACTGAAACTTAGATAGCTCTTTCTTGCAATATGGGATATGAAAGGTACACAAGATACATCATTTCCTGTTGTGCTCAATGAAATGTTGGCACTAATAAAAATCCATCGTTGGCAAGTAATATGCTAGACATATACACTCATGAAGAAAATAAGGTGATCACCGATAAAGAATCCAACTCGAATGATAATTACAAGCCGTTACAAATAATCAAGTTGAACATACATTGAATACAAGTCTCAGAAATCTGAACAAGGAACAACAAATATGGTCCCGATATAGTCTCAATAGAATACAAAAATAGCTCCTGATGATATGAGAAATATGAACCAAGGAAGGAGATTTATATGACCTCTCATGCAGCTACTATAGTTTTAACAAGAGAAACATATGGCCTTGCCATTTAGGCACCATTCCATTGACCCATGATGCTACTAGATACAAATTCTCTATTCTGGTTTAGGATCTTTTCTTTAAATCTAGCTCTGATACCATGTTAAGATTTTGAGCCAGAATATAACAATGCAATAAACAAAATTACAAAACAGATGACACAATAATTATTCTAGGAAAAAGCCTCCTGCTTGAGGGAAACAACCCAGCCCACAAAAATGATGATCTTTTATTGATTTCTCAAAACAACTACAATAATTTCTCGTTTATGATTGAAAAACTTATTAGTCAATTAAAAGCCTTATTTCTCTTTTGGGATCAAGCACTTTGTCTATGGATAACAAAATATACAATATACACTACAATCTCACAGATACTGAACATACTTTACAAAATAATGAAGTCGATCATATACAGATCGCACACACAAAAATGATCTCACGCTTCTGCTAATACCCTTAGCAAGTAAGAACATGAAATCGCATATACAACAACGATATAACTTTAGCCAAATACACCCTGCAGGAATGCTCGATAATACTGTCTCACGTAAAAAATGAAAATGCCGTGTATGTTTTTTTTAAAAAAATCTCCATCACTAGAACCAATCACACATCACTATGTAATTGTTGAGACTCTTGCGAAAGACCAAATAACAGTGGTTACTAATCACCAACGGTATCCACAGAGTCTTGATAGTAGATGATAACAAGACATCACTCCACGAAAAATACGAAGAGTCCCTAAACATGAACAGTTGAATACCAAACATCGACAGTTATGAGAATTAATGTGCATCTTTAATGAGAGAACTGATGTCTTCAATAAATGAACTGAGCACTTCCATTGAATATTAAGCATCATAATAAATTTTCGGCACAACCATTGACACTTGGATGAAGCCAAGTCAGCATACGCAAGGCACTACAACATATGGAATATGAAATGACTTTTAAAACTCCATAAAGCTTGACAGTAGAAAGGTATAATAAAATCCATACAAATAAAATAGAACCAATAGCAAAACCTTCACAAGTAATAATGAATTCTCCTATAGCTACCCAAAACATTAACATAAGAGACCTTATGTTGGACACTTGCTCATTGGAAACCCTCTTTATGAAGGCCTTGAAGTTGACTAATTCTAGCTCAGGTATAGTTAAATTGTCCTTGCTGCCCTAGAATGACATCTTTGTTCAAACCATTGATTGCAAATAGTTTTTAAGTACTTGAATCTACAATAGAACAATAGTGGTGAATGTATGATTATTATAATCATATGATTATATGTTATAATATTTATGTAATTAATGTAGTAACGATGGTGCGGTGCATTATTGATATAGGCTCAATGGCTCTTGTCAATGTGCCAAACTGTCAATGTGGTGGTGGGTAGTGTGTGTTGAAGACTTCACGAACACAGATCAACCCTGGATGACAATTTTGGTGCTGCCCAAATAGAAAAAAGATTGCTAATGTGTATATATTTAATGTTTGTAATGTAAATACTATTCATTATATTATAAGAACTAATGTAGATTGGGCATCACATGGAAATAATGGCTGTGGATACTTTAGTTGGGTCAATGACAACTCATTTGCATCTATCCGACCATCTCCACTTATCCGTGATGAAGGATTTGAGTGCAAAACGTGTCAGGGTAGGGCAAATGCCAAAATTATATTTTTACGATGCCTTTCTGTATTGTAATCACATATCTTTGTTGCGACCATATGCGGATATGAGCTCAAGAATTAGTCAGTTTAGTATTTTCATATTGTAACTAATATTTTAATATGGATATAGCATAACTTCTCTTTGCCTCTAGTGAGCACATATATGGTTTACATCTTTTTTTACAATAATTCTTCATGTTTATGGCTCGGGTGAGCCCCAAACTGCTATCAATCACATGATTTAACATATAGTAATTTCTTGGTTATTCCATTTGTTCCTTGATACATCAATTAGACCACACCCAATCCACTTCATGTGGATGTCTTTGAAATAGACTCCTAACTCTAATAAACTGACTGTAACTACTAACTAACTTCTAACTGTCTGATACCAGTCACCAAACTGACTATATTAACAATCTAAACAAGAAATTTTTTGTCAAGTTGACAACAAAAGTTGTCAACTCGACAACACATCATCCAAAGCCCATCTAAAGACTTCTAAAAGGTTTAATGAAAACCTTGAAAACCAACTAATCCTATAACCCTTACTACTAACCCCCAACTAAGCCTTTTTACGCTCATATTTCCAATATAGGCACATTACAATGTTTTGCACTTCAAGTGCTCTTGATAACATTTAGAGGCTTTAATAGCCTTATTACATCTTTTAAAACCATTATTGGTCATTTTCCCAATCCCCTAACCTAGGATCAATCCATAATCTATTCCTAGTGACACCTAGGTACCTTTTAGGCTTATCATTTCCATTAAGGTTTACATTCAGAATTTGATTACAATAAGATCAATATATGATCAAAATAATATCACATGACCATGACTATTATTTTTACATGATTCAATGACCTTTGAAGTCTATTTGGTTTCAACTACACCTAAGGATCCATCAGTGACCCTGGTGCTCTTCATGACTCCTGCCTTTGACCTTGGTACTCTTGCACCAACTGCTAGCACAAAGGAAGATTTGACATAAAATATATGAAGGCTACTTAGTTTATCTTAGGGATAGAGATAATTTAATTTTAACTTTGGTTGTGTTAAAGGAACTATGTTGACTTTATTTTGTAGTTGTTTAACATGAGAGTTTGTATATTAATAGGAGTTCACATTTTTATGGGAACGTATCATTCAATTGAGCATTAATTCCCATCTATATCTAGTGAGATGAACATAACTCATGTAACTCATGCTAGTGTGCTTGGATACCTTGTATACACTATTTTGCATTAGACTAGACATTATGCAAATAGTGAGTATTTATATAAAGTGCTATAACACACATGTGGTCCTCCTTTTACACCAATTAATAACAGTGACAACCCTCACAGGAGGTTGGATAACGTCTAGTCTAATCCAAGCACACTAGCATGAGGTACATGAGTTATAAACTATCATGTTAAAAAACTAAAAATTAAAGTCAACATAGTTCCTTTAACACAACCAAAGTTAAAATTAAGAATTTTGGTGAAGTCAAGGAAGTAAGTGTGAGATCAAAATCAGTCAAGTCCTTGAATCTATTAAACAAAATAGAATTTTTAGCATATTATTATCATTCTATTTCTTTGTTGTAAACATGCCATTGGTTCAGTTTTGTAAATTTATTTTGTGTTAACATCCCATTGGTTCAGTTTAGTAATTTGTTTTTTGTTGTAAACCTGCCATTGGTTCAATTTTGTAAACATGCTCACAATCTCATTGCCAAAGTGGACAAAGACTATGTTAGACTGATAAAATATGGGGATTCTCTTTACTGCTCCAAATCTTTGAAGGTTGCTGCACTTGGACGGATGTGTACCTTTGTTAAGAGAATATGACTTAAGTTTGACAAGAACAAGGAATATAGCTTAAACAGAATGGGAAGACATCTTTCTAGCCTGGGCTTGGATCCTTCAACAATTAGCTTGATAATAAATGAAGCAGATCTCAGAGCTGAGAAATTAGCTCCCAAGAAAAATCTCATAAATGAACTGTGTGTACCCCAATTCTCATGCCCTCTACGTGTACCTAAATGATATATTTGAAACAACAAGGGTAAATTTAGCCTTACCCTTGTTGTTTCAAATATATCATTTGGGTACACACAGAGGGCACTAGAATTGGGATACACATAGTTCATTTATGGGATTTTTCTTGGGAAGCTAATTGCTCATTTGTCATATACTTCATTATTATGAAGCTAATTGCTGAAGGATCTAGGCCCAGGCTAGAAAGATGTCTTCCTAAACACATAAAAAAAATGCACATTATAAATATGTCAGCTGAGAAATATAAATGTAGATATCACAACAGTTGAGAAACATAAATGTAGGCATCATGGTCACAATTTTTTGGAGACAACATAATTGAGTTGTATACCTAGATGATGCAAATCAAATTCTACTCCTCTGGTTCCAAGTTGGCACTATGGGATCCAAAGACCATAGATAAGGAATATATTTAGAGAGCATAGGAGGGCCATAATGACCAAAATAATACAGGACAAACCTCAAGTTAAATAAGGCAATTGCAAACATTTTAATAGATTTTTATCATTAAATAATGAAATTTGCATATGCTAGTGTTCTAAGCCCCCTCATTACATGATTTATTATTGTAAGCCCCCTCTGACTTACACATCTAGAAAATGAAACTACAACCTATTGGGGTTGAGACAAACCTTATAAAACAACAACAACTAAGAAGGGTCGCTTGCCAACATCTGCTCATGAATACAAAGTCCTCCAATAGATGTTGGCAAGTGATCCTTCTTAGTTGTTGTTGTTTTATAAGGTTTGTCTCAATCCCAATAGGTTGTAGTTTCATTTTCTAGATGTGTAAGTTAGAGGGGGATTACAATAATAAATCATGTAATGAGGGGGCTTAAAACACTAGTATATGCAAATTTTATTATTTAATAATGAAAATCTATTAAAATGTTTGCAGTTGCATCATTTAACTTGAGGTTTGTCCTATATTATTTTGGTCATTATGACCCTCCTTCACTCTCTAAATGTATTCCTTATCTATGGTTTTTGGATCCCGCAGTGTCAACTTGGAACCAAAGGAGTAGTAGTTGCTTTGCATCGTCTGGGTATACCACTCAATTACGTTGTCTCCAAAAAATTGTGACCATGATGCCTACATTTATGTTTCTCAGTTGTTGTGTCCCAAGACCCCTTATGATCCTTTACGATCCTTTAAAATATGTAAGAATACATCTTAGAGGTCTTAAAATGTCATAAATGGTCATTAGAGGCTCTTAGGAGGGCCCAGATGAGCTTCCACTTTCACGTGGTTGGCCCTGTTAAGTAGAGAATGTTAAACTATTCTTGAAACAAAGAGAAGCTCAATAATTTAAGGTCTCAGTCCATGGACAAATTAAATTATACTTACTATCCAAATTGGATAAATTATTTTTGTTGTACATGGCACTTGGAGTCAAGTTTGTCTCTAAACATTTTGAGCTTTCCATATTCTTTAAGTGTTCTGTCACAATTGTATTTGTCAAAGATTGAATTAGAGATTAAGAATTTTCTCACAATTTTATTTGTACATTGATGAGAATCAATGATGAAGAGTTTTTAGATTCTGAGAAGACGTATATGCAGTGGAGGCTAGAAGGGATTTTTGTGGAGATTTTCTAGATGTGGAGATTTTCTAGAGTGGCTATATACATACGAAGGTTTCCAGATTGAGTACAAGTGTAGAGATGATGATTTAGTAACCTACATCTATAAAACCTTCACAAAAATCCCTTCTTTGGCCTCCACTCATATCTCTTCTCAGAATCTAGAAACTTTGGATACTGTTTCTCATCCATACATGAAATGTGCTAGTGATCATATAAAATTACTTAAAACTAGTAAAGGGTGTTGGGAACAGCCTTTGGATTATGAAGGGATGTTCCATTCTGGTGCAGGAAGTGTTTTCAGACATGGCATAAAGTTTCCCAATGCTCCAAGCAAATAATGTCCAAGGTTGCATCCTGGTGGATGGTTTGGATGATGGGAAAAGTGATAGAAAGGTAGCAACCACACTAGAGGGCAGAGAAAAGAAAGGACCTATTGGGCACTGAGATAAGGTGGAAGAGCGATTAGATGATCATCTGCATCAACATGGGAAGTTTGGCTTGGGTGTGGGTTTTATTTTAGGGGATAATCTTGGGGGGATAATCTCAGGGATTGGAAAAATGAGGTAGCCAAATTGGAGGATGGGTGGGAAACTGTAAAAGGGAGAAAAAGGAAAAATGAAAAGAAAGCTTTTGACATGATCCTTGGTTCTGTTAGTAAACAGATTTTTCCTTCAAAAATAAATAAATAACTTATCTCCAAATGCCCAGAAAGAAGAACAAACAACACTAACAGTTGGATAGATTATCATTGAATCGATAATCTTCCTCTAAATTGAGAGGTACAGCTCCCTCTTAGAAATATTTATAATGAATTAAACAACTGGATATGTCTTTAACCAGAAGACACGAAGGCAGCCTAACATTTACCCATCAACATAGGAAAAATGTGATTAATAGATTTAAAAGCTTAGAAATAAATGAATGAATGACCAAAAGATCTCTCATCTAATCTCCCTAAAACAAAGAAGTAAAGGAGAATTTAACATCTTGTAATACATTTGTAATTCTGGAAAAGAGAGGTAAAACAACATCTAAGAATGACTGGAATCACCCATAGATTTATTTCAATCAGAAAATCATACACCAAAACCTATAGATCTAGATATAAAAAATCTATTTATTCTTAGATGCTTAGTATAATGACCAACTGATCATCATATCTTTGCACAAAAAGACCAGCTCTACAAAAACAAAACTGAAATATCAATTCTCCTTCAATCCTCTGCTGTAAATACAGAATTCAGAAAAATGTTCTCCCTCTCCCTGTTGCCAACTGACTGCTGGAAAAAGAAGAACCCTTGATTCATCAAAAAACCTTTCTTAAATAATCTTCAATCCCGCAACCGTTTCAATAACTATTTCTTGGATACTTTCACCATGGTCTTTCACTTTCCGTAACTTTTTAATTTTACCCCGTAACTGATTCTGAAAATAGTTTCCATTCACTCCCAAAGTTTTTTTTAATTTTTAGATCATGATATCTTTATAAACTATTGATTTTAAAGTTTATAAAGATATAAATTAACATATTAAATGATAATTGGGCAAGTGGCATTTGAATATGTCAAACCAAAAATTAAAACATTTTAATGCTGGGCAGACGAAAATATTTCTGACAGAAAAAATGGGTCTCCATGCAGGGGGCATATCTTTTTATTTCACCATTGGATCGAGCTCATTTTTGGATATATTGTTTGAAACCTAGTTATCTAAATTCTGACCAGAGAGATTTGAAAAATAATATCCCAGTCAAAAGTTATGGGCTGCTTTGTGAGGGTATATATGACTGTCATAAAATTTGCCTTGCAAAAATAGAGTTTGCAGTCACTTTCACATCTTTTGTAACAATACCAATCTGCCTAAGCACACATCCATTTTTGCTGCATTGTTTACAATGGATTTATAATAAAAAAAACCATTGGGAGATTCTGTAAATTTATCCCATGAAAGTGCTTTTCTACACACAAAATTCTCCTTATTTTCTCCTTTTTTTATCAGTCAACAATGCACAAATTACATATTGTAATTCTTCCTTTAGACTACCTGAAAATGGTTGATGGATGACCTTAGAGGAAGCATAAAACTATATTTTATAAAATTATTAGACCCCATATCTTATTGTTTGAAAATATTGCTTTCATCTAAGATCTCTATCACCAAAGCTGCATTTTGTAAGTGACTACAATTTATTGGTTGAGAGATTATTATGCAAAACTTTGTTAACCCAAGATTTTGATTGTATGCCTGCCATATAAAATATATCACCCATTTTTGGAATTCAAACTGATAAGCCACAAACTCTGCAATTTCAGCTTTTGAAAATGAACCTGTACTTTTCAACTGTGTGAACACGAATCATCCTGCCATTGAACTTTGAACTTTGAACTGAGTGAACACAAATCATTGCACCATTGAACTTTGAACTTTGAATTGAGAAGGTTCAAAATTCAAGTTCAATATGTCAATAGCATTTGCATGTTGCCTTTGGAATGAAAACTTGAACTCAATCTAAATGCTTGAAAATGAAGCACTCCCCTTAGTCCATTACAAAGAAATGAAGCATCATAAAAGGCATGAACTGGCTACCACCCAAGGCTTGTTACAATTTACGTCTGACCGTTGAACCTTGAACTGTGAACTAAAATAGTTCAAGATTTGTAGTTCAACGGGAAGACCGACTTTGCAACACATGTCACTTACTGCACATAACTTTCACAAAATATTTAAAAATTATGAAACACTTGTATTTAATGGAGTGGGAGCTTGATTTAAAAGTTTAAAATAGGGGTGCTAAAAGCATGCCAACAATTGGCTCTGACTGGGGATGTGGATGATAAAGACACAAAGAATCTAGTATCTTTGGTAAGAACAGTGTCTAGCCATTGGGCAATGGAGTGAAAGCTAATAACAGAGAGCTGCATGTAGAGGATGGAGGGAGAAAAACACAACAAAACTACCAGCACCACAAAAACTAGCCAAGCCAAACTTATTTACAAGTATGCACACAGGCAGGAAACTCCCACCACGAGAACTAGGGAAAAGATTACTTACACAAAACCATTCACGGGCTGTGAAAAGAATGAACCTTTCTGAAATAATGGGATGCATCCATGTGAAGCAACACATACCAACTACCATATGACGATCTCTCCAATATTGAAAAACAAATCAATAGTGTGCAAGAATTTTGCAAGTAAAAACTCACTCCCAAAGAGCCATGTTTCATCATAGACTTCTGGTTGCAATGTGCTGACACCATATTGAATGAGCTGATTTGTACCAAGAAAACCAGTGCCTCCCATATGAATGTTAGAAAAATAAGTTAGGCATTTGATTGGACAACATTCTTCAAGAGTGAAATGATGATCTACAATAATGCTCCTTTTAAAATTTGAATTTGAATTTGTTTGATACTTGTTTTTCAATGATGCATTATCAAGAATATCATCAAAACAAAATGATTCCAGCATGGGATTACTATCAAGCAACTCATCTTCATAATCAAACTTGAATATCTCTAATTCAGACTGTGTATGTGGTGTCAAACCGGAAGGAAAAAAAATTCATCTTTCTCTTCATAAGATCTCTCATGATTCTTCAATGCCTTAGAATGTAAAAACTCTTTACCATCTTGCATGCAATCAAACTGAAAAGACTCAAAATCTTCTTGTAAATCAATATGCAAGATATCTTCTATCTTATCATCACTATAGATTTCTTGTTTTTCCTGCTCCATCATACTAGCATGCTTAAAATTACTTGTTGGAAATGCATTAGAAAATGTAAAGGATTCAAAATCTGAAAAAGAATTACTTTCCAGCAAACTTTCATTTAAATTTTCATTTCCAACTACTTGCTTTTGCTGCTCTGTCATATCAATCTGATCATCATTACTTGCTGGAAAATTATTAATGACATCAAATGTAGAAGGCTCGAACTCTGAAAAGGAAATGCTCTCAGGAAAGCTTGCAAACATTATTCCATCATTGGATCTTTTCTCAATGGACGGTGCATGTGGGCATGTTAATGAGTTTTCTGATAGTTTAGTATGGTCATACACATTTTTTAATGCATCCTCATGCTCAACATGTAAATAATGTATTCTAGCAACACTAGAAGGATCATTTTCAATCATGGGAGCTGATTGGAAGTCTTGATCATTAAAAAGAGTCAAGTTTTGCAAACAAGAAATAGATTGTGTTGGCTGCACTGCTTTGATGACAGGCTCCCTTTGTAAAAGGCTTTTCTTTGGATACAAATTTTGATCACAAAGATAAATTTCAGATTGAGATATATTTGCAGCATATGTATCCAAACACTTTATTCCACTCAAAGTCATACAATCATCTATTTCCACAGCTTCCCTTTGAGCATCTTTTAAATTTTGTAATTTCTTTTGCCTCAACAAAAATTTGATCTCAGTTTACAATGCAGCAATAAAAATAGATAACTGATTATTTTCAGTTGGTTGACTTGCTTGAGGCATTTTACTAACACATCTATTAAATCTGTCAATAAAACTTCTCATAGATTCATTTTCCTCCATCTTGATTTGAACAAAATTTACTAGTAATTCACCTATATCAACTGCATATCCAAATCTATCAAGAAATTTTACCTCCAGGTCGTTCCAACAGGTAATGTATCCACTTTTTAAATTTTGGAACCAATCAACAGCTTTACCAATCAGGCTTCCAACAAATAATCTCACATAGACATTTTCTTCTTGTACACCAAGAATACTGCAGGCAACACTGAATGCTTTAATGTGAATTTCTGGGCATTCATTTTTATCTCCAGCAAATGTAGGAACATACTCTTTTGGCCTTTTAGGCAGGGCTGAAAGTAATGACAGAGAAAGAGGCCCAAACTGGGGTCTCCATGGCTGGGCTACAACCAAAGCCATAATAAACTGGACTCTTTTTAACCAAAAGATTTTGAAAATTATAAAACGGAGTCGCCAATCTTTTTTACACTGAGATGAAAAAAGAAGTTTTTACTAAGAAAAGAAAATACTGATCTTTCATGTCCGTTTCCCTAGCAGAGTCACCAAAAATCTATTAGTAAACAGATTTGTCCTTCAAAAATAAATAAATAACTTATCTCCAAATGCCCAGAAAGAAGAACAAACAGCACTAACAGTTGGATAGATTATCATTAAATTGATAATCTTCCTCTGAATTGAGAGGTACAACTCCCTCTTAGAAAGATTTACAATGAGTTAAACAATTGGATATGTCTTTAACCAGAAGACACGAAGGTAGCCTAACATTTACCCATCAACATATGAAAAATGTGATTAACAGATTTAAAAGCTTAGAAGGAAATGAATGAATGACCAAAAGATCTCTCATCTAATCTCCCTAAAACAAAGAAGTAAAGGAAAATTTAACATCTTGTAATACATTTGTAATTCTGGAAAAGAGAGGCAAAACAACATCTAAGAATGACTGGAATCACCCATAGAATTATTTCAATCAGAAAATCATACACCAAAACCTATAGATCTAGATATAAAAAATCTATTTATTCTTAGATGCTTAGTATAATGACCAACTAATCATCATACCTTTGCACAAAAAGACCAGCTCTACAAAAACAAAATTGAAATATCAATTCTCCTTCAATCCTCTGCTATAAATACAGAATTTAGAAAAATGTTCTCCCTCTCCCTGTTGCCAACTGACTGCTGGAAAAAGAAGAACCCTTGATTCATCAAAAAACCTTTCTTAAATAATCTTCAATCCTGCAACCGTTTCAATAACTGTTTCTTGGATACTTTCACCATGGTTTTTCACTTCCCGTAACTTTTTAATTTTACCCCGTAACTGATTCTGAAAATAGTATCCATTCACTCCCAAAGTTTTTCTTTTTTTTTTAGATCATGATATCTTTATAAACTATTGATTTTAAATTTTATAAAGATATAAATTAACATATTAAATGATAATTGGGCAAGTGGCGTTTGAATATGTCAAACCAAAAATTAAAACATTTTAATGCTGGGTAGACAAAAATATTTCTGACAGAAAAAATGGGTCTCCATGCAAGGGGCATATCTTTTTATTTCACCATTGGATCGAGCTCATTTTCATATATATTGTCCGAAACCTAGTTATCTAAATTCGGACCAAAGAGATTTGAAAAATAATATCCCAGTAAAAAGTTATGGGCTGCTTTGTGAGGGTATATATGACTGTCATAAAATCCGCCTTGCAAAAATAGAGTTTGCAGTCACTTTCACATCTTTGGTAACAATACCAATCTGCCTAAGCACACATCCATTTTTACTGCATTGTTTACAATGGATTTCTAATAAAAAAACCATTGGGAGATTCTGTAAATTTATCCCATGAAAGTGCTTTTCTACACACAAAATTCTCCTTATTTTCCCCTTTTTTTATCAGTCAACAATGCACAAATCACATATTGTAATTCTTCCTTTAGACTACCTGAAAATGGTTGATGGATGACCTTAGAGGAAGCATAAAACTATATTTTATAAAATTATTAGACCCCATATCTTATTGTTTGAAAATATTGCTTGCATCTGAGATCTCTATCACCAAAGCTGCATTTTGTAAGTGACTACAATTCATTGGTTGAGAGATTATTATGCAAAACTTTGTTAACCCAAGATTTTGATTGTATGCCCGCCATATAAAATATATCACCCATTTTTGGAATTCAAACTAATAAGCCACAAACTCTGCAATTTCAGCTTTTGAAAATGAACCTGTACTTTTCAACTGTGTGAACACGAATCATCCTGCCATTGAACTTTGAACTTTGAACTGAGTGAACACAAATCATCGTGCCATTGAACTTTGAACTTTGAACTGAGAAGGTTCAAAATTCAAGTTCAATATGTCAATAGCATTTGCATGTTGCCTTTGGAATGAAAACTTGAACTCAATCTAAATGCTTGAAAATGAAGCACTCCCCTTAGTCCATTTACAAAGAAATGAAGCATCATAAAAGGCATGAACTGGCTACCACCCAAGGCTTGTTACAATTTACATCCGACCGTTGAACCTTGAACTATGAACTAAAATAGTTCAAGATTTGTAGTTCAATGGGAAGACCGACTTTGCAACACATGTCACTTCACATAACTTTCACAAAATATTTAAAAATTATGAAACACTTGTATTTAATGGAGTGGGAGCTTGATTTAAAAGTTTAAAATAGGGGTGCTAAAAGCATGCCAACACATTCTCAGAAAAAGGGTGGAGTTTAGAGAAAACTATGGAGGTGATTTATTTCTTTCTTCTGAAGCTTTTGTGATTGATGTTTTATCAAATATTTGGGGAGACAACTCTCTTGAATGTAGCTATCCCTGGTTCGGGCCAGGTTCTAACCTGTTATGATTAATAAAATTACCAATTACTGTTAAATTTCTTTAGTAAAGTAACATAACAAAATACATAGTGATATATATTAATGTAAATTAACACCTGAAGATAAATATCTAGACTAATCACTAAGCAGGATGCCGTTAGTGATTACTCTAGATATTTATCTTCAGTGGTTTCTTTTTAACATTCCATTATTAGTCAAAATTTTGATGACCTTTGGTCAAAACCCTCACAAAGATTAGTCTAAATATCGACCAATTTGTGTCAAAATTTTCCATCGTGGGTTTGGCATCTTGGTCAGACGGTCTAAAGATTTTGACCAAGGAAGGTCGATAGGTCTAAAGATTTTGACCTAGTTTGGTCGAAAGTTTGACCTAATGAATTCCTAATAGCAGATGTGAATTTTGACCAAGATACACATAGAACTTTCTACGTTAACAATGATGTGTCAAAAATTCTACTCAAAAAATAGCGACCAAACCATTGGTCGATTATTCGACCGATTTTGGTAGAAAATTTGACCAATTGTCCGTCGAAAACATGTGCCAATTGTACTAATGCATCATTATTATTATATGTATGAGGTTCCAATATGATCTCATTCATATCAACATCATCTATTTCCTCAATTGAAATATCCTCATGCCTCTCATTAGCATGTGAATTTGGTGATAGATGAGCTAAAGGCATAACAACCCTATTACCACTGGTCTTCCTTGTGTGTCACATAATTAGGAATTCCCTCTAGTATCTCCTCATCACATTGTACCATTTTTTTTCCATTTCAACTAGATCATCTATCCTATTCAACACCTATAAGTTAATCTTATTTCTAAAAACCTTCCATTGATAAGCTTCACTCACTTTATCATACAACTCTTTCTTTTTGATAGCTTTATCTCTTTCTACATTCTAGATCAAATAATCATCGAGCAATGGGACATGCTCATATCTTTTTCATTTTTGTAAGCTTCTAGCCCACTGAATGTAGCCTTCTGGATCAAAGTTGACCCTTGTATTAATAGGGGACATGACATAATATTTCAATTTTGTACCAATTAAGTCATAACTCTTGGTATTCTTTACTAAAGATTCTCCAAAATATAAACAACCTAGGACAAATGACTATTTACCACGTGACCTTAAGTGTACTATTCTAGATTCATGCATTTGTCTGATTATTTCTAGATATGCTACCCTATCTAGAACTGATCTGGGTAAAGCATAAGGGAACCCCTCAAATCCAATGACCCTTATTTGTGTGTGATCTTTCAAACAATACTAGTCCCCCTAATTGTGGTCAATGCCACATTGGCTATCAAGTTTCTTTTGCCCAAGGAACCTCTTTATCTCAAGAGAGAGTGAATAATCTCTTTTGTGCCATAAAACATTACATAATGACTTTACAAAGTAATCCTTGAGATAATTATACTAGCATTTAGTGTTCCTAGAATCCCATATCAATAACCATATTTGAACTATTTTCTTGAAACCCATCTTATCGTATACATGCCTTGGAAGCTCCCTTCCCCATAGTCCAATCATATCTCCCACATATAATAACATGTGCATCAGAAGAGAATAATGTTTGAAGTATATTTTATTAGAGACTCCTTTTATCTTCTCCAAACTTTGATTCAATTTCTCTATAATGTATGTAGCATAATGAATTTTTTGGAATCTATATCAATGACTAATACCATTAATGTTGTATCTATAAGAGGAGGAGCCTCACTTCCTAAAACTTGTCTTGTAGTACAATAATTATATTTGATGTGTGGTCTGAACAAGTTGACATGAAACAAAGGTTTGTCACTATCTTCAAATACTTGAATATTTCCATCCTTTCTCTTCTTGTGAAATGGAAATCTCCACTTTCTGTATGTCCCCTCAAGAGACACATATTCCTCTTACAGATTGTGCAAATCTATATGGCTCTCACAACTACATTCTAGATCAAAAAATCATTCAATGAAATCCTTTCTTATTAGTAGTAAGGGTTTCTCTTTGTAGTCATTTATAGTTTTTGTGGTCATTTTGTACCTGTCATCCAGAGATCTCACCAATTCAACATTGAAAAAGACATTAGGAACAACCAGTCTTCCTAAATTTAATCTCTAGGGATTGTAGATAAGTTCTTGGCCGTCTTTCTTTGTATAGTGGAACATTAAAAGGTCATATCCATGAAATTCTATCTAGATATCTCCCGAATGTTCATGATTATCTTCTAAACCCTCCTCATTTGATTTCACCTTTTTAGATTTTAGACCAGAGGCAAGAATTTGGTCAAATAAATCTTGATTTAAGGCTCTCCCCTCCCTTTTTGACCTTTTTTTATTTTGTTGCTTCACCGGTGTCTTCCTATGGGGGGTATTTTTGTTTCCTACTCCTAATTCTTTTGGACAAGGAAGAAGAATCCATAATGGAAATCAAAGAATAACTAGAACAAATTATGCAACTTACTTGTTATTTTGTTGGTCACTACGAATTCTGTATTTTCTCTAGTCACCTCTGAATTACATCTTCATTATTTCTAAGAAAGTGAATTTATGCCCAAGTGATTATGGTTTTATTTAGACAAATGAAGGGAAATACCGCATAAACATACAGAGAACACAGAAGGGATCTACCTACCATGGGGTTAGTATGATCATAAGATAATATATATATGATATTATTGCAAATGAATTGACATAATTCCCCAAAGAAAGTAGAACTACAATCACAAAGGAGGAAAGATCACATAAGAGATACGAAGAATAATATTTTTGGACCATAACATGGAGACCAAAAAGAATCAGTGCTACCATGTCTCGAATCCAAGCAAATTACACAAGGAAACATTTATGAACAATAGCACAAGCACAACATAACATGAAACAACATATAGAAGAATAGAGATACATATAGAGGAAAGATACAAAAGGTTCGATTCCTTTATCACCTTGCACCAACAATGCAACAAGGGTTGTATAAAATAATCTAACAACATTTAGCAAACACATCACGGGAGAAGCACAGTACAATAGTCAAACACACAACAAAGCTACCATGAAGGACAAGTTGATCAAGTGTTTCGCCTACTCCCCATCTCATTCTATATCATTTAGGGAAGGTGGGTAACTCGCAAGAGGGACTATATCCAACATAGTAGGAATGATAGCCAGTTTCAAACAAGGATCCTCTTGAGAATCACAATGTTTGATACTAGGTGTAAGTGTTAATTGTGATGAAAGCATATTAGGTAAATCAATGTCAATGTCGATAGTTTCATATTCATCATTAACAACATCAAGAGTATCTTCTTCATCCAAATTAATCAAAATAGGATCTAAGATATGAATAGAGTCATCATAATCATGCATCTTAACATCATTGTTAGTAACAACATCATGCATATGCTTATCAGAAGAGGGTAAAGAATTTTGAAGAATAGAATTATGAGCTTTAGCATGAGCATGATGCTTTTTACGATGTTCATTAGAAGATTGATTACATTTTTCTTTACTTGAAATATATTGAGAACTAGGAGGAATAACTACAAGATCCTTCATAGGTTCTATAGGAGGATTAATAGGATTCTCAACAGATTGACAAGCAACACTAGGAGCTTGATTAACAAATGTAGAAGCCATAGATAAAGGAGGTATAGAAGGTGTAGGAAAAATACCACAATTAAGGTTCATAGGAGGTACACTTAATTCAAGAATATTATGATGCTTATAGGCTTGATATGAGTGGAAAAGATTATCAGGTCGAGGAGGACATGAATCAGGTAAATAAGGCCAAATGAAGTCAAGTGTAGCACAATCTCTAGGCCTAGAAGGTTGATATAAACTATGATTAACTATCTTCACTTCTTCATCATGATAAAATTTAAGACATTTATGGATAGGTGAAGTAACAACATGCATTTCATTCAACCATGGAAAACCAAGCTTAACTTGAAACTGATCAGAAGTAGGAACAACAACAAAGGTAGTGTTCACAATTTTACCACAAAGTTCAACCGACAAGTTAATATAACCAAATGACAGATAAAGAAAACCATTACAAGTCTGAATCCACACATTAGATGTATCATAAGAATCACTTTGCAAATTTTTCATAAATATATTTTCTTCAGTAATAACATTGACTAAGGATGTAGGATCAACAAGACAACCATGAGTAGGTATCTAAGAAATCCTAGCATAAATATAAAGGAGACCATCAGGAGCTTTAATAGTCTTAGAATCATCAAAGGTAATCAAGAGTTCCCGAGGTCTTTTATTCTTAGGTTGTTGTCGATGTTTAGGTTGAGTTTTCAATTTAGGCTTAGGTTTTGGTTGAGATTGAGATGGAACTTGAGGTTGAATCTGCATTTGAGGCTGAGGTGGAGATATAGATTGAACAACATACTCCACTTGATTAACAATGTGATTAAGATAATCCATCGTTGAATCATACAGAATCTCCATAGACGATGGCTGAGCAATGGTATTAGTATCATGCGTAGGTAAAGGATTCATATAAATTTGAAGATTTTGATTAGGAGGAGAGAGAGATTTGTTTCCACTACCATCAAGATTATCAACAGATAAGGCATTAGAATAAATTAAGTCTTGAACCTTATGTTTTAAAGAATAACATTTCTCAGTATCATGACCATTCTGACGATGATATTGACAAAAAGCTTTAGGATCAAAGGATTTAGATGTAATCGTAGCAAGTAAAAGAGGTCGAATAGGAGCTAAAGTAATCATGTTAGCAGTTAACAACCTATTCATAATAGAATGTAAAGATTCATAAAGAGGAGTAAATGAATGATTTAATCGAAAAGCAGTGGATGCAGAAGTGGCATTGTGAGATGCAACAACTTGATCAGCAACTGCATTTGCTTGTTTGTTTATCTTGACATAGTTGTTAAATTTTTGAAATTTGTTTGGATTAGGAGCAGCATCACTTTTATCAACTGGAACATGAGCCATTGGAGTGGTGCTCTCAAATTGACTCACTTGTAATTGATAATGATGAAGCGCTGCACAAAGTTGTTGAAAAGAGGTAAATTTAGTAAGCATAATCTTATCTCTAATATCCTTTTGCAAATTTGAAATAAACATACATTGAATATCAATATCAGGAACATGATAGGAAATTTGAGCATGCAAATGCTTAAATCTACCAATAAATTCAGTCAATTTTTCCTTAGCACTTTGTTTACAATACATTAAATCAGTTAGAGAAACTTGTGGGCCAATGTTATTTTGAAATTGTTGAATAAAAGCATTGGAAAGTTTTGGAAATGAGTCAATAGAATAAGGAGGCAAGGAACAATACCATTGTAAGGCCTTGTCACGAAAAGTTCTAGCAAACAACTTGGCTAAAATCATATGGTCATGAGCATAATTACTACAAAGGATTTGAAATATTTTAACATGATGAACGAGGTCTCCTTTTCTGTTGTAATTCTCAAGATGAAGCATATCAACTTGCTAAGGAATAGGAGTACAAATGACATCTAAGGACAAATGACTTCCCATGTCACATGTAGGAATGCTAAACTTATTTTGAGTGAAGGATGCAAGTTGTTGTTGTAAGGATGACACAGTTTGAGCCAAACTGATAATTGTTGAATCATTAGAGGAAATAGGAGGAATAGTAACATTAGAAACACTAGGTAAAGTGTAAGAAGCTGCAAGAATAGAAGATACAACTGGAGGAACACTTGGAACTAAAAGTGGAAGAGGATTGGAATAGGTAAAAGGAATATTATGATAAGAAGGTTGTGATGTAGGAAGGGACATAGGAGGAACACTCATAGGAATAGAGGGAACTGTCACAGTCACCAAAGAAGTAGTATAGGTAGGAACACTAGGTAAAGGAATAGAAGAAGGTTCTACACTAGTGACAGGAGGAATCAACCCTAGATCTTGAGTTTCTTGAGCTAAAGGTTTAACATTTGAATGTATGAGGTGAGTAATACCACGCAAGAGGTTAACACCTTGATCACTATCACAAAGAACTTTCTTAAGAGCATCTATAGCTTGAATAGAATCTTGATTATGGTTTTCTTGAATAAGCCAATTACCCATTTTATCAAGTTCATTTGAAATTTTTTGGACTTGTTTAGGAGGAAATCTTAAAGCATCATCCTCATCATGAGATGAGTGAGAAGATTTTTGCTCCATAATAGGATTGGAATCATGAAGAATCAAATTATCATCTGGGATCCTAAGGAAAGGAGAGGAAGACTCAGGATCAAAGGCACCCAAAAGTCTATGACTTCATCTAACTAGAATATTATAAGTAGGACTAGAAGTAGTAAAGCTCATAAACCAATACAATACAAATGAACTAAACTAAGAAAACATAAAGTATGAATATTTTTGTATTTTGAAAGAGATTTTGCAATTTTTTTTTGTATTTTTGAAATATAAATGCAAGAAATCTAATTAGCATGCAATATTTAACATAAAAGACAAATCTAATACCAATAAGATAATATAAAGGGAAATCTAACACCAAAAAGAAAGAGAGTAAGCTTGTCGGGTTCACCAAAATGAATAAGGGGAAATTGGCCTCACCTTTATGGATAGGATAATTATGTGTGTATGGATGGAATTGAAATGGATGGTATGAAAATGTGAATAAGGTTGAATAGTAGTAGATAAGATAATATGCAAGGGGGAATATAGGACCTATCCCTAATCCAAATTCCCAAAATGATTAATCACAAAGAAGTGATCAATGCACAAATGAATCAAACAATGGAGAATATGAAGGAGGAAAATAATAGAATCTATTATAGAAAATATGTACTTGAAATCTGATCAAATGAATAGAAGTGAAATACTAACCTAAAAAATAGGGTAAATCCAAAAAATATTGATTTCTGATGTCTATGCCCAGTTTTGGGAAATTCTGCAACCTGTTCCGAACTGGAAATGCCAAGACAGAGAAAACCTAGAAATTTTTTGTCCTTTTGAGGTTAGGTCATCCTTGACCTAAATAGCGGGGCAAGGTCTTACCCCGGGGCAGGATCTTGCCCCTCAGAGCTCTAATGGAAATTCTGTTCACGGATCTCAGAAGTTCACCGAAAAGGGTATCCAGATCTGAACTTCAATTCGCTATCTTGTACTTGTACCTACAAGAAAAATGGTTTTTGTTACTTGGATGGGGGGTTTGCCTTGGTCAAACCCCAATTTAGGATTTAACCTTGAAATTGAATTGAAATTGCAATATGCATAAACAAAGTAAATGGAACTATTCACCTTGCTTATGTTGAAACCCTTGTGGAGGATTCGAATCCTTGAATCCACAAGTATGGATGCTCCAAATGAATGTAGAAATATGTAGGATGTCTCAAATAAATGGTATTAGATCTTCAACACCAATCTTGAATGTATCTTTGCATAGGAAGAGGCTTGGATGAATGTGGATAGAGAAATCTTCAAAGGGGCTCCAAAGAGATTGAATCCTTCAATAACTAACAATGGATCTCCTTGATGAATGCTTGAATGCTTGAATGCTTGACTTGAAGATGAATGAATGCTTGATTTCTTTCCTTCTCCTTCTTTCTTGCTTGCACTTGAGAGCTTGAGAGATTATGGATGCTTGATTACTTGATTTCATGATGTCAAAACTTGATGCCTTGATCATGAAAGTGGATGGAGAAAATGAGAGAGGAAGGCTTCCTTTTATAGAGATCTAGGCCACAAACTTCTAGAGAGGCTGACATTGGAGAATTAAATCCCAATTAACCTTAACCCATAGAAATATACCTAGATTAAATGCAATTTAAGAGTTTACCATTTTGAAACCTAAAACAACCGATTCAGAAGCGGGAAAATAAATCTTTCTGAAACCTGACATCCTGAAACTCCTAGAAATTGAAACTTGGACCTGGGGTCAAGGAGGAGGTAGTCTCTGCCCTAGGTCAGGTCATCCTTCACCTAGGTTAGGGAATAGGTGATCCTTGACCCTCCAGGTCATCTTTGACCCAAGAGGTCAAAAACTCCAGATTCTCAGAGGAAGTTGCTAGAAAATAGGTTGGAAACAGGGATAGAGAAGCAGAACTGGGGGGAAACAACCAGATCCATGCAAAGACCCAATCAAGGCACTTGACATGACCCAAAACCACTTAATTGGAGGGCTAAACACTCTTATTATGGAAGTGCTTCCATTTTAAGATGATACAACTATTGCATAATTA
The DNA here is from genome assembly GCA_027943335.1 of Chamaecyparis obtusa. Taxonomy (NCBI): domain Eukaryota; kingdom Viridiplantae; phylum Streptophyta; class Pinopsida; order Cupressales; family Cupressaceae; genus Chamaecyparis; species Chamaecyparis obtusa. Next base: position 578,182 of record BSBK01006836.1, read on the forward strand.
ATTTATGATGCACTTTTTAATATTGTTAATTCATGATAATCGAAAGCTAGAAAAATGAGTATGTTTTTTTTATGGAACCTAAACTACAAGGTTTTTAACTCTAATGCTAAAACCAAGTCAAATTAACCCCTAACACCTAATGGAAAAGTCAAAACATGCCTTTCTTCCAAATTCAAAAGAACTTATAAACCTTTTGAAACCACACATGCATGTTATGAAAGTGTATGGTAATCCTACTAATAGTGGAAGTTCACATGATAAGCTAACCAATGGAACTATATTGGAGGATAAACCCACCTATTGAATTAATTCATGATGCACTTTTTAATTTTGTTAAGTCATGATGTTACAACTATTGTAGCTCTCCTAGAAATTTCCATATGATCAAATCCCAATCACTCTGTGACTATTTATGATTAGCTATTATTTGATCATATCTTTGGTTATTTCATTCCCAAAAAAGTAGTGTTTCCTCATGTTGACCTCACATAGTGACATGTGAATGGGGGCAATGTTGATTTTTTTTTTCAATTTGTGATTGTATGGAGTGAAACTTGACATGGTTTGCCTAGACGCATGCATTAACAATATGGGAGGGTTTCGATCGAGACTCAAACATGAGGTAATGCTATATAAAGGCATCTTGTCCTTTGTAATAATACAAGGTTCCTTATTCTTCATCCTTTCATATATTGTTCTTAGCATTTATTTGGATAATGGTTTCAAAAGACGGGGCTCTCTAAGCCTCACCTTGGATCTATTACACATCATTTAATTGTGCATTTTTATTAGAAATATATATTTAGACGATCTTTAAAAATATCATTGAATATAAAGATGATAATAGGAAGCTAAAAAAAGAGCATATTTTATTTATGGATCCTAAACCATAATCTTTGTCACTCTAATGCTACAACCAAGTAAAATTAACTCCTAACACCTATTGGAAAAGTCAAAACATGCATTTCTTTCAAATTTAGAACAATGTCTAAACCTTTTAAAAACAACACATGCATGTTATGAAAGTGTATGGTAATCCTACTAATAGTGGAAGTTCACATGATAATCTAACCAATGACACTATATTGGAGGATAAGCCCACCCATCAAATTAAATCATGATGTACTTTTTAATGTTGTTAATTCATGATGTTACAACTATTGTAGCTCTCCTATAAATCTCCATATGATAAAATCCTAATCACTCTACGAATATTTGATATTAGATATTGTTTGATCATATCTTTGGTTATTTCATTCCCAAAAATTAGCATTTCCTCATGTTGACCCCACATAGTGACATGTGAATGGGGCCAACGTTGAATTTTTTTCAATTTATGATTGTATAGAGTGAAAATTGACATGGTAAGCCTAGAAACACACGTTGACGATATGGGGGCATTTAGATCAAGACTCAAACATGAGGTAATTCTATATAAAGGCATCTCATCCTTCCTAATAATACAAGTTGCCTTATTCTTTGTCTCTTTCATACATTGTTCTTAGAATTTATTTGGTTAATGGTTCCATATGATCAAATCCTAATTGCTCTAAGACTATTTACCATTAGATATTATTTGATCATATCTTTGGTTATTTGATCATATCTCTTAACACATTCCATGACAAGAAAATCACTCATTTGGATTTTGAATTTTGGCATAAATATATACTATAACTATTTGTGAAATAAACTTTAATTTTTGAATTAAACTATTTGTTAATTAAAATTTAATTTTTGAATTAAAATATTTGTGAATTAAATTATTTATGAATTAAAATTTATCTTTTGAATTTATAGGAGCACGACATAGCATACTACACCAAGACACTAACTGGAGAGTTGCACCAAGAGTTTCTAGACTTCACTGAATGAGTGCTACAATGCCATTGAGTTGAGCAGGAAGACTAGTAACCATTTTGAAGGAGAAAGAATAGGAACCATTTGGAAGGAGGAAATACAGAGTGAGAGGTGAGGGCACTTAGAAAGGGAAAATCAACCAAGGGACACTGACTAAAAGTGATTTTCCCCCATATTTAGAAATATTATTGCAAGTAGAGTGATTTAGACTATGTTTTTTCCCATTGAGGTGTTTCATTCTATATTGTGGTTCCCATCGAGGTGTTACATATTCTTTCCTAGCATATTTTTCATACTATAAGACTAAAAGGAATTTCTGTTACATTACAATACACAAAATTCACTAGGATTCAAATTTTTGTATTAAGGATAGTTCAAAAAAGATTTACAACATACTATCTTTATCTAAACACACTAACCATAAGAAACTATAAACCATTAACAAAATTAAACTACATCCGATGAGCCAACAATATTGTTTCTCACTTCAGATTTGTCAGTCTCGAATCTCCCCACAAAATACAACCTTATTCCTCTTGGATCATAAAAACTATAAAACCTCACAATAGAGAATAGGCCAAAATGTACTAAGATGATCATCAAAGAAATATATGAAACCACCTAGAACTTCAAACCAAGAAAGGCCAGGTTTGGTATTCTATCTAACAGGGGATCCCACAAACAAAGACCACATACGAGATGCAAAAGGACATTCAAAGAAAATATGCGAGATAGACTCTTAAGTAGAACAAACTAAACACACAAGGGGGTCCATTGACCACTAGGGTTCAAATTTCTAAACTTAGATGAAATAAATTTACACATTGAGGTCCACAAATGATCAAAGGGACTAAAAAAATACATGATTCGTGAGTGTAATGAAAAATGCCTAGTGCCTGTCCATAAGAGGTGTTGACCAATGTTGACCTATTTAGGACCACTACAGGTACCACCAAATATGTATTTGTTAGATCTTTCATCCTTGAGTGAGGGGAATTTAGGAAGAGAAGAGGAAAGTGAGACATGTAGTAGGTCTAAAAGAGGGAGATCAACTAGAGGTCAAAAGATTAGAAGAAAATTCTGTAAACGCATGGAATTTTTTCTTGATGAAGGGGGGTCACATTCTTATGATAATGAGAGCATAGGAGACATCGAGGTTCCCTTGAGGTGCATAAATCTACAAAAAAGAGGGGTACCCAAGGAAATTCCTCCGATAAACACTAATTTTTGTGTCAATGAGAGGATATATCACATAACACCATTGTCATTAGATGGTTTGGGCCTATTTTGCATGGATGGCATAAAGGTATTTTACAAAAAAGTTAATGAATTGATGGAGTATGTCAAAACCTATTATAGTTACAAAGATTAGATGTAGCTAGTTTGATATACACGAAGTATGAGTAGGTATGCACTATCAACAATTATATACAACTAAAAGATAAGGATCCAAATAAAGGAGTGGCTATGTATATTTATGAAAGGCCAAAAGCATTAGGGAATATTGCAGGGTTTATAAATAGGACATGACCTAGGTCAAAAAATAAGCAACCCAATTGCATATTTGAGGTGTGCAGGGAAACTATGTATTCATATGTGCAATAAAATCAATAAATGTAGGGGAAGAGTTACTAATTAATTACAATTTGAATCACATAGATAGAAAAATAGTTTCTATGGGGGTGGTATGTACTATATACCATTTTACCCAAGCTCCAATTAATAACTCCAATATACTAGTTTATTATTATGTTTTTTTCGTAAGTCTATTGGTTTCATTTCGGTAATGTTTTTTTATATTTAATTTTTGTCACAATGAGACATTGATAGTAGGGGAAAGGATCCATCCTAGAGAAAATATGGTGATGCATCTTCATGTGCTTCTACCCAATAGGTTTACCTCATTGTTGATGTACAATTAGATACGAGAAAAATGTTTTATTGTTATGTTTTTTTCATAAGTTTATTGGGTTAGTTTCGATAATATTTTTAATATTCTTGTCGTAGTCATATGATCGGGGAAAGGTACCAGCAGCAAAGGAGAGCATCCATAGGGAGGTGCAATCACTTTTATGTGACGATGACATAAAATATTCTACAAACCCTATGCATATGATAAGGATGACCCCCACAAAATACAATGAATAAATCCTTCAGTTGTTATTCATAGTGCATCAAACATATGAGATAAGAGAAAGGGTTAGAATATTGACTGAGAGAGCACAAAACTTGAAAGAAAGTTGTCATGAGATATTTAATTATAACATAAGTTCATTCATGATTTCATATTTTGTACTCTTTTATGTGATGAAATAAAATATGTATTGTTTTTATAGGATTTTTTGTGTCCTCATGATGTTGCTACCCATGATCAAGATATTGCAGGTGTTGCCCATGGAGTAGGGGTTAGTACAAGTGTCGATCCTAATCTTCCTGTGCATAGATCATATCATCTAAACCCATCATCCATGCCTATATTATCATCTAAAATGTCAACAACACATAGCATGTAGACATTGGGTAGTGCTTTCTCTTGCAACAAACACATGCAAGAACATGCGTTAGGACATGCACTTGGGGCTACAAAGGCCACTAGTACTGGAAATGTTTTAGCAACATTTATTGCATCTTCCTATATTACTAGTACAAGAATATTTCCAATCACATTTGTTGTGACCGAGGATTTCATTCCCATAAAGATAGAGATGGTCATAGGCACTTTAAAATGTTTTAATTATTATTATATATAATCCAATTGAAATTAACTTATTGATCACTCTTTTTAGACTAATGATCCCATGATCTTTTTGTAGGAAATGATTTTTTTATAAATATCTAAAAGATATTACATTGGATATATTTGGCCCCACGATACGTACACAGAAGAATGCCCAAAATCAAGATTTAAAAGATGAGGTCATTATTCATTTAGTTGTGCTATTTGGTAATAACACATTCAACTGAACCAAGGTCCTTAAGAAAGCTAGTACCTATCTAAAGTATGGGAGGGACCAATATAGGTCACATATAGAGAAGAAAAAAAACTACAAGCATCCCCCATGATTCTGGAGAGGGGGTGAAAGGAACTGGTGTCAGATGGAAAGGAAAAGGCTGAAAAGAAAAAAAGAAAGATGCCACTAGGCCAAGAAAGGTATGTGATACTATAAATGATGCAGAGGCTAATGAATTCACACTCAAAAAATTGACATCACAATATTCATCTTATTTTTGTAACAACACTCACCTAAATTTCTTCAAGAGGAACTCCTCCTTATAGCACTATGTCTTTACACTCCTTGATGTAAAAACTCACACATGACTTTTGACATAAATCTCTTTGCATATTAAAAATATTAGAATTTAGAAAGGTTCTCATTGTTGGATTACAGACATGGGGGGTGAATCAGTAATCCCTAATTCCAAATACCTTAGGAACTTTTATCAAATTAACTCAGTGACATCTCGGTTAAACACAATTCACTATTTACTGGCAACAATAAATAAACTTTAAGAATAATTAAATTAGTCACATAAACCATTCATCACATGTAACACCAATATTAAATGTGGAAACACATCTTTGGGAAAAACCACTATGGGAATTATCACCTACTAAGAAAATACTCTTTTGAAGTACACCCAATTAAGAGCCAATCTAGTTAAAGAGTACAATACACACTGTTAGGTGTGACCAGTCAAGGGATTTACCTTAGATATGTTTGAATCTTAACCCTATTAGGAGTGGCCTGGTTAGAGGGCTTTAAACACTCTTTAGAATGTCACCTTTTTCAAGGATTTTACAATAAGACTGTTAAGTCCACTCGGTTAAGAGATTTCTTTGTTACAAATGTTAATAAGAAATAGTAAAAAAATTGACCTATAAATTTGTAACTATCTTTTCTTAACCAGATTGTTTGTGCACTCTTTTATCTTCACTTCAATTCGTCACTTTCCACTGGCTTCAACACACTTTTTTCTGACTCAAAATCTCTCTATTCCTTCTTCACTGTATCAGTTGGTGACTCTTCTACACTTCAATTTTTCTAGCTATTTCTCCATATAAAAAACTCCTTTATATAGACAATCTTTTCTACTAAATCTCCTCTATTACATTTTCCTTTGATCAATCTCCTCTATTCATTTTACAAACTTATACATTGAATCTGGATCTCGGTAATATGTTTTCTCATCACCTTGGAACTTGAACTTTCTTGAAACTTGTTCCTTCTCTTTTTGTCATTTATATCTTTTCATAGATCATCATCTTGAATTTTCATAACTGTAGATCTCTTAACTAACTTTCCTCACCATCATAACCATCCACGTCATCATAGCTAATCATTAAATGTTGTTCCAATCCTTGTATTTAATTCTTGTTCCTTGCTTGGTGGATAAATCTAAATTTTGGATAACTTCTCTCGGTGCCTAAAAATTGTTGATTTATAGCAGCAGTCAAAGTGTTATTGGGGGCTCTTGATTATATATATATTTACCATGTCCATATATATTAAGAGCATTTGATATTTGTATATGTTACAATATAGTTAATATTACCAATCGGTCATGAAGGGTCATGACCCTACGTAGCATAAGCCACGTATGGTCATGGCTCTTCACTTGACATGACTATTCAAAGGATATAAATGCATATTGATGGCTGGTGAAAAGATCAATCACAACGGTAATCTATTTTCAGTACAACCTCATATATATTCTCTATAGGACAATCTGATTTTTCAACATGGTATCAGAGCCTAACCTATAAGAGAAAATATATTCAAGCAAAGTAGTGTAGAGAGAAGACAACACATCAAAACAAGAGGATACTAGTCACGGTAGAAGAGCAATCCGTCAGTTTCAATTAAGGGGAAATTGGAAAGCAAATAACAGAGAGGATAGACCAGCCAAGAGGAAAGGAACATTCTCAATCAGGCCCATTGATAGATGAGAATAATAAATGGAAGGAGACAAATTGAATATTAATTGGCTAGCTAATATGGATATCATCTCCACTAATTCAGGAAGAACACAAAAACACAGTGACATATGGAAATTGAAGGTAGAAGTGAGGGGATTCTATCAACTATGAGTTCATATCAATGTCATATTGTAGACCAATCACAATATCTCTGGGAGAGGTTGTGATAACATCATTAGAAGGATAAAGTCATTCACCATGATAGTTGTGTCCTATAAAATATATATGTATATATATGTTTGCGGGGAGGACTAAATCTATCACTCAACATTCTTGGGGATTTGCGATAACCACGAGTTAAGAATACATAATGATATAATATAAATATGTACATGTATATGATAATTATCAAATCATATCCAACGTACAGGTTAGAATGGAAGTTGACTCCATCAATTCAGGATAAAGGCATAGCACCCATAGATAATATACATGTACTTTTAAGAATTTGAAGATTAGCACTGGTGCAGCTTTAATACAATTAAATATTGCTTGCTACACTTTTAACATTAGCAATGAAGTAATGTTTAAACAATACCAAAGGAAAATGCATCTAGCTACATTTTTTTTGTAGCATCAAAGATGGAAATGCTATGGATATTTTAATCACCGCCAAACATTCAATAATCATCAACCATGTTTATTTTGTTGTTGGCACAACTCCTATAGAACCTTGATCACAAGAACAGGCATAATTGGGCTGATCCCAGTGGTACCAGCAACTAAGAATTAGAGAGGAATTTTCTTTGGATGGTATTCAATTGGAATCAACTAAAAACTATAGGTTTTCCATTAATGCAGCCGTGTCTCCAACTTCAACATGATTCTCTGATTTCAAAGTCAAGTCAATGACTATAATTGGAATGATGGAGAACACAAGCTCGTGGGAGGTAATCTAAACTTGCACTAGATCCACTCATGGAAAGAGTGAATTATCTTGACCTTACCTTCACTGTGGATTGATAATAATTGTGGGTTCATTAGTAATAATATGATAATGAGCCTTAGAGTACGCTGGGAAGAAAGAGAACAATATTGCTTGGATATTCAAGAGAGTGATAATCTTGCAGAAATAGGACCATGGAGTTATTACGGGTCTTTGAAGACTATCTCTTCTCCTCCAAATTGTATATGCTATTAGCACAATAACGTTCTTGGTTATGACTAGTTGGAAAAGGTCAAAACCAATACATGCGATTGATTGCTAAGGTGGAAAGAGTATGCTAAACATACTTATTGTTACAAATTTACACAACCATATGTGATTTAGTCACAAACATTGCTTAGTTTAAGAAGTCATAGTCAAGATGGCTCTCGATATGGCGATTAGCAATCTCTTGCATATACTTAAAGAAAAATATATAGAGAAATCAATATTAGAGGGAGACAGTTTGCATAGTAGACAAAGATGTTATTAACTAGCTGTCAACTCAACCAAACAATGTTTTTCACAAGAAGAACCAATAAACATCGGGAATCTATATTATGGAAAATACTTTGTGGATACACCATAATTAGAACCTTGGATTCAAGAAATATAGAAGTTGCAATATGCTACATACGTGGAGTTATTTCTGCCACTCTGCTAAGTACCACAACTATACTTAATTCACTTCGTAACAAGGTTTTAACATCTAAAATATCTTATCAAAAAATCTTCATTGAGATCGACATTGGATCATTACATAAGCTGGAGTAACAAGGACTAGGATCAATGGTTGATCTAGTTAACCAATCAATCAATCAATATATATATATATATATATATGATTCTATTTATTCTTCTTTCAATTCGCTAATATAGCAAAATCGTTCGTTGTCAAGTACCTCTTTCATAATACTAAAAAGGATGATGGGTATGAGTATCGTATTGATGGGATCATCTTATGGAAACAAATACTTGAAAATATTTGAAATTTAAGTTTTAGGATAAAAGCATATGAAATTTAGATTCAGAGAAAGTCTGACATTTTCAAGAGGTCAAGAAGTTGATGAACTTGAGCTTTAGAGGGAGCATATGGTTCAGTTAACTTGTGACAATCTCAATCGTATTTATTGAGAGGGAGTTCACTATTAAAGGCAAAACAATTCTGAGATTATAGTAGTGGGAACTCGTGGATAGAATCACCAATGAGATGCATGTGGATAGAATCCCTGATTAAGGCACTCTATACTAGAGGTCTTTATTATCTTTCCTCAAGTCCAAGAGGGAGTGTTAATATGGTGGCCTTGGGAAAGATCAAAATGCATCTTATGCTAGCCGATGTAACCTTATGACTACTTAGATTATTCGTATTGGTTCTTTTAGAAAGGAAAGTATGAAATGATATCATGCAGTGACACTGAGTTGAGTATATAAATAGGGTATGCCTTCGTGACAGATGGAGAATTTAAAGGATCTGCATTAGTGGACATTCAAGAATCTCGATTCAGAGGGAGTAGACCATGTTTTGTTGGTTCTCTAGTAATCAAGAAATTGTAGTAGAGAATTATGATCATTATCATGTGAGAAGGCTATATGTTAGAGGGAGAAGCTAGAAGATCAAATTAAGTTGGCACCCCAGGATCTTGGTCATACAAATTCATAGGAGTGTACCATGTCAAGATGGTGTATACTTTGTAAGCTCAGAATTCACCAAGACTATGGTGTATACTTTGTAAGCTCAGAATTCAATGGAGAACAAATGATTGATATCCTCACCAAACCCCTTGCTATAAAGGAGATTGTGTACTTTCAGATAACCTTGATATGTTGAGGAGTAAAGACTTAGCTAAAAAGAAGGTTTTAGCTTCTATGATCCATCATTTTGTATATTAAATGATTCTTGTCTTTGATAGACAAGTCTAAGGTGGAAGTCTTGGTTTCCACTCTCTGGGATGAGCCATGGTTGATCCAACCTCTGAGAAGAGTCAAGATGGATGTCATATGTGTGACTTATGGACCCATTCTTTTTGTTTTTATGCTTCTATGGTTGTTTAGTTTCATCAGATATGTAATGAAAGGTGATGATCTTTCATGGACATATATATTCAGAAGGTAATCTTTGTAAGGTGATGATCTTGCAAATGATAGGACTGTTATTATGATAGTTTTGTTTTGAATACACCAAAAGTCATTGATAATGAATGCATTATGATTACTCTAGATATTGTTTTAGACAATTAGAGATCATAATATATGTTATGATAGTGTTCATAACATGGTGATTATAGTTATTTGACAAGTCACTATTTCTAAGTGTTAAAGTCAGATAATGTGTTGTGATGAGATATCCTTAATACTAATTTCTCATAAAGTTTTGTCACTTCTCCCTTGCTAAGAGGGAGTGTTGATGTATAGAAGTAGTCAAAGTGTTATTGGGGGCTCTTGATTATAGATATATTTACCATGTCCATATATATTAAGAGCTACATGGATGCTACATGGATGAGTGAAGAGTGTATCTACAAGCATGGAACTTTAGTTCAGAAACTGCTCTCAAGTGGGACTTGAGTTTTTAAAACATGGGAGTATGGTGCAGGAGAACCCAAGGATCACTTCACAATCTGCACAACTTTTTAGATTGATAGGTTGATTTTAATAAGCCTACTTGTAAGACCTAGTCATCCTCTGTGTGATTATAAACCATGGGTTTTTGACTATGGTCCTAAGGCACATTTAGGATGTTAGGTTTCCTTGGTGTTTTTAAGTTATTTCAATAATGTAAGACATTAGGCCTATAGGCTCATTAAGAGAAAGAATGTGACATTTTGTCAAAGTTACAAATGTAAAAGAATGTTGTCGGCAACTTCCTTGACAAGTTGCTACCAACCTGTTACACAACTGCCCAATGGTCACAACCATTCAAAAAATGGTTGGATCCATTGAGGAAAGTCTTCATATAGCCCTTACAAGTGGGTGGAAGAGGGTTTTTTTAACATTATAGATACTATATGTAATTTTTGCATCCAAATCAATAAAAAGATCCCTATTTTCTCTAAGTTCTAGATTTGTAATAGTGCGGGTACGGGTTTGTACAAATTTGGGATCAATAGCTTTGTCTGATCTGATACATATCATGCAGTAGGACTCCATCACACTCAGGTTGAATTAGTTTGAAGAGCGGAGTTGAAAGTTGAAGGAATAAGTTTCCAGGTTTTCAGGAAACCTTCCTGGACTAGGGTTTTGGTCGAACATGCCCTAACTTGTATTTCCTTTATGGGACTCCCACAAAAAGTTGGGAAATTCAAGTAGGGGCAATGTATTTTAATTTCCCTAGAGCATAGGAGAAGGGGGATTGTCTAGAGAAGTTTGTTTGCAGACTCTAGACCAAGCATCTCTATGTGCTTGGTTTAGGAAATGAACAAGTGAAGTGACATAAGCACTTAGAGGGTGGATAAAAGAAGTCTAAAGATAGATTTTTGTCTCTATGGGATTCCCAATACCATTGCAACTGGTAGTCAACTTGTTAGAAAGTAAAGTCCACCAAGATAACTGAGGGGGGGGGGTGAATTAGTTATCAAATAATTATAACTTTTATCAACTTCAACAACATTAAACCATGTAAGCAATATAATTACCAACCATAGAAAGATATTCATACACAATAACACAATGACATAAGATATGTTGACTAGGGAACCTCTTGATCAAAGATTAAACCCCGGTGGGAATGATGCCCACAAAAGATGCACTAATATGAATATTCCTTGTGAAAGGATGGACTCTGTTAGGAGTCTTATGAAATACATTCAGTACATATGAATCCTTGTTAGGAGATTTTGAATCCTTGTTAAAAGATTCTAACCTTGTTAAGAGTTATGGAAGACAGAAGGACCCACTAACCAAATAGCTTCAAGGTAAGATCACTGAACACACTATCCAAATAATCTTTGTATTACTCAACATAATAATATGTTACCTCTTCTCTGACTGTGCCAAACCGCACTCACTGTTACACCAGATCTCAATTTTAGATCTTTGTACTTTGCATATCTTCCTTCACAAATTCACTTTCACATTTAGCTCTTTTCTTCACTTCATATCCTTATATTCATCACAACAAGGAAACACATTCCTTCCTTTATACCACACTCAAATAATTACAAATGAGTCATCATACTATTAAAAAATAAAAGTTTCCACACGCTACATCAAAATTACACAAAACTATCAGCTTCCAAATACAATAATTCTTCACTCATGTGACCTCAAAGTTTGCACTATCATCCACATCACTATCACTGTGTCTTCAACTTCAATTTAACTGTGCAAAACTAGATTCCATCCTGATTAGGAGATATCATCCAATTTCCACAAACCGCTACTTAGGAACATTGCCTGAATACTGCTTCCACCAAAATGATCATAACTTCCATGAATAAATGAATTAATGTTTGCGCTCTTAATCATAGATATATAACATATCAAAGACTATATCCTCAACATTGCATAGCTCCAACTACAATATCCCACATGCGCTAATTCAAACTCTATCTACTTCTCTGCAAGTCTCCAGAAGATCACTGTGTTGACATCAATGACAATCATAGTCATGATTGCAACAAAAACTACTATAGAATGGTTGCCAAACATTTAGCATTCATTCCTAACAATCTCCTCCATTTTCATTGATGGAAACATAGATGAAAAAACATCCAATGTTCCAAAATCCAATACTGCAATACTGCTGCTTCAAGTCCTCTTCATCAATCAAATCTTGCTTCATTTTCCTGTTCAAATAGTACAAATAGTTTTTTCATGTACACTTCTCCCCCATTGACATCAATGAAAAAAATTTCATCATTATGTAAACAAAAAATCCAATGTCAAAAGACACTATTCAGAAAATACATTCACTAGAGTCCTCATGACTCAGCTCAGATACACATACTCCCCCATAGAGGAAGTACCAACATCCAGTCCATAAGAATGATAAGGCTTATATACCATTGGATGGATGCAACCAACTACATCATTTCTCAAAATTAGGCACGGGCATAACCCAAAGAATACCTCTCAGATACTCAAATGTATCCTTCGGCAAAGGCTTTGTGAATATATTTGCTATCTGCTCCTTTGTACTTATGTACTCAAGTCTGACTTCTTTCTCAACAACTTTCTCTCTTACAACATGATACTTGATCTCTATATGCTTTGTCTTAGAATGTAATATAGGATTCTTAGACATACTAACTGTGCTAGTGTTGTCACAATGTATGACAACAGGCTCAAAAAACTTTATTCCAATATCCTTCAGCATTTGCTTCATCCAAATTATCTGGTTACAATTGTTTGTTGCTACATATTCTACTTCTGTTGTGCTTTGTGAGATACAATTCTAATTCTTTCTTAACCAAGAAACCAATCTTCCTCCAAGGAAAAATGCTCCACCACTGGTGCTTTTCTTATCACCAACATTGCCTCCCCAATCAACATCTATATATGCACATAGGGTAAAATTATCAGATTTCTCATACCACAATCCATAGTCCATTGTGTCTCTTAAATATCTCAGTATCCTCTTTACTACTGCATAATGTGATTCTCTAGGTTCAACTTGAAATATTGCTACAATTCCAACTGAATGTGCTATATCAGGTCTTGTATGTGTCAAGTACTACAATCCTCCAATCATAGATTTGTATTTCTTTTGTTCCACTACAGGAGTCTCTTCTGTGCTATATAACTTATGTCCAGTTACCATAGGTGTTCCAACTAGTTTGCAGTTCTCCATTCCAAATCTTTTCAACAAGTCATTCAGGTACTTTGTCTGACTTACAAAGATACCATCATTGTTCTATGTTATCTGTAATCCCAAAAAGTATTTCATTTGACCAATCATACTCATTTCAAATCCAGTCTTCATTTCATCAGCAAATTTGTCACTAGCTTCATCTTCTCCTCCAAAAATAATGTCATCAACAAAAATAACTATAATCAACAAACCATTTTCAATTTCTTTTGTGTATAGATTTCTATCAGCTATTCCTTTTGTAAATCCCAACTTTAACAAATACTTGTCCAATCTTGCATACCAAGTTCTAGGTGCTTGTTTTAGTCCATATAAGGATTTCTTCAGTTTACATACCATGTCTCCTTCTTGAGTCAAAGGAAAACCTTCAGGCTGCTCAATGAAGACTTCTTCTTCCAATTATCCATTCAGAAATGCTGAGTTCACATCCATCTGATATACTTTAAATTTCTTGTAAGCTGTATAAGCCAAAAAAATTCTTATTGCTTCAATTCTTGCAACAGGTGCAAAGGTTTCTTCATAGTCAATTCCTTCTTGCTGTGAGTATCCCTTACATACCAATCTTGCTTTGTTTCTTACTACTTCTCCTTGTTCATTCATCTTGTTTTTGAATACCCATTTAGTTCCAATAACATTCTTGTCTTTAGGTCTAGGGACCAATTCCCATTTCTTGTTCTTTTCAATTTGATCTAGTTCTTCTTTCATAGCATTAGTCCAAATTTCATCTTCACAAGCTTCACTAGTAGTTTTAGGTTCAATTTGAGAAATCAAACATAACTATTCTTGTACCTTATTCTGAGTTAGAACTCCTCTTTTGATGCTTCCAATAATTTGCCCAATAGGATGATTTCTTGATAAACTCTTGTTAGGTGTCACTGTCTCAGATCTCACTTCAAGTGTAGGTTCTTCAATGAATTCATTGTGACTTTCATTAAAAAATCACTGTCAGTCTCAAAATAATTCAGTAGATCCAGTGTTAGGCTAGGATGAGCTTCTTCATCTGATTCATAATCAAGCATTCTTTCCTAAATTTTGAACTTTTCATCAACTTTAACATTTGCGCTTTCAACAATAGTCTTAGTTCTTTTATTGTAACATCTATAGGCTTTTCTTTTCAAAGAATATCCAAGAAATATACCTTCATCACTTCTAGGATCAAACTTTCCAATATCATCATCTCTCTTTATATAAGATTTGCTTCCAAAAATTCTAAAATACTTAACTGAGGGTGCATGTCCAAACCATAATTCATAGGGTGTCTTGTTTGTGTCTGCTCTGATTTGTACTCTATTCATTGTATACACTGTTGTGTTCACTGCTTCTCTCCAGAATATCTTTGCCAAATCATTCTCAAATAACATAGCTCTTGCTACTTCAGTTACTGATCTATTCCTTCTTTTTGCAATGCCATTTTGTTCAGGTGTTCTAGGGGCTGAGAACTGTCTCTTAATGCCATTTTCTTCACAAAAGGTGTTAAACTCTCTAGAAGTAAATTCTCCACCTCTATCAGATCTCAAACATTTAATCTTCATTCCAGATTCATTCTCAACTTTATTCTTAATGATCTTAAACTTATCAAATGCTTCAGACTTTTCTTTAAGAAATGCAATCCACATCATTCTTGTAAAATCATCAACAAGAATCATAAAATACCTTTCTCCATAGAATCCTCTAGTCCTGGTAGGACCACTCAAATCTGTATGAATAATTTCTAGCTTTTCTACAGATGTAAACTTCTTACTGGGAAAAGAACTTCTCTTCTATTTAGCCATCACACATTCTTTGCAAATCATGTTAGTAGGCTTCATAATTTTAGGCAAATCTCTTACTGCAAGTGTAGTACTTACTTTCACAATGTTGTCAAAGTTTATATGACAAAACCTTTTATGTCATAACCAACTATCATCAATTTTAGTAATCAAGCATGTCATCTTAGTAGGATTCAACTGAAATACATTACCTTTGGTTCTAGATCCAGTTCCAATCAGATTTCCATCTTTATCCTTTATATATCACACAAGTTTTCTCAGTAAACCAAACTTGATATCCCTTATCAACTAATTGCTCAACACTCAAAAGATTATGTTTCAATCCATCCACAAAATAAACATCATCAGTATTAGTCTTTCCATCAAGAGTAATAGATCCTATACCTTTAATCAAACAAGGTGCATTGTTTCCAACTCTAACAACTCCTCCATCATATTCGTTAAACTTTATGAACTTTTTCATGTCTCCAGTCATATGATGTGAAGAACCACTATCTATAATCCAATCATCTTTCTTTTCAACTTGAGAAACTAAGGCTTTTTCTTCCTTAACATCAGTTTCAAGATTCTCTTCTTTAATTACTACAAATACTATGTCATCATTATTCTCAGTATCACTTTCACTTAGAGTTCTCTCTATACTAGCTTCAAGATCTTCATCATTAGCTTAATAACATTCCTTAGATCTTCTAGGTTTGAAATTGTTTCTGTACTTTTTAACTCTCTTAGGACATTTAGATGCAAAATGACCATATTCTTGACAAGTCCAACATTTAAAATTTTTCTTACCATCTGGTTCTCTTTTCACAAGCAAGGCAATACCTTCTTCAACCTTCTTGTCTTCTTCATTTCTAGATCTTCTGCTACCAGCATAATCTCTGCTCACATTGATGCTTCTTGACAAAGTAGGGTGAACACTAAGAGCATTGAATGCTATCTCCATTCTAGGTAAGTCTCCTGATAACCTAGGTTCATCTCTGTTGCTTCCAATCTTCCAAGAAGAGTCTCTCTTGTAAAGTTTGTAGTACAATGTATAACTTGTTCAATCATCTGTGTTGTCTGCTTAAATACAGGAGTCAATGTTCTCAGAATTTTCCATATCACTTCATTCTCTGGAAGGGCTGTCAAAAGTGGTTCTCTTGCAAGTATGTTACACATGAATAGATCTATCTCATCAGCAATACATGTTTCAAGATTGTCCTCTTCAATGATATTCTTATCATTCTTTGTAATCAACCAATAACTTGGTCCTAAACACAGTAGGTGTGTCTTCATCTTTTCTTTCTAGCTGTCAAAATTTACTCCATCAAAATTAGGGTTTGCTTTCCTGAAATTCGCCATGGATCTCCTTAAGTTGTTAAACTTCTTTTCCAAGGACTTGCTACTCTGATACCAATTGTTAGAAAGTAAAGTCCACCAACATAACTAAGAGGGGGGGGAGTGAATCAGTTATCAGATAACTATAAATTTTATCAACTTCAACAACATTAAACCATGTAAGTAATATAATTACCAACCATAGAAAGATATTCATACACAATAACACAATGACACAAGATATGTTGACTAGGGAACCTCTTGATCAAAGAGTAAACCCTGATGGGAATGATGCCCACAAAAGATGCACTAATATGAATATTCCTTGTGAAAGGATGGACTCTATTAGGAGTCTTATGAAATACATTTAGTACATATGAATCCCTATTAGGAGATTTTGAATCCCTGTTAAAAGAATCTAACCTTGTTAAGAGTTATGGAAGACAGAAGGACCCACTGCCCAAATAGCTTCAGGGTAAGATCACTGAACACACTATCCAAATAATCTTTGTATTAATCAATAGAATAATATGTTACCTCTTCTCTGACTGTGCCAAACCACACTCACTGTTACACTAGATCTCAATTTCAGATCTCTGTACTTCACATATCTTCCTTCACAAATTCGCTTTCACATTTAGCTTTTTTCTTCACTTCATATCCTTATATTCATCACAACAAGGAAACACATTCCTTCCTTTATACCACACTCAAATAATTACAAATGAGTCGGCATACTATTAAAAAATAAAGTTTCCACACACTACATCAAAATTACACAAAACTATCAGCTTCCAAATACAATAATTCTTCACTCATGTGACCTCAAAGTTTATGCTATCATCCACGTCACTATCAATGTGTCTTCAACTTCCCTTTAACTGCACAAAACTAGATTCCATCCAGATTAGGAGATATCATCTGATTTCCACAAATCGCTACTCAAGAACACTACCTGAATACTGCTTCCACCAAAATGATCATAACTTCCATGAATAAATGAATTAATGTCTGTGCTCTTAATCATAGACATATAACATATCAAAGAGTATATCCTCAAAATTGCATAGCTCCAACTACAATATCCCACGTGCACTAATTCAAACTTTATCTGCTTCTCTGCAAGTCTCCAGAAGATCACTGTGTTGACATCAATGACAATCATAGTCATGAATGCAACAAAAACTACTATAGAATGGCTGCCAAACATTTAGAATTCATTCCT
Source organism: Chamaecyparis obtusa (assembly GCA_027943335.1). Taxonomy (NCBI): domain Eukaryota; kingdom Viridiplantae; phylum Streptophyta; class Pinopsida; order Cupressales; family Cupressaceae; genus Chamaecyparis; species Chamaecyparis obtusa. Next base: position 596,065 of record BSBK01006836.1, read on the forward strand.
AACACAATCTTGAATGATCAACTAGTGAATTTTTCTTTCATCAACCGAGTCGGTTAGCCCTATCGGGACTAATAGACCAGGAGTCATTAAGTGTTGAATTATATTTAGGATCTTAGGATCTAGAGATTTGTTACAAGTCATTAAAAAGAGGTGTCTGAACACACTTTATTTCCTTAGTTTTCTTGTGAAAAACTAGAACTAGAACCCTAGAACCTCATCGGTAGGCTACAAGCTCAGAAAGGGCTAAGCTCTTAGACTTGTTATTTTAAATTTTGTTGTGTTGTGGAAATCACTCCCATAGAAGACATTTGTTTGTGTATGGAACCTTTCCATCCCCTTACCAAATTTGTAGGTTCCCATTAGAAAGTAAAGATAGTAAGGTGTTTGCTGTAAGCATTATCGAGTGTCAGGAAATCACTCAGTAAAACTACTGAGCCCACTTGGTTAACATAGACACCGAGCATTGACTGAGTATCGGCCGAGCACCAGTAGAGCCTGAGGGAGTTCAAGTTGATTAAAGACACTGAATTCTCCAGTGAGGATAGTGTAATTGTGTTTGTTGAAGGATCTTATATAGGTGTAGAGCACTCTCCTGAGCCTACTATGGGTATAGAGTAACACAGAAGGTCTCACCATTTACCAAGCTACCTAAATAGGGGAGAGCTCTATGTCACTTTGTCTTTGAATGCATCATTAGATTCTTTGATATGTTTATATCAATAGTATTATCACAATAAATTATAGCTAGATCAATAATCTATTCTTGCATACCTTCAAGTATTTGTTTGATCCACACAATGTTAGAACAATTCATAGTTGCAACAACATACTCAGCTTCGATAGTAGATTGTGAAATACAACTTTGTTTCTTGCTTAACCATGTCACTAATCTTTCTCCTAAAAAGAAAGCTCCACCACTTCCCTTTCAAATATCTAAACATCCTTTTAATTGTAGACATATGTGTCTCTTTTGGATTGGTAGAAAACCTTGCCACAATACCTACTAAATGTGCAATATCAGGCCTAATGTGCAATATCAAGCCTATTCTGTATGATATACTATAGTTTACCAATCATGGATCGGTAAAGTGTCTCATTTACTTCCTTTGTGTCATCTTCCTTTGACAATTTAAAACCAATAGCCATCAATGTTCCAACCGGTTTTGATTTTTTCATATTGAAAGTCTTTAGGATCTCCTTGATATACTTAGATTGTGTTTTGTAGATCCCATCCTTAACTTTTTGAATTTATAGTCCAATAAATAATTTAACCTCTCATATCATAGACATCTCAAATACCTTTCTCATCTCTTTAGAAAATAATTTAGACATTATCTCATTTCCACCAAATATAATGTCATCAACAAATATCTCAACAATCAGAATTTTATCAGTACTATCTCATTTCAAATATAAATTTCTATTACCACTTGTCCTTTGTAATCCAATCTTGACTAAATAAGAGTGTAGTCTTTCATACCATGCTCAGGGTGCTTGCTTCAATCCATAGAGTGCATTATGTAGTTTGAAGACTATATCCTTGTCATAATTCTGAGAAAATCCTTTAGGTTGTTCAATGTACACTTCTTCTTCAAGAATTTTATTTAAAAATGTAGACTTAACATCCATCTAATCAGCTTTGAATCCTTTAGAAGCATCATATGCAAGTAATATCCTTACTCCTTCCAATATAGCACCAGGGGAAAATGTATCACCATAGTCAATACCTTCTTCTTGTGCATACCTTTTGCAGACTAATCTTGCTTTATTTATGATCACATCTCCTTTCTCATTGAGTTTATTTATGAAAATTCACTTTGTTCCTATCACATTCTTATCATTAGGTCTCGGTACTAGTGAGAAAGTGTTGTTCTTTTTAATCTGATCAATTTCTTCTTTCATATCATTTATCCAATCTTCATTTCCTAGTGCATCTTTGACTAATCTTGGCTCAAATTCAGCAATCAAACATGTTTTAAATCCTTCAGGTTACTTCTTGTCATGAATCCTGCATTCTTGTCTCCAATTATTCTTCTTGGTGAGTGGTGTTTTCTCATGCATATTTTGATAATGCAGGCTTGGTAGACTATTCATCAGTGTTTTCATCTCTCAGTGGAGACTCATCTTTCTCATCAGCTCCTTCTTCTTGTAACTCAGTTGTATCAATCGAATTACCTTCCTGTACATAAACAAATCTTTTGTAATCCTTAGGGTCTTTTTTGCTATCCTCTTCATTCCTTTTTGTAAATTCATACATTTGCACTTTTCACAATTTTTTTATTAGCCTTGATCAAACATTTATATGCTTTCTCTTTGATGAATATCCTAGGAATATACCTTCATCTCCTTTTGAGTCAATGTTTCCATTTCTAGCATCTTTCAGTATGTAGCACTTACTTCCAAATTTTTTAAAGTAACTTACATTCGATGTGTGACCATACCAGAGTTCATAAGGGGTCTAGTTGGTACCTTTCTTCAATTGTACTCAGTTAAGAGTATAGAAAATAATACTTATGGCTTCTCTCCAAAATGTTTGTGCAACCTTTTTGTCAATCAACAAAGTTCTAGCATAGTCAACTATAGATCTATTCCTTCTTTCAGCTATACCATTTTGTTGTGGAGTCCTCGGTGAAAATACTCATCTTTTGATTCCATTTTCATTGCAAAAGATAGTAAATTCATCAGAGATAAATTCACCTCCTCTATATGATCTTATAAATTTTAGTTATTTACCTGTTTCCTTCTCAACTCTAGATTTATACCACTTAAACATTTGGAATGCATCAAAATTTTCTTTTAGAAACATAACAAACATCATTCTTGAATAGTCATCAACAAACAAAATGAAATACTGATCTCCATAATAACTTTGTATCTTCATAGGACCACAAAGGTAAATATGAACTAATTTCAAAATACCATTGGTAGAATAAGATTTTCTTGAGAAACTTGACTTAGTCATCTTACCAATTTGACATTCCTTGCACATCACTTCATTAGGTTTTCTTAATTTTAGTACATACCTCTGAATCTATTCTTTTTTATCACTTTAATCATGTTATCAAAATTTACATGAAAGAGTCTCTTATGCCATAACCATACATCCTTAATTTTAACAATTAAGCAATTATTTGCATCATTATCAAGGTAGAATAGATTACCTTTTGATTTTTCACCAGTTCTAATTAGATCTCCAGTAGCACCATATATCTTCACTTTTCTATTTTAAAACTCCAATCGATGGCTAATGTTGTTGAGTTGTGCCACACTCAACATATTATAGTTTAGACCTTTACCCCAATATGAATCATTACATCTCATATTCTCATTCAATACAATTGATCCTTTACCTTTAACATGACATGGATCATCATTACCAAATATAACAAATCCTCCATCATACTCTTCTATGTTATCAAACTTATCAATATCACTAGTCATATGATGTGAACATCCACTATCAATAATCCATGGGTCAGGTTTACTTACATGAGAAAAAAGTGATTTTTTATCTTTATATTTCTCTTCATTAGAGTCTTCCTTTACAACAACATAGACAACTTCATGTCCTTCTTCTGTATCATCAGATTTACCATTAGTTACACCTTCCTCGGCTAGGTAGCAAGAATTCTTACCTTTGTCCTTGTAATCTCTAAATCTTCAGTGTCGGTTGAATCTTTTTTCATTCTTATCATTCTTGTCATTGTTAGGACATCTAGATGCAATATGACCAATCTTATTACAATTGAAACATTTTAAGGGTAATTTGCCTTCGTACTTTCCTTTACCTCTTAGTAGTCTTTTAGCCAACAGTGCTTCCAATTCCTCTTGTTCTTTTTATTCAATTAGGATATTGTCATATTCATTTCCACATGAATTATGTGTTTTCTATTTCTCTTCTTCATGTTCCAATACTCACAAATTATTTGAAGGCAATTTCAATGGTCAGTAGACTATTATCATAATTGCTAAGCTCAAATGTAGTAAGCTTACCGATTAAGGCTTCAAGAGTAACACCATTATTTAGTATGGATCTCAATTCCTGAATATAAAATACTCTAATAGAATACTTGGAAGAAAGATTTCTTACAATTTTACTTACCACTTCTTCATTGGTCAATGATCCACCAACACCTTTGGTGGCACTAACAAATTCCTTGATTCTGCAACTATATTGAGTAATGTTTACTTCATCTTTCATTATCATTTCATCATACTTTTCTCTGAGACTATCAACCTTGGATTTTTGTACATGGTGATCTCCTCCATATATAAGTGTAAGCCTATCCCAAATCTCTCTTGACTTAATATAGTCCTTAACATCATTAAATTCAACATCGATCAAAGAAGAAACAATCTCTATCATTACCAAGTTGTGTTCCTATTTTTCTCTCATCTGATCAACTATCATGGGTACAAGAGGTGGTGGAGTGTAGTCATTATCTAGAAGAGTCAGTATAGATTCTCCAATCCCAAAAAAATACAATCTCATCCTTCTTTTCCATGTTGAGAAACTTTTCTTGTTCAACTTAGGTACTTCTCTCCTATACATATTTGGATCTTTTACTCAAGTCTTTCAAACTTATATCTTTGGAGTACTTATCTTTGATACCAATTGTTGGATTACAGAGATGGGGGGCGGGGGGGTGAATCAATAATCACTGATTCCAAATACCTTAAGAATTTTTATTAGATTAACTTGGTGATATATCTCAGTTAAACACAATTCACTATTTACTGACCACAGTAAATAAAATTTAACAATCAGTAAATCAATCACATAAACCATTCATCACATGTAACACCAATATTTAACGTGGAAACCTAGCTTTGGGAAAAACCACTGTAGGAATTGTCACCTGCTAAGAAATAATCTTTTGAAGTACGCTCGGTTAAGAGCCAATCTAATTAAATATTACAATACATACTGCTAGGTGTGACTCGGTCAAGAGATTTACCTTAGATCTGTTAGGATCTTTACCCTATTAGGAGTGGCATGGTTAGAGGGATTTAAACACTCTTTAGAATGCCATATTTTTCAAGGATTTTACAATAAGACTGTTAAGTCCACTCGGTTAAGAGATTTATCTATTACAAATGTTAATAAGAAACAATAAACAATTTGACCTATAAATTTGCAACTATTTTTTCTTAACCAGATCCTTTGTGTTATCTTCTATCTTCACTTCAATTCTTCACTTTCCACTAGCTTCAACATTTCATCAAATCCTGCTTTATGACTCAGAATCTATCTGTTCCTTCTTCACTGCATCAATCGGTGACTCTTCTACTCTTCAATTTTTCTAGCTACTTGTCCATAAAAAAACCATCCTTTATATAGACAATTTTTTCTACTTAATATCCTTATTACATTTTCCTTTGATCAATCTCAATCGCCCAATTCATTTTACAAACTTATACATTGAATCTAGATCTCGGTAACACATTTTCTCATCACCTTGGAGCTTGAACTTTCTTGAAACTTTTTCCTTCTCTTTTTCCCATTTAGATCTTCCTGTAGAGCATCATCTTGAATTTTCATAACAATAGATCTCTCAACTAACTTTCATCGTCATCATAACCATCCAGCTCATCATAACCAATCATTAAATATCATTCCAATCCTTGTATTTAATTCTTGTTCCTTTCTCAGTGGATAAATTTGAATCTCGGTTAACTTCACTCGGAGCCTAAAAATTTCCTGCTTGGTGTCTTGATTTTCTCTTGCTTTACCGAATCACTTCCTTTTACTTTTTACTTTATCGAGTGACCTTTCTTGCTTGGTAGACAGAACTATTTTTCTTACCGACTTGACTAATCTTCATTACCATACTTTAACGACTTGACATAATCATATGTTAGGTAGAAAATTTTTATATCATCATAATCTTAACATTGTCTGATCTGTATTAGTTTCCCATTTAAATTCTTCAACTTCACAACATATCATTTCTTCTTCTTCTAAACTTATTCAACTTATATCATATATCGAATGATATGGCAACATAATATAAATTAGATATCAATTACTTGACATCAATGACAAGACAATAACTGATCTAACCTTTCTACTATCTTGTATTTCTCTAATCTTGGTTGATCTTCATCATCATCACCATCAGTTAAACAATCTCCAACATTACTATCAGCTATAGTAACACTCATTGTCTAAACTAACCCACAAGCCATACCTAGGGTTACTGTCTACCAAAGCTTTATCACATTGATGCAATATTTATTTGGAAAACAATAAATTAGTCTCACAAGGTCTACAAGAATATTGTGACTATCAACAGAGAACATAGAAAAAATCCACATAAATTACATGACTTCTTAAAGAGGTTTTCATAACAATAGAAATCCTTAAATATGAAGAAACTTAACACTATTGTGTTTGTTCACAATTTGGCCAGTTTGATCAACATTCACAAAAATAGAGTTTTAAACTTTGCACATTCCTAGGAATGGATTTGGAAGGGAGTTCATGGAGAAATTGTATTTGATTATCAATCTAGTTCTCATCTTTCTTAGAATCTAATAAACCTTCCTTAAGAGTCATCTTGATCCACAACACACAACCTTTCTGATCACTATTCTACTAATTAGAAAATCCTAACATATATGTATTTAATCAAAATATTGAAATCTGTTGTCGGAGTCAATAAAGTTTATATGAAATTCCGCCTAGGGCCTCTAATAACTTCAATTAGACATAATCATTCAATGAAAGGTTTAAACCATTCTAAAGAGGACTCAAAGGACTAACAAATTCTAGACTTACAAAGTTTTTGGACAGTGGACTTAGAAGTAATAGTTCAATTCATCTTTAAACCCTTAACTAGAAGGGTTTTCTAACACTTTTGGGAAACCTTATTCAATCTACCTCCATCCTTAGCAACATATCTTCAAACTAATCTAGAAAGGAAATATATTCATTATTATTGAAATCCCAATAGACCTTGGATCAAACTTAATTAATGACAACCAAATATCAATGAATGATTAACCATAAAACTACGAGGGAAAATTACAAAACAACATTTTATTGATTTTTCCTTATTACTTGAATTTGACCAAAAATGGTCATGGTGCCTATGTGTATTTCTGATCCTCCCACATCAATCAACAATATAATCATATAATGATTGCTCTTTCTTTTTACACAATCTAATGTATTTTAAACTTTTCATAGGCTGCCCGACACTTCAAAGGCAACAAAGGAAAGACTAGAAAAATACAGGAAACACAAACTTGGTTCTAGAGGTTATATGAAATTAGCCACACGAATTGTAAGTATTAATAAATGAAATATTGCATCCAAATAATAAATTGCAAACAATTTTGGTTTTATCACACCATAGAAGCAAAATTCATGATCTTATGCAAAATTGTAGGGCTCTGAATTAGATAGAGTGCCCACAGAAGAGGACCTAAAGATTTCCTTCTAGAAAGGCTATGGAGCTGTGGTTGAATGTCTAAGACTCTTGATTGGGAAAATGTAAGCTTTCATTGCATATGACATGCAGGTAAATGAACTAAATGAAGTTTATTTAAAATTGAATACTTGTGCAATTTATTCAATATTTTTTCCACCATTAAGTAATTATGTGCCTATAATTTAAACGTGCAATCAATGATAATACTGCACATGACATTGGAATGCATCCCAGTGAGGGCAGAACACAACCCGCAGATCAAGGTCATGGTGTGCATCCCGGTATAAAATGTAGTATGGATTAATATAATTAAATATCTTTAATTACAATTGGTGTATTAATTAATGTAAACTTTTGTGTTTCAACTCCATAGGATTTAGAGGGTCTTCAACATATTGACCATGATCAGACTAGATAAGATCAGGAACATGATGTGGCCCTATGAGGTAAACATGACCACTCTAATGTTCTTTTAAACATATTTAATTACAATTGGTACCACTCTAATATTCTTTTACACATATTTAATTACAATTAGTGTATTAATTAATGTAACCTTTTGTGTTTCAACTCCATAGGATTTAAAAGGTTTTCAACATGTTGACCATGATCAGGTTAGACAAGCTTAGGAACATGATGTGGCCCCATTAGGTAAAGAGGACCACTCTAATGTTCTTTTAAACATATTTAATTACAATTGGTGTATTAATTAATGTAACCTTTCTTGTTTCAACTCTAGAGGATTTAGAGGGTGTTTAGCATGTTGAGTATGCGGCTATAAAAAAAGATCAAGAACATGATGTGGCTCCATCATAAAGAGTACTACTCTAATGTTCTTTTAATCAATTAAATAGTTGTAACAATAGTAATAAAATATATCAATTTAAGATTTTATTGTTATTGCAACCGACCCACCCTTGCAACGGCTTCAACGTTGTGAGTAAATGACTAGGCATACATTAAGATCACAAGAAGAGGGAAAAGAAACTATAGGGGAGACTTCTAATTTAGATAACGATACTCCACTTAATCTTTATTTAGTTGCAAAAAAGAAATAAAAAAAGTGATTATAATCATATTTTTTATAACCATATTTTGATAATATGTTAATGAATGAACATAAAAAATGATATTTTTGACAAACATATTTTTGATAATTTTTTTTACTTTTGTAACTTCAAACATGACTATGTTTCTATGTGCTGTTGCATTTAATGTGTACATAAAACAACCAATGAATCTTTGTCATTCCTCTTTATATTACTGTTTAAATAATGACTCATTCTATAGAAGCAGGAATGATTAAGTTAATTGCTTTCCAATTTCATTTTCACCTTTTTCCTCTCTGTAGCTGATGTACTCAGTGACTAGCTTACTGCACCAGTGTCTTGTTGATCATACCTTTATACCTTTTGTACCTATGTTCTTCTGACTATTTCCATGTCGATGTGATGTTATAAAACAATACTCCTGGTGACAATTAATTCTCTTCTAGCTTGTAATCACTTTTCATTGATGTCTGTTTATCGATGATACTAAAACTCCCTTTCATCAATTATAGATGCTTTCAGTGAAATATATTCCTCTGAGCAAGCCCTTTTAATATCTCATCGAAGTCCTTATCTTGATCAAAATTGTGTATATTACTCGGGACTTTATTTTATACTATTCATTAATTGACTTAGTTCCTTTCGATAACACATAAAATGCCGATGATCCTACCATTTTGTCTCATCAAAACATAAATTATCATTGAAATCCTTCCTTTCGATGAGATATAATACACAGATGAAGTGGATTTTTAATCTCATCAAAATGTATTATTTCATCGTCCTACTTTAACTTTCGATGAAACTTGTTCTCTCGTTGATAGCATTTTTTATGTTTCATCGATGCTTTATACTTCATCAAAACTTATAGTTTTTTGTTAAAACTTTACAATTTTGTTGGAATTTCAACGAACATAACCTAGCAAACCAGTAAACTATGCGACAACATTGCTGTATACGTGACATTCTTTTCTTTAGAATGACAACAAAAGTTCTGCTACACCTTTTCAGAAAAAAAGACTAAACAATCATTTAATGATGCTACACACGACGTTCTTTTCATCAAAAAATAGATGAAAAAATGGAGTTCTTTCGATATATCGATAAAATTTTTACCAATGAAATGGAAATATTTACTTTGTCAATCAAGCAATAAAGTTTTGTCGAAATGTCAACAATAAATCATCGAAAATTGTGACTAGATTCAGTAGTGGGTTTACTACAAGCTTTTTGCTTTCACAGAAAGCATATTTCACCTTTACATGCTATGCATCTTTTGAGTCATTGAATCATGTATTAAAGATGAGGTCTATCAGACTTGTGTGAAAAGTGAAGGTATCTAACTAGAGATTGTAAGAATTTTTTATGGTTTTATGTGGGTAAACATTTTCTACATGTCAGTAAACTGTAATACGTATATGAGGTCTATTCCATATGGTATATCTATCTATAGTTGGGTGAGAGTCTAGGGGTATTTCTACACCTTTCTGTGATCTTTTCATATTTGTTTAGAATTGTGTGCTAAGGAAATCACCTTCATAGGGTTAGTATCATCAATAACTCAAAATAACAACTAAATTACCACAAATAGCAATCTAATTTAAACAAATAATTGACAATTAAGCACTTTATGGATCTTTATTTAGGGATGTTAATGCAAAGCTCTCAGCAAGCTTCTATTAGTGACAGTCCTAAAATGAGAATAAAAAATTCAATTCCAAAAGAAATAAGCCTTAATTAGTCCTAAATTTGCCTTAGATTTTGGCAAAGGGCAAGGGGTGTAGTCGATTTGATCATGATTAGGTGAGGGTTAAGTCCATGGTTCCACCTTTGGAGACCATTTAAATATTTTGTCTTCAAAGCTTGGGACCAAAGGACAAAATGAGCGGACAAGATGCATTCTCCAAGTGAGTGATTGAGATTCGATTTAGGCTTGATCCATGTGAGATCAATCTTTAAATCTCATTGGTTGATAATTTTTCCTCCCATTTGGTGGTTAAGGGAAAATAGGATTTAATCAATTCAATTTAATTAATATCTTTAGCCATTTGTACCCCTTGAATGGGTCAATTTGATTTAACTGAACTATGTAATTAATTAGATTAATTACACAATCGATTGATTTATCATAATTTATTTGATTTTAAGTGAATTTATGGCTTTTGATTATTAATTAAATTTGATTTATGGCTTGACTGTAATTTTGCTTTGATTTTAGATTGATTGATTTAATTGCTTTGATTTTTGCCTTGATTTCTCACTTCAATTAATCTTGTCCATTTTTAGGTGATTACAAGAATTTTTTAATATATTGATGTTTTTTTCAACCCAATATTTTGGTTTGAAAAGTTGGAATAGTTAAATATCACTAAGAATGTGGTTGATATTGTTAATCTTTAAAAAATTTCAACATACAAATATTTTGATTTAAAAAGTTAGATTAGTTAATTATCAATAAGATTGTGGTTGACATTTTGTATTTTTAATTTTTAAACATATTGATGTTTTAATTTAAAAAATTAGATTCGTTAAATATCACTAAGATTATGGTTGTAATTTTAAGTCTTTTGGTTAGTTTGGTCTATTAACTCTACAAAATTTTTCACTTTAGTGTATTCTAGGACAGAATGGTATATTTTTATTTTTGAGATAAGATTGTAGGCATTTAATTTACTTGGAAAACCCTTTTTTGTTTGTGTGGATATTATTTAGGGGAACTAACTATTTTGTTTCAATTGTATGATGTTTCACTTGTTTGTTATATTATCGTATTATTATTTTTCAGTATACACACATTTTTATATTATCCATTGTTATTTACATAACTTGATGTTTTATTTCAACAACATAAGTATACCTCATTAATAGATTCTAATCCACATTTCAATATCACATTCTTAATTATAAACAATTGCAATACATTAAATTAACTTTAGTTTTCTTCAATTTAAAAAAACATAACTCTAATCTTTATCTTTTTATTTTTTTAATATATCTATTTACTTTATTTAAATTAATTTATGGTAGCGAATTCATAAAGTTAAAATATTGGTTTAGGGTTTTCATCATTCATCATTAAAATATTGATTTAGGGTTTAGGGTTTAAAAAATACATCCTTCTAATCTTATCTTTTTTTACTTTTTGACTCATTTAATTACTTAATTTCTGTTAACTTATCATTATAAATTCATATATCTACAATATTAGTCATTACTTCATTTGTACTTTAATATGATTAATTTAATCTAATTTAATTTAATTTCTATAATTTAGCTGATTGGTTATTAGTTTGGAGTTTCTCTCCCATAATGTTGTTAATGCTAAAATGTTGTCACACATCAAAAAATTGTGCAATTCTGGTGGCCAGAATTGGACAAATTTTTGGCCTTGGGAAATAATTGGCTTGATTGTGTGGTGTTTTGTGCTGAAAAGTTGTCTTACACCAGAAATTAGTCATTGGGTGGGAAGTTGTCATTTTATCACATCAGAAAGAGTCTTTCTTGTGGTAATTTTCTCATATGTTGATGTTAGTGGTGCTTGCAAGAGGATTACAGTACATTTGGAATTGATGTGCATTTTAATTGTGTGCTTGCCAAATACGAGGTATTTAAGATCTTTGATTCTCTCTTCTATCTTTTAGTTTGTGGGTAGCATGAGTTGGAGAGGTGTTATTGTCGACAATGGTTTGAATTTGTTAAGGAATTAATTTTTGGTGGACTAGTGAAAGTAGCGACAATTGGAAGCATACTTAAAGAGTGTTGGATAGGTTGGATATGGTACAACTGGAAATGATGTGCATTTTAATTGAGTTTTGATTGTGCCATTCACTCTTTTGGTTTCCAAAAGTGGGAAGAGTTGTTTAGGTTTGGTATCAGCCAATATTCTTTGCCAATTATTCTAGTGTCTTTATTTGCATGATTTTTCAACTAATAGCATCTAAATTAGTGGTAGAGCACTTTGTTTAGGGGATTCTTGGTAGATTGTATATTTTTTATGATCTTATTTATGGGGTTTGTTGGAAAGTTGACTATACTGTTGTGATTTAGTATTGTCATTATGGCAACAAAGTCATATAGAGTTTTGGAGTCAGCGCACTTAGTCACAAGATCAGAAATTGGCTAAGTATGGAAGACTAAACAGTTAGTGAAGCACCAGGTGAACAGAGCATCAACACACATGTGCATGACCGAGTTATGACATGCACCCTTGAAGATAAGCTTGTTAGTATGTAATCATGCTAAATCTAAGAGTGCATGATCAGATGAGTTAGTATGATGAACATACATCGAGTTGAAGTGCCACAGACAGTAAGCGCCAAAATAGAATGGAGTATAGAGCTAACTTTTGGTATATGGTTAGCGATTATAATATTGTTTTGTAAAGGCTATGCACCTATTATATTTAGGTTATAGACATATTAATATCATTGTACGTAAACACGCTTGAGCCAATTCACTTGGAAGTGTTATATGTAATAGGTTGAAGGCCGACCTAGTAAATAGTTTTGATTGCGCATATAAATAAGACATGTGCCTTTGTAATTAAGTATGGTGTGAGGAATAGAGTTGATAACAACAGAGAAGAAGTATGTGAAGATCAATAAATATGATATAGTTCTTTACAAGAGGTTAAAGCATCAACACACAAAAGGAACTGATTAGACAAGCAGTATCACAATAATAGTTCACCTTGTAGATATAGTGTGTATCTGATATCCAGAAGGTTGTAGCCTTCACCACTTGAGAAGTGAGCTCTAGGATAGTGTGTCCCCACCCCTAACAGGGTTATTGTAAAAGAATCCTAACAGGGTTCGACCCTTGACTAGGTCACTGTACTAAAAGTATTGTAAAGATCATCTCCTAACAGGGTTGTAAGATCTTCTAACATGGATCATAATACACTAGTGTAGTTCTTAGTGGGTGTCAATTCCCACTAGGGTTTTTACCTATTTGGGTTTTCCTGTAATCATATTTGGTGTTATGTTTTATGGTTTTTTATCTTACTTGTATTGATATTCATTTTAGTACTTAAGCAATCAAGTTAAGTTTCAAGATATCAAAAAAAGTAATAATATATAGAACACTAATTCACCCCCCCCCTCTTAGTGTTCCCATTCCTAACAATTGGTATCAGAGCTCTAGTCCTCTGAAGATAAGTTTAACCACTTGAGGAGATCATGTATAAGGGAGAAGTGAAACATCTAAAAAAGAATCTTGAAGATCTTGACAGACCTAAACAAGAGATTGAAGAACTGAAACTAAAGGTTAGTGGTTCTTAAGCATTCATAAAAAAATTGAAAAAGGATTTGAAAGATTGTTATACAAGTGACTTAGGGATAATGATTAAAAAGATGAATGAAGAAAACACATCTCTGAAGGATCAGATTGAAGAGTTAGATGAAAATCTACTTAACAATCAGGAAGCCTATGAAGAACAGATCAAAGAAAACAAGAAGCTAGACGAAGAAATGAGACAAGCAAACATGAAAGTCTTGGAGTTAGAGAACATCAAGAAAAAGATGGAATCTGAATTGGCTAAGGCAAAGAATCATATTGATAAATTTTAAACAAGAAAGGATCTAATAGAGTCACAGTTGTATACATGGAAGATTAAAGGAGACACCAATGGTATTAGATACAATGAAGCATAAAATTAGATCAATGACATGCGAGCAAGAAAGAAAGCATCAGAAGAATCTACATAAGCTAAGAAGATAGGAAATCATACAAAAGTTGAAGCTGAACCATCTAAAGATGAGCACAAGCCAGTAAACAAAACTTGTTATGCTTGTAACAAGCATGGTCACATAGCAAGAGATTGTAAAGAGGTAAGATCTTTCAATGGCTATTGTTATTCATGCAATAATTTTGGTCATAAAGCTATGAATTGTAGATCAAATCAAAGAAATCAAACTCAGAACAATCAGAGAAATCATCCTCAGTAGAATGTTAGAAGTCCTCAGAACATCACATGTCATATATGCAATTATGTTGGTCACACAGATAGACAGTGCAGTATGGTAACCCACATGAATGTGTCGAGGAATATAAGGCCTCTAGTTATTTGTCACTCTTGTAACAAGGTTAGACACATCTCAAAGTTCTGCATATCAAAAGCACAAAGACAAGAAATCCCTAAAAATTTAGAAGGATCAATATTGGATGAAGTCAAGTTTGTGAAAGCCTCATAAGATGCGAGCATGATTTGGAAGGAAGAAAAGATAGATAATGTTAGTGAAATAGTTGAGGATGCATCCAAAATGGACGCACATCCTATTTATGGTTAAATGACTGTCATGGTCATAGGGGGAGCTAGATTATCTCTAGACCCATGCATGGATGGTATACTCACTCTCAGATTATGCACCTTTGGATATAACTAATTGGATACTAGTTGATGGTACATATGAGAGAGCACTTCCTGATTGATAGCAGAGATGGAGATTAAAATTCTTTGTTACATTCTATGTTTACATGATAAGCATTACTGGTGGAAAGTTGATTTAAAGCCACTGAAGATCCTTTATTCATTCATTCACATTCAAGTTCGAGCCTTTGGAGATCACAAGAGTTCAAGAAGTTGAGTTGTGAAGAATTACAGTTGGATTATCAGCAAAAGGAAGTTAAGTTTGTTGTGAACCCCTAGTTCAGATGTGATGGTTCAAAAACCCTTGGAAACCTCTTTGAAGTGTTAAATAAAGTAAGTTATGGTTACACCAGTTGTTTTTGATGTTGCTAAAAAAAAGAGGTACATATTTAAGAAGCATCCATTCAAGTCTACCCTAGATGATTTGGAAGGAGCATTGTCTAGGACTCCTATGGGAGTTATGCATGTAGAGGACATACACGCATATATTTATTGCAAGAAGGAACCTATTGGATTAGATAGAATCAAGTCACACATAGAAACCATGACGAATCTAGATAAAACCTTCCTAGATGAGTTCGCGCACTTGGAAGACAACCCTATTGTTGAGTATGCTACAACATATGAGTTTTATGAATCTGAATGGATAAAGATTCTTTTGAGAATAATTCATGATGAATTATTCTGGATTGGTGATGTCCCTATCAAAATAACTACTGATCTCATTCATGAGATGACTGGATTACCTAAGATTGGTGCCATCCTTCCCACTGACAAGGCTATTAGGAAATAGGTGGAACAAGCCTGCAAGTCATGCAATGATAAGCATGGCATGAAGATTGATCCAATCGAGGAGAAATACATCAAGCTTATGTCTATGATACTTGGATATAGGTTCCAACATGAAAACATGGTAAATAGTGTGTTCGCAACCACTATTTTAGCAGCCATAAGAATTGTAAAAGAAAATACAGACTTCAACTTGTGTGAGATGTTGCGTGCACAATTGATGGACAATATCAGGGAAATCAAACATGAAAAAAGTAAGATATTTAGGTTTGGATCACTGATAATCTATATGTACTTTCATATAGTTGGTAAAGTGTTAGATCTTTATCTAGATAAGACTGTTCCCACAATGCCTCAAATTTCATTCAAGGCATCATCGGAGAGTACCTTGAGAGATTTCATGGAATTGGAAATCAATACATTTAGGATAAAGATGCAGAGAAGGTATAAGATACTTGAGAGCATAGTTGAGAAGTATAAGGATAGTATTTGCTTCATGGTAGAGATAGACATCACATGCATGGAAGTAGTGGAGCTTAGAACTAAGTGGATCCATCCAATTGGTTATGAAGTGGAAGAACATGTTTTGGAAGCTTATGCATAAGTCCTCCTATCAACGCCAAAGGATCCTAATGAACCAAGATGGGGTACCTATGAAGAAAAGACTAGATAGGTTGATTCAGTCCTAAACAGTGCTGCGACCAAGAGGAAAGCATCAAAAATCACCTCTGAGATACTGAAGATTCATGGTGTCACTCAAGATGACCTAGATAAGGCAAGGGAAGCCAAGATTGCAATGCAACTTGAGAGCGCACCCTCTTCTAAAGTAAAAATAGAGAAAAAGGATGATCCCAAGGAAAAGAAGAGCAAAACTATTGATAGCACCTCAGCGCCCACTCCTACTATTGATCTAGAATCCACACCACCTCCTGAGTATAGAAGGATGCCTAAGAGGAAGAAGTAGACCAATGAAAGCCATCCATCCTCTAGGACAACTAGAAGTCAAAGGAAGAACACTCAAGCACCTCCTAAGGTAGGTTTTAGACCGAGTCTTCAAGTGTTGAAAACTAGAATAGTAGATGAAGGAAGAATTGATCAAATAGGAAAGTTCTATGATAAGTACAGTGAGATTGATAAATCAAAGATACATGGTATGATAATAAAGCATATGATTAGGTTCAACAAGAAAGTCTTGGAACTTAAGATAGTTATTCCGGATAGTGTATGGAACATCTTAGAGTTTTTGAAGAGACAGGCTATTGAGGAAGAATTTAGAATAAGGGAAAAGATACTGGATGAAAGCCTTCTAGTATGTTTAATTGAAGAGAAAACACTATTTTTGGATTTGGTGAAGCCACACCTAAGAACAAAGCTGAGAACTCTACAGATCATGAACAAAGATTATGAATTAGTTGCAAAAGAGACTGAAAAGGCATTTGAGAAGGTATTCCTAGATAGACACATGTATCCTCCCACTGTGTTTGCAACCCAAGTTCCATCTAAGGAAGAAAAAGCATCTGAGGTCCCTAATGTACCTATATTAGGTCTACAAGATTCAACGCCTATAGTGACAGTGCCAACTGATGAAATGGAGTCTGCGCCCATGCATGAAACTAAAGATGATACAATTATGATTGATAATGTGGAAATATCAATGCCAACCATGAATAAAGACTTGGATAAGTTTGAAGAAGCCTTTGTAAGTAAAAAAGAGGCTAAAATACTATTCGATGATAATTCACCCAAGCAGCAAGAAGAAATTTAGATTGAGGACTTAATAGGACAAGATGAAGAAGAGGAGAAAGAAAAAGAAAAGGAGAAAGAAGAAGAAGAGAAGGAAGATAAACTTGTAGAAGAACCTTCTGTTGGAATTCTAGTGAAGGTTGAGACTGAAATCATGGACAATACACTCATCACTCCCAAGCCTTCAACATCATTATTTTCAAGTTTGACCCCTGACACAAAAAGTCTAGATTCATGGGGAGAAGAAGACCTGATGAAGATCAGTGTGCTAGCAATGGAAAAGGAAAAGGAGAAATAGGTAATGAGGAAACCATTGTTTGTTGAATCAGCCAACATCCTGAATAACCTACTGCATGAGGATAAGAAAGTGTCCAGTATACACTTAGTGGATGATGTTAGCACCATCCTGACATGTTTCAAAAAAAAATTCTCCAATCTTGAAGAATCTACATCCAAGGTTGCATAAGAGAAATATCTTAAGAAGAGATTGAGTGAACTGATAGGGAACTTTGCACTTGACCTTAGCTCTTTATAGGTGGGTCAAGTTTTGTTGAAAGATTTTGCAGCTAAGGGAAGAAAGATAATAGTAGAATGTATGAACAAAGATAAGCTTACTGCATACCTTTCCAAGAAGATCCAAGATGTAGAAACTATGATAGAAACAGTAAGAAAATCTATAGAAGATCCCTCCATAGATGTAAACATGTGTAACAATGTCTACCAAGGACAAGTGGATAAAATTAAGAAGGCATAGAAAGAAATGTCCAAGATAAGGGCTAGGCAAGCTCAGTTAAGACATGCATTTGCATCCTCATTAGATGTGCTAAATCAGAACATCAAGGAGATTAATGCCACTATGGTGACATATGATCAAGGTCCAAGCTTAGACTTTGCGAAGATAGAGAAGTTGACTTATGATTTGTGTGCCCATCTTCAAATAGTAAATTCATTGACAACATTTTGGTGGCAAGAGATCCAGAATTTGAAGATTGCATATTCGAATGTATTCTCTGTGTAAGTACTTGTAGATACACCTTTTTGATCACCTTTGTCATTAATGTCAAAGGGGGAGTAGAATATATAGTAGAAGGAAGAATATGGAGCAGTATATATGATGTAAAAAGGAGTAGAGTATATAGTAAAAGGGAGATATAAGATAGAGTATATGTTAGAAATTTTTTGTGTAAGATACAGATAGTAACTTTGCCATATTCCTTTGTTGCCATTAATGACAAAGGGGGATATTGTTGGTAAGTTGACCATACTATTATGATTTAGTGTTTTCATTATGGCAACAAAGTCATATAGAGTTTTGGAGTTAGCGCACTTAGTCACAAGATCATAAATTGTCGAAGTATGGAAGACTGGACAGTCAGTGAAGCACCAAGTGAATAAAGCATCAACGCACATGTGTATGAATGAGTTATGGCATGCACCCTTGAAGATAAAATTTTTAGTATGTAATCATGCTAAGTCTAAGAGCACATGATTAGATGAGTTAGTATGATGAAGATATAGCGAGTTGAAGTGACACAGACAGTAAGCGCCATAATAGAACAGAGTATAGAGCCGACTGTTGGTATTTTGGTTAGCAATTATAATATTGTTTTATAAAGGCTATGTGTCTATTGTATTTAGGTTATAGACATATTAATATCATTGTATGTAAACACGCTTGAGCCAATTCACTTGGAAGCATTATATGTAATAGGTTGAAGGCCGACCTAGTAAATAGTTATGATTGCGCATATAAATAAGACATGCGCCTTTGTAATTAAGTATGGTGTGAGGAATAGAGTTGATAGAAACAAAGAAGAAGTATGAAAAGAGAAGTAAAGATGATATAGTGCTTTACAAGAGGTTAAAGCATCAGTGCACAAAAGGAATTGATCAGACAAGCAGTGTCATAACAACAGTTCACCTTGCAGATATAGTGTGTATCTGATATCCAGAAGGTTGTAGCCTTCACCACTTAAGCAGTGAGCTCTAGGATAGTGTGTCCCCACCCCTAACAGGGTAATTGTAAAAGACTCCTAACAGGGTCCGACCCTTGACTAGGTCACTATACTAAAAGCATTGTAAAGATCAACTCCTAATAGGGTTGTAAGATCTTTTAATAAGGATCATAATACACTAGTGCAGTTCTTAGTGGGTGTCAATTCCCACTGGGGTTTTTACCTATTTGGGTTTCCCCGTAATCATATTTGGTGTTATGTTTTATGGTTGTTTATCTTACTTGCATTGATATTAATTTCAGTACTTAAGCAATCAAGTTAAGTTTCAAGATATCAAAAAAAGTAATAATATATAGAACATTGATTCACCCCCTTCTCAGTGTTCCCATTCCTAACAGGGTTGTGGTTGAGTGCTAAAAGGAATGATTTTGTGGTTTTCTTTGTTCTCATTTACTTCCATTGTGTTTTCTTATGTCTCTATATCATTTGGTGGGTAGAAGTAAAATTGTATGACACATGTGGGAAGCGTGGAAGTGCATTCTCCTACAGAGAACTCTTTTGGTTTAGCTTATATTTGTATTGAATTTGTATAGATGTTTATTTTGATATTGAGAAAGAGTATATATAATTTTTGGGCTCTTTGAAGGAGTCAGAGAGCTAGGGGTTGCCAAGATAGAATAGATAATTAGTTTATTCTTGGATCCTTGGGCTGTGCATGAAAATTGGTTAGAATCATAGACTTGAATTGGATGGAAACAATTTATGCAAGCTACACTATTTTGTGTTGGATGAACTTAGTGTGAAGAATAATGTTGGGTAAGCTAACTATTGAGTCATTCTTTTTGTGTGTGTCTGTAATAGGTTTTAATTTGTTTAATGTTGGCAATATTATATTTTCCTAACTAGGTTTAGAACATATGTGTACATTTTGAGTGATGTACAATGTTTAAGTTTTTCTAGTCATCTAGAAGGGGAGTATCATAACTTGCGGAGCTCTCAGTTGTCATGGCTCAAGTGTTCATGTAATCAATTACCGTAGAATATTAGTATAGGAGAGATTTCTTTGTGGGTATCTTGTAGCTGTAGGAATTGCTAACATGCAAATCCACAGACCCCGAATACACCTGCATGCAAGAACCTGATACAAAGTAGAAGCAAAAAGATGAAAAAGAAGAACTCAGATGTTTACTCAAAATGTGAGAGCAAAATTATCAACTGAATTGACAAAACAATTACAAAGTTCAACCTTAAAAAGGTGAATGAAACCCTAAAAGGGAAATACTAGGTTGCACATTATTAATTAAGAATTAATTAATAATGCACCTAAGAGACGCTTAAGCAACTAGAGTAAAAAGAAATAATACTCTAACACCCCCCCTTAAGCTGAACGCAGGGAGAAAGCAAACCTAGCAAGACTAAGAAAGCAAGAAATGGGTCCCGGAAACAAGGCCTGATCAGGTACCCAGTACAAGGAAATCTCTGTAAACCGGAGACAAAGGAGAAAACCCAGTGGGAAAAACCCCTCTCCAAAAAGAGATATAAAAGCAAGCAAAGACAAAAGGCATGACTTCAAGAGACTCTCTCAAAGCCAGTAGTACAATGCATGCTGCTAACCCCCCCCGAGAGAGAGGGTCGATGCTCCAAAGCCCCCCAGAATGAAAGAACCCCTGGAGCAATGAGCAAACCACTGTGACTCCAATGCAGAGGAGTGAAGGTCATTGGGTGCTGAAGAGGAGACCTCGAAGGATGAGTTGTCACTGGAAGGCCGAGCTGATGCTCAAATGAGAAGACACGAGGATCCTGAAAGGGAATCCCCAATGCAAGTGGTATGACAGGTGTGCTGACACTGTCATGAGAGAGGAGATGAGTGTCCTCTGAAGAATCCTCAACAACTGCACCTGATGGCTCGATGAATGGAGCTGGAGGATCAAGTAGTGCTGAAGAAGAATCCGGCTGAAGAGAAAGGTACTCCTCAGGATGTGGTGTAGCAGTCACAACACGGGTCTCAGGAACAACACAGAGGTTCAAGCTACCTGACTGCACCACATGATGTTCTCGTGAAAGAGGAGAGCTGAGCTCGGACAATGGAGATGGTGGACCAAAATGAGAAAAGATGTAGAGACGGGAGGAAGGATCAACTGTCCCTGTAGCAATAATGCCTCCTATCACACGATCCCTAATGAAGGCTGAATCGGTCGTAAACTCAACTGTCTTCCTTGACCCACTGCGAGTAATTTGATAAATGGAGAGAAGGTTTGCAGAGAGAGATGGAACATACAATACATCATTGAATGTGCCATCCTGAATGCTGACTGAACCTGTCCCACAGACTGTCTGTACAGTGTTATTCCCCATGAGAATATGAGGAATAGGAGAAGTCTCAAAAGAAGAAAACAACTCCTGAGAAGATGCCATATGGTGAGAAGCAGTGGAATCCAGTATCCAAGGGACCTGTGAAGGGGATGCAACAGATGCCCGTAATGCATGACCCTGTCCAAAATCCTGTCCAGATGTCAAAGATGAGGCAGAAGAATGAAAAGCAGACCCCTGAGAGGTGGAAGATGATGGAGAGGAAATAGTGCTCTTCTGAAGGAGAGCTTGCAAATCTGCAATCTATTTCTCATAACCATCACATCTCTTCTGAAAACACTGTGACTCATCATGGTTCCTCTTCTGACAATAGGAACATGTGGGGTTCTGAGTCTTCTAATTCTCCTTCTTAGGAGAAGATGGTGGGCCAGTGGAGTGCTGAGAAGAGGAATCAGATATCTGCTTCAGCTTTGGCTTCTGTGAGTCCTGAGATGACTTGGCAAGCAATGCCTATGACGGTGAACCTGTAAGAGAATCCATCTGACTGAGCTTGGACTGCTCACGAGTTAACCTGTCACAAAAGGTCTCAAAAGAGGGCATGACATGCCGAGTACCCAGTGCATCCATAGTGGAGTAGAAGGTAGAAGTGAAGATCTGATAAGGACCACGAAGCTTGGAGAGTATCAGGAAGATACACTCATCATCTAACTTCGTCTTTCCAGCAACCTGTAAGATGGATCGAAGGGACTTGAACTTCATCAGGAAGTCCTCAATGCAAGTGAATGAGTCAGGTGCCAAGGAGGTGAACTCTGCATCTATCTGGAGAATCCTGAACTGATTCATGGTGCCAAACAAGGTGGAGAACTTGTCCCACATATCCCTGGGTGAGGTCAGACCATCCAGGTGGAACAATAACCCATCTGAAACATTCATGGCAATGAGGCCCATTGCCTCATCCAGCCTATTTTTGTGCATAAGTGCCTCATAAGGTCGCTAAAGAACTGGCTGAACAGCATCTATGCAGGACCATAAACCTCGTGACATGAGGAGTCTGGTCATGTGTGGCTTCCATGTGTGATAGTTATGGGGTGTCAGCCGGGCCACAGAGGGGTCCGACATTGAGAGAAGAAAAGACAGAAGTAGAAGGGACTATTTCTGGAAGTAAATAACAGAAAGTAAAATGCACCCCCCCACAATGTATATATTCTATCCCCTGAGCACCACGAATAATCAATTACTGAAAGCACACAAAAAATGAGGAGAAAACCTGAGTTCCAGAAGCTGAATAGGAGGAGAAATGAAGCTTCAACTTCAACGCTGAGAACAGGTACTCAAACAGCTGAATCAGAAAATGAAACCAGCACCATCGCATCCGGCTCAGAAATAGCTTTCCGACAATATTTCATTTTTTGAAAACGGATACCGGATGCCCAAGATATGGACAAAAAACTGACTGTACCTCCAAATAACAAGCTCCCTGGAAAAAAATAGGGCCCACCGTAAATTTGACGGCCGGTTGGCCGTCGGCTGACGTCCTGGTGACGTCAGCTGACGTCACTTTCGGCAGCTGGGTGGCGGCTGGGCGGAGGTGGGGCGCGGGAGGAGCCCGAGCGGGGTTGAGCGGCGCAGGAGCGGAGGGAGGGCGGCGGGTTTGAGCCGGTGGAGGGCTGGTGCTGCGCCGGTGGCGGGCCGGTGGTGCGCCGGTGAACCCGCCGGTGGTGGTGGTCCTGCGGAGGCGCGCGGGAGGCGCGATTTTTTAAAAACTGGCTGCATTTTTTTTATACGCAGAAAATCATTAATAAATGATTTTTTTTTTGAATTTTTTTCGAGAAATGACCTCGATTTTTGAGCCGTACGGCCCTAGGAGGCCAAGAAATTTTCCCTGTGCTTTTAGAGGCTAAATAGGTCAAACTTTATGTGATTTCGACTCTCCCGGGCCTTCTGAACGCAATGGCGGAGTCTATTTTGGCTCAAACGGCACCAAAAAGTAGCACCTCCTTAGAACTTACAGAAAAAACCCCAGAAAGGCTGTGACTGACTTCTTCGAATCACGGCTTCAAATATCTTCAAACCAGACAGCAGTAGGGCGGCTCTGATACCATGTAGGAATTGCTAACATGCAAATCCACAAACCCCAAATACACCTGCATGCAAGAACCTGATACAAAGTAGAAGCAAAAAGACGAAAAAGAAGAACTCAGATGTTTACTCAAAATGTGAGAGCAAAATTATCAACTGAATTGACAAAACAATTACAAAGTTCAACCTTAAAAAGGTGAATGAAACCCTAAAAGGGAAATACTAGGTTGCACATTATTAATTAAGAATTAATTAATAATGCACCTAAGAGATGCTTAAGCAACTAGAGTAAAAAGAAATAATACTCTAACAGTAGCAAGAGTAATTATTTTGAATAGAGATGTAAGCTTCTCAGGTGTACACATGGAAAGAGTACATATGCAGATGTTGTGGCCTTTTGATAATATGGTGTGAAGACATTTATAGGTTCAAACTTGATGTTTGTGTATTGAGTGTGTTCTAATTCTTGTTTTCTCTTCATGTCCTTATTATTTTGTGTAATTTATTGTATGATTTGGTGTGGTGTGGTGCTCTTTCCTTTATGAATGGACCTTGTTTGCAAATAAATTTGTTCCTCAAAGTTTCAAAAGTTTAGTTTATCTATATTGGGTTAGTATAAGATTTGGTAGTATGTTAGAGGGGATTATGTATGGAGATTCTCCCCATGAATTAAATAGTAACATTTTGAGTTCATGTCCCTTCTTTGCTGTTAGATGTTTGCAATTGGAAAGATAATATGTTGACATTAACAAATTATATAGAAATTAATATAAGAAATTAAAGGTGTGTAAATGGAGGAGTTAAACTTGTCTTTTAAAGAAAACTTATGCCTGAACAACTTTCTATGAGTGTCTATATAAGAAAATTATATAAAGGTTGTATTGGATTCTACGTCGAATGAAATGATGTCTATTGGTTATAGGGAAAGAGGAAAAACATTACTATAAGCCAAAATTTTGTTTGTTTGATGTCTATTAGATGTTTTGGCCCAATAATTGAGTTGATTGGTTTATTTAATTGATTTTTAGTTTCTACGTCTGACCATGATATTTTTGTGAGGACAATGTCAAAGGAAACTGCATGTGGAGATTCTGATTGTGAAGAAAATAAAAATACTGTGCACATGACATCTAAGGAGTCTTTCAAAACAAGAAATGCATATACTGCAAGCTCTTATTTCCATATGCCTTAATTTTTTTGTTTAATTTTAATCAAGGGTGAATTGGTTAACTTTGGTAAAGCAATTTTAAGTATATATAAGAAGCTACAAATGTGTAAATGGAATGGAAATTGTTGTCTTATTTTCAGGGTTAGATTCAGAACTTGGTAATATAAGTGTAATGAATAAGTCAAATTTTAAAAGTGAGCAACTACTTAGAGTCAGGTTGTCATCTATTTGTTGAGGTGTTGAACCTTGTGAAAGTGATGACATTACTATTTGGTGCCTTATGTGTGTTTACCGTTGATTCAAAACATGCTAATAAAATCATGAGCACTCCATAGAGTTGGGTGGTTGGTTATTTGTTGAACTATTAAACCTTGTGAAGAGGACAACTTCATACAAAAAGTTGTGTCTACCACATTTTTGACACCTTGTGTGTATTGATGATTGATTCAAACTGTGCTAATATAACCATTATGAAAAAATATGGCTTGTTTTCTTGGATGAGCAAGAGTTTGATATTGAAACTCCATGTATTCTTTTAACATACCTTTGTTCAAATGAATTTAAGTGTATTGATTGATTATATTTTCTATTTATATTTTTAAAATACAATATTATACATACATAGATAGATACATACATATAGTTATTTGTACAATTTTTTTTTACTTTGGTTCAAATGAGTTTAAGTCCAAGTGTTAATATAAAGTGGGTCAAAACATCACCAATTGATTATATGATAAAGTGTCTACGAGGGGTCGATTAAGTGCATAAGTTAGGAACTTGTGAACTGAACAAATTAAGCGGCTTGAAGGTTCAAAAGTTTTCTGATCGAGCGTCATAAATACTACTGAGCATAGATGAATAAGTAACATTCACAAATAAAGCGTGTCTATTCTATAACTGGTATGAAATAGTTCTTTGCATTTTATATTATGTTTGAATTTTGAATTTTTTTTTGATGGGCAGGTTTTGATATTATAACCCCATCTTGAAAAGTGAGCTAGTCTATAGAATTGATTGGTTGGCTAGCTATTGAACTGTTAAACCCTACAAAGTGGATAGTTTTGTATATCATGTCAAACCCAATAGTTGTTGTTGGATATGAGGGTGAATCAATTGTCCAAACACTCTTAAACTTAATGAAACCAATAATTAGTTCCACTAAAGTTAATTTAATCCTTAATTGCAGAAAGATAAAAACATGGAATCACAACAACCATAAAAAACATTAGACACCAGATTTATGTGGAAAACCATATTAAGAGAAAACCCACAAATAATATTGTTCTAAAATATGATAAAATTGGTTAAGGTGATATCAATTAAGATGATTTTTATAGAGAAAGACTCACTGATAAAATACTCATTGTCTAAAGAGAGATGACTCACTTCTAGAAAAGAAATATAAAAGAGAATAGATCCACCACTGGGAAGAAACACCAACTCAATCCACTGATCTTCACTCCTCTGATAGATAACACATGCATGTACATATTATTCTCAAATGATCATCTCAACAACACAATCAATCAAGGAGACATATCCTCTTCCATATCTCTTCTTCACATAAGTACACACTTGTATAGAAATCCATGTAAGGATAAAAATTCCACTCTACACTCTCAAAACCACACACAATTCATAATGATTTCTTTTATTTATGTCAATCTATAACTTGCAAAGTTTTCCACATTCAGCCAGACAACTAGTCAAATATAATTTTAAATAGGTCCACACTAAAAATTCCCATGGTGGGGAGGAATGAGAAGTTGGCCACAACATTTCATGTCTAGGACCAAAAATATCACTATGTACATTACATTTCCTCTTGCAATAACCAAGACAAAATAAATATGTGTAAACACTCAAGGTTGGTGAAACCTAGAGTAGAAACACCATCAAACTTTGAAACCAAGTCTTTGAAATCAAAATTCTCATGCCAAATGAAATGAATGAAGCTAAGGAAATTAATACATCATTTCCAAAAGTGCACCAATAGAAATAGTCATGCAGAGAAATGCAAAGCATGCATTTGATGCAAAAAATACATTCAATCACACCTAAACATACACAATCACCAAATCCACTATGCCATGTTTGGATCCATAAACACATGAAATATACATCTCCAAAGTGTCTTCAACACCATGCCAAAATCTCATTAACATATTTTAAACTACAAAGTATGTGGAGTAATATACTCAACACTGATTGTAGAAAATAATCACAGATGACAACAACAACAAGTTGACATGAATGTAAACCATATCAATACATTCCTATTCACTCCTCAAACACTCATTCCTCTTAATTCTGCAACATTCATTGTAGAACCAACAAATATTTTGAGTCGTGTACTTGTTATTATCTTAGTTTTTATGGCTTTTGGTGGTTGTTCTATTTGAAAGTATGCATCACATCCGGACACAAGTCTTCTACTATTTGAAATATAACAAAACTATGTGTCATATCTGGACATGAGTCTTCTATGTGTATCTATAATCTTATTAAAAAAATATTGTCATTTGATTGTGGTTAGGGTGGTCAAACATACACCCACTTCTTATCTTTTTCCTAAGATTTACATACTACTGCATTGAAATTTCAAATTTTCACTAGACAGATTAATTTTTTTTAATAAAAGAACTAGTGGCTTAGAAACTACATTCAATTTCCTACAGATTATCTTCTTACATATTTTTGATATAAGGTTGATAACCTATTGAAATTTTTACATCAAGTTGCATAAATTTTTTTTGTAAATTTTCATTGCCAGTTAAGAGCCTACTTTGGCCTCCCATGATCCTGCACATACCCCTCTCCATTTTTTTTGGCCTAGATTTGGGTTACCAACTCTTGATTAACTTTGGTTAGTGATCTAATTGCCACAATATCCACCACCTCCTCTTCAAAATTACTACATCTTCAAAGTCAAAGTTAGGACCTCGATTTATCTTAACTCCATTGGAGGAGTATTTTTTTTTATCTTGCACTCTTCTTGAATCCTCTAGAACCCAATGTTCTGACATTTCTCAAAATATCTTTCCTATCATGTCTCCTTCCTTTCTTGTTACAAGGACCATAATTTTAAAATTTCAATATTCCTCCTCAAATTAGGCTCCAAGGCTATCTCCAACACCTCTTTATCAATTTCCTCTAGCACTCATACTTTTACCAATTGCTCCATAAATAAATTCTTTTCTTTGTTATCTTTTTAATTACCCTCTTGTTTCTCTCTATCAAACCCAAGTTTATAATCTTTCCTCACTTCTTTCTCCCTATTACTGTCATGTTTTGGAAAACTTTTGTTGATGGCGTCTACCGTTGCATTTTCTACAAATTTCCACGGAGTCATTGACCTCAATATTTTGTACTCAAGATATTTCCTTATTACAGGGCTTGAAATTTGACTCCTAGTATTTGATGTAGGAACCAAAACACCCATCATATACAAGTCCTCATTCAAAATATTACTTTTCATCTCTCTAATAGGGCAATCCACTAGAAAAATTCCATTTGTGAGAGTTTTCAAAAATACATCTTTTCCCCAATAATTGGACATCGAGATCTTATTTTTGGTAGGGTTAGCCACTCCTAACCCATTTCATAAAAAAATCACCCTTTCAATTTATCCACTGACTCCTAAGTTCTTGTCCTTTGAAATGCTATGATTTACAGGCTTGGTCAAAATAGGGAGTTATCGACCATTCCTGTCGACATGAGGTGATTAACTCAGGCTCATAAAGGTGATTTTTAGCACTACTTTGACTATGATTTAGCTATCATTGTAAAGGTGAAATATTTAGAGGCAAGAAACCAAGAGTTAAATTATCAAGAACACAATCATGTCCAATAATAGTGTATAATCTATAAACTAATTTCCTTAGGACATGACATTTATGTTTATTCTATCACTAGCACTTACACCTTTGAAGGGTGCAAGGATTATGTCGATAGTGTTATATATGTTAAATGATGTCACTATATTGCTGATGTAGAAAATTTTCTCATAACTTTTTTTGTATATAGTGAAACATTCAATAGGATAATTTCATATTTATTGTTGTATATGTGAAAAAATCATGCCCACTTTCTACTGAGGAAGATTTGGGTCTTAAGGACAATTGAGTAATGTTTATCTCAATTGACTTCACTGTAGGTTTTTAGATGGGAAAAATGCCAAGAACAACTATTTTTTTGTAGGTCTTCTATCCAATATCATGATGCAGATGCTATTGTTGCTAAAACAATAATATTGCATCATGAAAATATGATTATTCTAAAAATAATTAAAAATGCATTGTAATGCAAAACATGTGGCATCCCTTTAAAAAGAACAATAACACAATTTGATTATCCCCATGATTGAACATGACAATTCCTTAGATTTTTTTAGCAGTCCAAAAATTAAATAGAATGGAGATATTCCACCCCACTTTTGACATTCTTCTCTACATGAATCTTTGAAATGTTATTCTAGTGAGATAGGTTAAGAATCATTAGTATCTATTACATGAAAATCACTAATGTTTCTTCTTGCACATTTTTTCATCCTTGGTACCCATGGAATACACCTTGTTAAAATTTTCCTTCATAGAGACTCATCCTTTCTTTTCAGAAAATTGTGCTCTTCGCAAGTTTTACCATTATCTTTGCACCTTGTTTCATCCACAATGAACTTCACAAGGTCTTGGATGGATTGACTTGTGCTTTTATTGTCCTCCTCCAGAAGAACATGTGCAACAATAACATTGTCATTATCATTAATGAAGCACAAAATGTTGTAGTGGTTTCCTTCATGATATGAATATCTATGTTCTCAAAATTGTAGAACATGGATACTTGGTCTTTTAAGTGGTGCACATGAATGTTGGTGCAAGTCAAAATGGAGGCTACATAAATCTCACAATGGTCTACCCATGTTCCATCTTTTTCCATTTTTTTATAGTACTCTTCAAAGGTCATTTCATCTCTTTAAGAAAAGAAAGGCGCAAAGTTTGAATGGTGCTCCATAATGTAGTCCACCACCATACCATGATACTTTGAGTGTTGGTCTTGGTCACCTTCAAGTTGATTTTCCAAGGCTTTGAAGAAATAATTTCCATCTGAGGCTCTAGCATTTGTACCATTCTCATCTGCAATCCATTCCTCTGAGCCTCAAAATATTCTCGGCTCTCCTGCTCTTGCTCTTCTTAACCCAACAAGGTACTTAATTGAGATTTCTTCTCTTCTTCCTTGGTGGGCATTTCAAGTTGCGAAAGAGATCCCATGTATGTAGCCTAACATTATATTCATTTTAAGTCATTTGAGTGAAAACAAATATCAGTTCAACTTAGAGTATGTCACTTTCTAGATTTGAGAGTATTGAGGATGTAATTGATACAAATTTTCAAATGTGATTTATATTTTGTATTAAAGATCATGTAGATTGAAAACATTACATCAAAGACACGAGAAACAACTAGGCTATGCACATGGAATTATATATAATAGTGGTAACAATGTCCACTCTAAGTGCTTACAATATGTAAATCATGCTAGCTTCCTTAGTACATATACTTAGTAGTGATCCATATATACATTCACAATATTAGATTACTATATAATAAGCAACGTCAAATTAACATAACATCTAGAATATGACTCTTTCCATTCGTATGAGTATAGAACATGCAACTATTTTAGACACTATTTCACTATCATAGAATACTCCATATGGATTAGAAGTGCCAGACCCGTTCTAAAAATTTATTGAATGAAATCTTGAGATTCAGGGAATTGTCGAGGCCATAATATTGAATGCATATCGATGTTCCTTGAGGGTGTTATAAATGAATTATAGCATGGTACATTCCAAATCAAACTTTTTCTTGACCCATTGAAACCTTTCAATTTGGTATGCCTCTAGACACTGTAGCTTTTTGCTCTCATTTCTGAGCTATTCTACAATATCATCACACATTTCTAAAATTACATTCATCAGGAGGTCAAAATTGTAAATAGTTGGGTTGGGTGAGTTGACTGATATTGATGCCATTGACGAGTGGGGTGATCCAATATAGCTCGAGGACAATGGTGATTTGGAGGATGAACTTCTAGGTACACTAAAAATTTCATAGTACTCCCTGAGAAATGCCACAATCTTAACTGACATCGATCCAATCAAAGACATTTGTTAGAATTGAAATTAGTATCATTTTAAATTCATTAAAAGAAAATTCAATCAATATTAGCAATTACTAACTTGATTTTTATAAAATTACTCACTACAATGAAATCTAAGTTTTCTGCAAAAATACATGAACTATTTTTTTTTTTCAGATTTAAGTATATAATATATATGTTATAATTTTGTTTAATAATAAATTTGACAAATTATATTGTTTTTACTTTTTTTATAATGCATCATTGAGTATAATATAAAATATTAATACATATATAAATAACATAATTAAATTTAGAAATATAAAATATTTCATATCATATTATCATTTTTTAATCTTGCAATAAAGAATCAACAAAGATTGTCACCCGTGAAAGAAAACTCTCAATCCTAATCTTTTGAGGGGACACCAATACAAAGGGTTGCAATACTACCTCAAAATGGTGCTAGAGATTACAGTATCAACCAGTACTAAGAGGGTGATATGGTGTGAGGAATGAAACAAGTAAAAAAAATACTATTAATATCAGTCAGACTAACCAAATAAATCTGGGCGCGAGAACTTGAAATGAGTATTACCACACAACAACCCAAAAAATTTAGAAAGTGCCTTGCACACTAAATACTACTTAGAATAGGGCACAAATAGGGAAATAAGGAGATATAGGTGCAATATTTTTAGCTACACATGTTGTTCAATGACCCTTTGTGAACTGTAAACATAAACAATTCTTTTTTATTTGAGTTTGATTCACATGGAGGCACCTATGGTATAGAAGGAATTAAATAATTGATGTAAATGAAATTACCCTTTTGAATGGCTGAGTGAATAGTTGTAGACGCAAGTGATGCGAGAGATGGAGTCAAGTACACAAGATCTAATTACAGAGGAGTAATGCCTATCTTGTAAGTTGTGGAAAACAAGTAATATGTGGGCTATATATAGACAATGTTCTTACCTAAAAATTTAGTTGCATGCATTGATTAGAATGGGACAATGCCACGTGACTTACGTTGTGGCAAGTTTTTACCATACTATCACGAGAGGTAATAATAGGTGTGTTGTTTGAAAAGATGGGCATTGGTGAGGTTACATCAACTGACAAAAACCCAAAACTATTGTATTACTCTATATTTATGAGCATTTTGTATACATTGTATCTAATTGAAACATTCTTCTGAGATCATCTGCATTGTTTTTTTAATTTTGGTCATTCAGTGAATCTATTTAAAATTCAATTAAATTATTGATAGAGAACCAATCATTCTTTCCAATTCAAGGCTATTTATCATATTGTAATGTTCTTCCATGATTAATGAATGATTTCATTAAGTTTTGACTTTCGTAAATTTATTTAAAAGCTAACATTCTTTTAAATTCTTTGATAAAAGTGAACATGCTCGTGAATAGAAAATTCTCCATCTAGTGTTTCCTTCACCACAAGCAGATGTGTGGCAATTAAGTGTATTGGATAGGTATTTGCAAAATTATCAAGTTTGATTTGAAAAGAAAAATATTTGCTCTACTCTCTATCATTTCATAGTGTTTCCACTTGAATGCAGATTGATCTTCTATTTTTTTCTACTACCTCGTTAGTTCTTTTATAGCATTGTCTCATCACTTATCAAACCAAATTTCCCTAGCTAAAATTTTATTTTCATTTCCATCTCTCTCTCTCTCTCTCTCTCTCACACACACACACACACACACACACACCATCATCCTACTCTAAAATTGAAAAAATAAACACAATTAAATCAAACTGAATCACTTTGTTGTGTATTGGTGATCCTTTGAGAGTTCTATTTAATTGTCATACAACTCCTTATCATTCTTCCATAGTTAAAAACAATCTACTATTTTTATTAATTTATGAAAATAAAATTTTAACTTATACAAGTTATTATAGCACATCAAAAATATAATTTTTAAATAATCAAACTAATTGATATAAAAAATATGTCAAAAAAACTAAAATATAAGTATAAAAATATTACAACATACTATCATTCAAATAGTTTAAGAATTTGTTTTTTCATAA
The DNA here is from genome assembly GCA_027943335.1 of Chamaecyparis obtusa. NCBI lineage: Eukaryota > Viridiplantae > Streptophyta > Pinopsida > Cupressales > Cupressaceae > Chamaecyparis > Chamaecyparis obtusa. Next base: position 629,166 of record BSBK01006836.1, read on the forward strand.
AATTTCAAAATTTAAAATTACATAAAAATATATATAAACATAAAAAATTAAAAACATTTAATTATAACCATGAAAAATTTAAAATTAGTTTTACTAGCTTAATTCTCTTCTAATACCAATACTTTATTTTTACTTATATATAATTTATAGGATATACTTTAAAAAATTAACTAACTTTAGCTATACTTCTCCTAAACAAACTATAATTTTTTAAACCATTGGGTTGTGGACTCCATGTGTCTCTGCTGCTTGCATTTAACGGTAGGTAAATACATTTTTATGTTCCGTTTCTTGGAAATCAAATAATTAACTAAATCAATATTTGGGCAAGGACACATAAATAATTATCAATCATAGATCTAACAAAATCAATATTTGCAAAAGGGCTCATACATAATTTTGAGCAACCAATAATTATCAATGTGCATTGCAGAAACATAAATAGATCTTTCCACACACACATTCAAAATGCATACAGTTCTCCCCAATGAAAAAGGCAAATATTAAATCAAAATATCTTCACTTCACACTACCCGTGTTTCAAGATTTCCCAACCCATTTTCTTCTTTATGGCTTAAAAAAGAAAGAAAGAATGATTTTAATGATGTCCACACGACCAAACAGCCTAAGGGACCACCGGATCATAGTCGTAAGATGACTCTAGATTCTTTTCTAAGTTGGACCTCCTATTATGAATCTTGACAATCAAACTAGCGGTTTGGTTGATCTTATCTAATAACCTACATCTGATTTAATATCTTGAGGACATGAATGGAAAAGTGAAAGACGATTATTAGAGATCACTGAGCTACTAAAGTGATATGTAAGACAATTAAATTAGTCAATGTATTGTCATTGATGTCAACTAGTTTTGATTGTACTTATCATGATAGTTACAAATATGTGAAGAAGAAAATGGTAAAGGAATGAGATATCTACATGAAGGTGAGATGGATGTGGAAGATATGGCTAAGGTATACATTGGGTAACTTATTGATGAGTCTATGACATCATATTGTTGACTTGATTGTATTACATGAATTTGTTATGCATTGAAGATCAGAACTGAACAAGTTTATGTGGTCGGTAATTGAAGATTTCTATATACACCGAACTAGTGTTGTGTATACCGAGTAACAGTAATAACCGAGTTAGTTATCACTGACACATTTTGTATTAACTGAGTGAGAGAAACAAATAAAGTTTATAACAGTCGACTGAATTGATGAGCTGGTAGATTGCTTATGGTTCTGAGGTAAAAGATAACATTTATTATGATGATCTGATGATTGAGAAAATTCAAGATTGATTGAATGGAGAAGGATAGAACATGTTATAGACACATTTGTCGAGGAATCTTGAAGTGAAAAAAGGAACAATGGAGATTAAGAGGCAAAATCTAACAGATGATAAGAAAATGGTTTATGAAGTCTATTTAAAGAGACATGAGATTCATTATTGAGTCTGAAGCTTATTGACACTATAGGAGAATTCACGTGGAAGGATTATTTTCATGCACCACTGATAAAATTGGTTACATACAAAATTGAGCTGAAATGTAGGCATTACCGAGTGTCAGGGTATTATTCAGCGAGTTGAACAAGTTAGAGGATATGAAGGATTGAATTGAATATTTATCAGAGGAGGTATTTTAAGCTTAACATAGATCTGAAAATCTAAAAATATTAGTTGTATTTGAATCAGATCACTACTGTATCAATTTAACCATTGTTATAACAAAATCTCTTAACCGAGTGGACTTAACAGCCTTTCTTGTATTTCAATATGACATTCAATGAATGTTGTTGGTTTTCTTGTTGACCCCATAGTGAATGCTGGTCAAGGGAGAATTGTTAGTGATAAATCCTCTAACTAGGTCACACCTCACAACATGTTTTTTAACCTTTGACAGGGTTGGCTACTGACCGAGCTCACTTCAGAAGAGTGAATTATTTTGGGTTACCGGTCCCAGGTGGTTTTTCCTATAATAGGGTTTCCACATCAAAATCTATGTGTTATGTGTATTATATGTGATTGAATTATTATTTTACTTTACACATTTCATATTTAGTCTGATCGGTAAACACAGTATTGAATTGACTGTCAATCGGTAGATGAAGAGAAAGTTACTATTGATAGCTTACCAAGTTGACAATTTGTTTGAAAAGTTTTAATATATACATCTGGGAGATTTTGGACTGTAGGATAACTAGAACTAACTGATTCACCCCCCCTCTCAGTTATCTAACAATTGGTATCAGAGCTACATTGGTTTCTTGGAAGGAAAGTTTAAAGGACTTAAGCTAAAGATCACAAGATGTATAAGATAGAGGTGCCAAATCTAAACAAAGACAACTTCTTGACATGGAAAAGTAGAATGACATTGCACATATTTGGAATTGGAGAATCTACAATAATTTACTTGAGAAATGCTTACATTCAACCAAGTGGACTTTTGACTATTGACCAATTGAGAGATAGACATGAACATAACATGACAATGATTGAGATTTATGTTGCCTCATCTGATGCCAAATTTGAAGATATCAAGACATGTACATTTGCCAAAGCAATATGGGAAAAACTTACAGTAGTTCACGGAGGAGATGAAAATGTGATGAGAGCAAGAGTTGAAGTCCTTAGAGGAAAGTTTGATGACATGAAAATGAAATAAGGTGAGAATATTTCACAGTATAGTAACCAAATCAAGGAGACTATCAATGCTATCTGAGGAGTAGGAGGTGTTATTGATGAAGCCACTATTGTGAGTAAAATTATTAGAACCTTGCTGCCTATCTATGCTATTAGAATATCTGCAAATCATGAAATGAGATCTGCCCCAAGTAAAACTCTTACACTTGATAGCCTAATCGGTAAATTGACTACTTTTGAGTTGAATAACTATGATAAAAATATTGTACCAAATATTGAGTTTGCATTTTTGTCATCTTTAAAAATTGGATAATCAAGTAGTAAAAACATGATAAGAAATGAAAGTGACAGTGACAGTGATTAAGATGAACTTGATGAACTTGAAGTACTAATGGCTAGGAGATTGAAAAAAGGTAAAGGAAGATACAAAGGGAAATTACCTTTGGTATGCTTTAACTATAAAGAGATCGAGCATATTGCAGCTAGGTGTCCTAACAGAAAAGATGATGACCAAGATAATGAACCATCCGGTGAAAGAAAGTTTGACAGAAGAGATAATCGAGATCACAAAGGCAACCGACAATATGAAAAAATAATTGTAATCGAGACTACAAAGAAAAAGGAAAGAAATCATGTTACCTTGTTGAAGATGATGATGATAAGGACACTGACACTGATGAAGACATTGAGGTGGGATTCATAGCTTTGAAAGAAGATTTAGAAGAAGAAGAAAGGTATGTAGAAACAACACTTATTTCTAAAGTTAGCAAGAATGACACATGGATTAATGATAGTGGCTGTACTCATCATATGAATGGTGATGAAAACAAATTTGAATACCTTGAACATTATAATGGAAGATCTGTTAAAATGGGGAATGATACACCTTGTCTAGTGAAAGGAAAAGGATCTATCTTATTGAACAATAAGATTAGATGTGAGAATGAATATTGGGTGAATGGAATTAACTATACTTTTTTGAGTGTAGCACAATTGAATAAAGTAGGTCCCTGAGTTGCATTTGAAAATAGAAAGGTGAAAATCTATGATGAGACTAGAAATTTGGTCGGTTTTGGTGAACAATCTAAAGGTAATCTATTCTATCTTGACAATGTTGAAACTTCTTGTTTAATGGATAGAACTAAAGATGTATAGTTGTGGCACAAATGTTCATGTCACATGAATTTTGACAACATGGTTAAGATCAGTAAGAAAAGAAAATTTAGAGGCTTACCAAGCTTATCTAAACTTGACCATGTCATGTGCAAACAATGTCGAATGGGAAAAATGTCAAAATCTAGTTTTAAGAGCAAGACCTATTCATCTAAAGCTATTTTGGAGTTGGTTCACACTGACTTATGTGGTCCTATGAGAACTCCAAGTTATTATGGTGACAAATATTTTATTTTATTTGTTGATGACTACTCTAGTATGATGACAGTTATGTTTTTGAAAGAGAAATCTAAAGCCTTCAAGATGTTTAAATGGTATAAAGCTAAATTGGAAAAAGAAAGTGGAAAGGAATTAAAATGCTTAAGATATGATAGAGTAGGTGAGTTTATTTATGATGAATTCACTAACTTTTGTAATGAGCATGGAATTAAAATATATGTTTCTGCACCGAGAACACCACAATAGAATGGAATTGCTGAAAGGAGGAATATGTCCATAGTTGATTGTGCTAGAACACTGATGATTGAGAAAGACATTGTACAAATGTACTAGAGAGAAGCTATTAGCACTGCTGTATACACATTAAACTGAGTACAAGTGAAGAAAGATTCAAACAAGACACCTTATGAGTTATGGTTTGGGTACACACCTAATGTGAGTTATTTCAAAATATTTGAGAGTAGATGTTACATTTTGAAAGATAATAGAAATAGAAAATTTGATTCTAAAGGTGATGAAGGAATATTCTTAGGATATAATACTAAGAGAAAAGATTAAAAATATTTTGATAAGGTTTCTAAAAAAATGATTAAAAGTGAAAATGTGAGAGTTGATGAATTTGCTGAGAAAAATGGTGAAGAAAGCAAAAATGAACCAGAAGACTATGGTAGACAACATTCATTGAGCAACCTGGCATTCTACCTGAGACACAAGTTGAAGCTATCGAGAAACAAGATAAAGACACTGAGCATCAGGCTATAGATATCGTGAATCAAGAAGTAGCTACTGAGGAAGATATTGATCCTACACCAACTGATGAACAAAGAAGAGAACAAGTGTTAGCAAAATTTGTGAGAAAACACCATCCACATAATTAGATTATTGGAGACAAGCAAGCTGGCATGATGACACAGAGTAAGTTGAGATAAAACACATGTTTAGTTTGTGAATTTGAACATAAAAATGTTAGAGATGCACTTGAGAATGATGAGTGGTGATGAGGCATATTAATGCCATATTTTAAGATGCCCTAGGATGATATCTGCTAGACCTTTTTCCTTATTTTGATACATTTGCTTTAAGACTGCTATGCTTTTTCTATTATTATATGGCATGCTTCCATCAGACTTATAACTTGGTTCAGACATACTTAAATATGCTATGCTTGGATGAATTACTATATTTCTTGTTTTGAAAGTTATGATTGTGTTTTAAATGAGTAGAGTAGTTGTTTGAATATGAATGAGCATGCGTGTTTTGATTATCATAAATGTCTTATCCTAACCCTTGAAGGTGTAGCACATCAAAATAACAAATTTTATTTTGACCACGTATAGCCCATTCATTCATTGAGTGCTCAACCTAGTCTTCCTATGATTTCCAACAGAGAAGCATTCAATGCAATGCCAATTGAAGCTTTCCAAAGAACAAGGTGGTAGTTCCAATGAAGATCAAGACATTGTGATAAATTCACTAAGAAGATCTAAGCGCGAGTGGGAAGTTAGATTTTCTATCATGACAACTCTTTCCTTCATTCTGGATTTAATCTGTTTCAGCCTTAAAACCTTTCCTTCTTTTTAGTCAGTAGTGTTGTAATAAATATCCACCTATTTCTATGGTGCGGTTAGGAAAGTAGTTAGGAGTTTTCCTTTAAATAAAGCCTCATTCCTGCGTGAGAAAATAGGGCATTATCAAGTTTACTATCAATACAATTTTTTGTTACTTTTCCCATTTTATGATATCCCTGTATTCCATTATTCAATCAATAAATAGATGAAGTGTTGAGATTTAACAAAGCATACTTGTGATTTGGGATACTCATCCAAGGGGGCCCACTTGGTGAGAAATCCATAGTTAGATAGATTCATACTAGTTAGAATCATTTCCTACATTTTTGCTATTTCAGTGCCAAGTGTTGAACTGTTCTTGTAGCTAAGGCCACAGACCAGCTGACGCTTCCTGCAGCCAAGGCAGTGGAACAATAGAAATACTATGGCATAGTTCGTAAGAGTCTTCATGTTTTGTTAGAAATTATATTTCTATAATTTCGATTCCAACACTTACTCTTCTGCAAATTTAGCTTAGGCATTATTCTAGCATTTATTTCCTACAATTATAGAATAGGTTCTTTTCAACATTTCTTTCCTGCAGCAATGATAAAATGTATGGCTGAGTGATACCTGGTGCATATACTTTGCTGGACCATTTCAAGTAATACGTCCCTAGTTTGACATACTAAATGAGTTTTTATGAAGAGGATAAATTGCTCAGTCAGATGTCCAATCCCTAAGTCTTGAATTACACCTAGTTTTTGAGCCTTTATAAGAAGCAATCATTTTTGGCACCGTTGCTGGGGGTGGTGCCGAACCAAGTCCTCACTAAGCCATCCTTAGAATTTGTTTTATTTCCAGCTTTAAGTAGAATACATTTTCCTTTGAGAAACACCACAAATTGCATCACTCCCTACTACCTGCATGCATAATTGAAGAAGAGACACCAAAGGAAGGTACTTGCCAAATCAATCCAATCATCCCTTTGAAGAGGAAAGTTTGTTTGTTGATGCTACCATTGACCTCCCTACAACTACATCTTCCTCCTCATCCTTTGAAGAAGAATTGTTTGTTTCTCTTGAAGAGCAACCTAAAATTAACGTATTTGCAGAAGTCTTCTCTCATCTAAGAACTTGATTTCCTGAGAATCCTTCTAGACAAGAAAACTCCTTACAATTGTTCATCTACCAACCTCTTCATCATCCACCACCTTTGAGGCCTACAAATACTCCAAGGATGGTGAACCCCACCACATTTCCATTTCCTATTACTGACCAGTGAGACAACAACAACCTTAAAAAGATACCTTCTTCCATCTTGCCAAAATTCTACAATCTAGTAATAGAAGACCCATATACCTTTCTCTTTGAGTTTGATATCCTAGCTAGAAGTTATGACTATAGCACCAATTCCCACAAACTAAAACTCTTTCTTACGACCCTTAAGGAGTCTAATTTGCATTGGTTTATGGGCCTAGGGTGGGATGTTGTCCATGATTGGGTAGAAATGTAGGCTGCATTCTTGCTCAAGTACAAGGAGTATTGTCGAGGAACTGATATGCGAGGGGAAGATATCTTTAAAATGACTCAAAAAGAGGATGAGACACTTGAATACTATGTCTCATGGTTCATGTTTAGCCTACAAAGGAATACAGAGCATGTGCTTAATGAAGAATCTCAGAAGCTACTTTTCCTGAGAGGCATACAAGATGGATGCACTGAAGGACTAGACTTAATGGTAGGAGGAGATATAACCCAATCTACCTGGGATGATATAAAAAAGATATGCCTCAAGTACTCCAAAGCTACCAGTAAGAGAGGAAGGGGATACAGAGCCATAATAGGAAAGAAAAATGGTACATGCGCTTCTAGATCAGAGATAAAACATCTCTTATCCAACTTTAAGTAGGATATCATCAATAATATGGCCACGCAACTGGATACCTTACATGAAAAGAAGAAGCACGAGGAAGTAGAGGCTATGTTGGCTAAATCTTGTCCACACCGTCAATAGAAGAAGAGAGATTGCTAGTGTAAACTGGTTGCTAATATAGAGACTATCCATATGTCAATTGACTACAAGTCAGTTGAACCAATGGACGAGTAGCTATTCTTCGTTTCTCAGCGATGACCATGGGTGAAAAGAAAAGGTATGCCTCATGACCCACTTACATTCAGTAATCCATTTTATAACAATAAATGGAAACCTTCTATGAATGATTAAAATCCTCCCTAAGACAACTATTAGAATCAATGGAAAAATTACCCTAGTTCATAGTAGTAGAATCCTCAGGGGAATTGGAAACAACTTCAGAGGGCATGGAAGGCACCACAGGGTAACTAGAAATAGAACCCTCAGTGGCTAGGAGGCCAGCAATGGACAAATCAGCCTCAAGGACATCTGAATCCACCTCTTCATCTTCCACAGCAACAAGCACTATTGCCACCACTAGCAGCCAATAATCAGCCTCCAAAGCCTACATAATTGCCTACTCAACTGCAGCCAAACCCAAACAAAAGGCCTCCCAGACCTCAAAAAAGTGTGTATGTTATTGACCAAACATAGTATCCCATGCAGTATCCTACCTATGAAATCACACTTGATGATATACACCTTTGGTCTGGGACTACTATCCCTGCTCCTAAGCATCCAATCATAACTAAAGTACCCCAGGAAGAGCCTACCCAAACATAAAGCATTATTCCCTTGCTAGTAACACAACCTATACCTGATAAAATCCACCCTACCGGACTGCCTTTTCCACAAAGGCTGCAACACAACAATCCTAAGCCTCTCGAGGAGACCAAATTTAACATCCTTGATCAGTTAAAAAACATCAATGTCCAAATACTTTTATTTCAAGAAATTAAGGATGTTCCTACATATGGAAAAGCCATAAAAGAAGCCTGCTTCAAGAAACCTATCCGTATGAAAAAAGATCCTCAGACAGTGCATGTGTTGGGGTAGCTAGCTGACATTATGTTAGGAAAGCTTACCATCCCAAAATATTCTAACCCAGGCAGCCCTATTGTTGAAGTCATTATTAATGGGATAACCATTAAAAATGCATTGGTAGATCTTGGTGCCGCTATAAATGTAATGACTAGGGATATAATGCAACAACTTGGTATAAATAACGTTTGAACCATCCCCACTGTCCTACAACTCGTAGACAATTCCACTGTAAAGCCTAACAGGATAGTTGAAGATATAGTTGTTGACCTTGAGTCCTGGTCATACCAAGCTGATTTCATGATCCTATCACCAAAGGCTACCTTAGGGGGATACCCAATTATACTTGGCAGGCCTTGGCTAGCAACTGTTGATGCTTATATTGGATGTCGCTTAGGGGATATGACCATCTCTGATGGACAACATATAAAGACTCTAGTATTGTACCCCCCTGCCCAACCCTAAATGGAATTAGCCTCAACAATATGGGATAACATAGGGGAAGAATTTGAGGTTATTAATTTAGTGTCTCAGTTAATGATGTTAAAAAGATATCTCTTCCTGCAGCTTCAGGATGAAGACAAAGTAATCACCAAGATCCTGCAAAATCAGTATGGATAAAACCCAGATTCTCTGGGTTGCTCTTCCAACAACTTCTCTCTGCAAGTTTTAATCCCTGTTTTCCAATAGCCTTCTCCTACAGCCAAAGAATTCTATCACCAATTTCTTCCCCATGATATACAAGCACCCTCATTTATGGATGCATCCATAATAGAATTGACTAAGCAAATAGAGGTGTCTCCTGGTCATTGCCTGAATATCAATAGCAAACTAACCACTCTACAACAAACATCATTGACTAAAATACTGACGGCCCATACTAAAGCATTTGTGTGGGATTATTTTGACATGAAAGGCTTGGATCCAAAATTATGCACCCATAGGATATATATAAAAGAGGATAAACCTCGAGTGAGGAAATTTCAAAGGCGAGTAAACCCAACATTATGAGAAATAGTTAAAATAGAGTTGCAAAAACTCCTCAATGCTGGATTTATTTATCCCATATCCGATAGTCAGTGGGTTTCCCCATTAGTAATTGTGCCAAAAAAGGGAGGAAAATAGAGTGTGTGTGTGGACTATAGAGAACTCAATAATGCAACTAAAAAGGATCACTTCCCTCTCCCATTCATTGACCAAGTATTCGACTCCTTAGTAGGAAAAAAATATTTTTCCTTCCTAGATGGGTATAGTGGGTACAACCAAATCCAAATCTTTCTAGAAGATTAGGAAAAGACAACATTCACTTGCCCTTGGGGGACCTTTTCTTATTCAGTTCTTCCATTTGGTCTATGTGTTGCTCCAGTAACCTTCCAATGAGCATTCATCAACATCTTTTCTGATATCTCCCATCACTATATGGAGATTTATATGGATTATTTCACAACATATGATGAAACTTATGAGGAAGCCTTGAAAAACCTAGATAAAGTCCTAAAAAGGTGTGAATAACATAATCTCTCTCTAAACAGTAAAAAGTGCTTCATGATGATGCAAGAAGGGATAGTGCTTGGCCACTATATATTTGCCGCTGAAATCCAAGTGGATCTAGTCAAAATTGAAGTCATTCAAAACCTTCTCACACCAACCAAGCAAAAAGATGTCCAAATTTTTCTTGTTCATGTAGGCTATTATAGAAGGTTCATAAAAGATTTTAGTAAAATGGCCAGTCCCCTTCATTCTCTGCTTACCAAAGATTCAAAATTTATTTGGACTCCAAGTTGTGATCAAGCCTTCTTGCAGATGAAGTCTATTCTTACAAAATCCCCTACCTTATGAGCACCAAATTGGGAACTTCTAGTCCACATTCATACTAATGCCTTAGATCATACAATAGGAGCTGTGCTTAGCCAAAAGGAGGACTCAGGAGAGCATGCCATATATTTCATCATCAAGAATCTCTAGGGAGTATAATTGAATTATACAGTCACAAAAAATGAGCTTTTGGTCGTTATTTATGCTCTCAACAAATTTTTCCACTACATTACAAGATACTAGATATTTGTGCATACTAACCATGTGGCCATTAAGTACCTAGCTAATAAGCTTGCAATCATGGGGAGACTAGCTCGATGGCTTCTATTGTTACAGGAATTTGATATCACCGTAGTGGATAAGCCAAACAAATCAAACGTGGTTGTAGATTTTCTCTCACGATTGCAGAACAAGGATGAATCACAGATTATTAATGAAAACTTTCCTGATGATCAACTATTCTCTAGTTCAGCCATAACTCCTTGGTATGCAGATATTGCCAATTACTTGGTCTCTCAAAAGTTACCTCCCTATTTATCACCAAAAGAAAAGAGACTTCTCATATAAAAAAACTTTCAATTACTCATGGATTGCTGATTGTCTATTCTATAATGGGCTTGACCAAATACTGAGAAGGTGTTTAAGGGAGGATGAAACCTATGACATCCTCCATGCATGTCATGATGAGCCCCGTGGATGGCATTTTGCAGCCAAAAGAACAAAAATGAAGATACTAAACATAGGATATTACTAGCCAACCCTCCATAAAGATGGAGTCAACTACACAAGGAAATGTGACCGAATCCAAAGAATGGGAAGACCAACAAAATTTGATGAGATGCCTCTCTTTCCGTAAGTATTAGTAACTCCATTTGAAAAATGAGGGTTAGATTTTGTCAGACCCATTACCCCATCCTCAAAGGACAATTCCTACATTCTTGTATGTACAGACTATGTAACTAAATGGGTGGAGGTACATGCTATGAAATATGCTAGAGATAATAAGGTTGTTGAGTTTTTGTATGAAGAAATCTTCACACTGTATGGTGTCCCAAGAGAACTGGTTACTGATCAGGGTGCTCAATTTACATCAATGCTGATTACTGCACTTATGAATGAATATAAAATTTTCCACAGGACATCAAGTCCATATCATCCATAGGTGAATGGGCAAGTTGAGGTTACAAATAGGGATATAGAGGCCATCTTGAACAAAATAGTGCAGTTACATAAAAGGGACTAGAGCACAAGGTTACAAGAAGTCTGGGCATATAGGACAACCTGGAAAACAACAATTGGTTTCACACCCTTTAAGATGGTATATGGGAAAAATATAGTCATGCTGATATAGTTTGAGCATAAAATATTGAGAACAACACTACAATTAAACATTGATCTTCCAACAACACAATGACGCAACAAGGTCCCGCAGCTGAACCAATTGGAAGAAATGTGAAAAGCAGCCATGCAACACATAGAGATGATCCAAATACAAAACAAAAGGTGGCATGACTCACATATTCTCACCAAATGGTTTTATCCTATTGACTAGGCTCTCCTATATGACTCTCATTATCAAGAAACCCAAGGTAAGCTTACTACAAGATGGCTTGGTCCCTATGAAATTGAAAATGTCTATGCTAATGGTGCAGTTCAGTTATCAACCATCAACCCTGTACATTTCAAATTACTGGTAAATGGGCACAAAATTTGTCTATACCACAAACCATTGTATCATCTTAAAATGGAAGCACTTCCATCTTGATAGGTTTAGCACCCTCTTTTAGTACATTTATTATGATAGACTTGCATGTAGGATACATTTGTACTTGATTCCTTCATTCTAGGTGAAATTAGGGTTAGGATCCTGAGGATTCTCCTTGATTTACCTTCTCTATGGCTCTATTTTATAGGTAGGATCTAGACATAGGTCCCCCTAGCCTTCATCATGTTTATTATAGGCCTTTATGTCCTTTTTTGGCACTCTGACCTATTTTGTCATCATTTCCAAGTCTCTGGGCATCCTCGGGACCTCCCGTTCTCTACACTCACTAGATCTAGACCCCTAGTTCAAGGTCAAGGTCATCCTTGACCTAGGTCAAAGTCAAGGTCATCCTTGACCTTTGTCAAGATTTGATCCCCCTTTTCAAATTTTGATCCTGGAGGATCTTGAAATCAATGTCGAGCTTCCAGATCTAAATGCGGAAGGGTTTTAATTTGAAATTCATTTAATTCTTTTCCCTCCTTAGTTGGTTATTGTGAATGGACCATAATTTGAGGTGAAATTTGAATTATGGGCCCTTAAATTTCCCAAGGAGCCTCACCTTGAAACATCTATATAAAGACTCTCTCTTGCCTTCATTTTCACAATTACAACTACACACTAAGTATCCATCAAGTGGAGACATAATTGATTGAAGCAAGAAAGCAATGGTGAAGTAAAGATACAAGATCACAAGAGGATGATATATAAGGTCAAGCCATTGTTGATATCAAGCATTTTTCTGAACACACCATTGTGGACATTCATTTGGAGCAAGGGAGATCCCTTCTTCCTTGATAACCCATTTTCAACATTCAAGTATTCAAAGATACAATCATGGGGTAGAAATTATGGACTATGAGTTTGGTAAGAGTACTTTAGCCTTGGGGGCTTGGTATGCTTTCTTATCATATTCAAATCTATGCATTTCTTTCTCATAACAATTCATGCTAGGGTTTCAATCTAGAGGATTAGATCTTGGCATTACACATTCAATACACACACATATTCTATTACATTCGGCTATTTGTGGAGGTGGAGATCACCAAAATGGGGGTTTGACTAAGGAAAAACCCTATATAGCCACCCAAAACACCATTCTTAGATATCTATAGTCATTATTTCGGGAGCTGCATAGCATATCTGAGTACCCTTTTCGTCAATTTTTTAGGATCTGCGAACATAATTTACGTCAGAGTAGTGCAGGTCAAGGATGAATTTTAGGGGTAAGATTGTACCCTAGGGTAAGATCTTACCCTAGTCCTTGGGTCAAGGATGACCTTCCTGAGAATTGAAAAAGCTTTCTGGGTTTTCTCCGTTTCTATTTTCTTATCCCGGATCCGATTGCATAATTTTTTGAAACTGAACACAGACACCAGAAAATAGGTATTTCCAAATCAGTTTTATTATGAGGTATGTACTTTATCTTATCTAATTTCAAGCATTTCTAGATTTACATTGTTATCAATTCATATGTATAGTGAAGAATGTTGGTTTAGGATCTCTATTGGGTACATTATTAAAACTCTACCTACCTATACTCACATTTTCCATCTTACATTTTGGTGAACCTGTTTATGACAACTCTTTCTTTTTGGTGTTAGATTTTCATCTTGTGTTAGATCTTGCATGCTTATAAAAGTAGATTTATTTTATGCTCTTGCATTTATATCTCAAAAATACAAAAAATTGCAAAATCTCTTTAAAAATACAAAAACATTTACATGCTTTTAGTATTACTTTGTAATCAACATGTATGATTCTTGTTTTGAATACTTTGATGAGGCTTTTATTGATAGATCCCTTAATGAGGTACATGGAAGTGAGGATGAAAATTGTTCGAATGAGATCTCCATTGATCCTATTCCTATTTCACTCTCCTCCACAACCTTTTCAATCAACCTTTACAATAGGGTGTGTGCATGGTTACCTTCATGTTCCACTATTTGCAACATTGATAAACCTAAAATGATATATCCTAAACCTTTTTTGATGGTAAAAGGATGTCCTCGAATAACAATTAAGGGTAAACCTAGAGATCCTTTATATTTATTTGACAACACAGATTCTATTTCACATGCTTATCGCACACAGAATAACCCTCAACCTACTGTTTCAATTTCTTTACCACCTTCTCAACGTATACTTCCTCAAACTCCTAGGTTTCCTTCTACCTTTAAGGAGTATGACTTAGTTGACCAATTACATGCTACTCCTGCTAAGGTATCTTTGTGGGAATTGCTTCAAACTTCCTTGACATATCATGAGACATTGCAAAAGGCTTTATCTAATCTTCCTGATTCACCTCCTAATCAAGAGAACATTCATTCTATTTTGGAGTGCATGCATACCATGCCTTATGTACCTCCTATTGTGTTTTCTAATGATGATTTACCTTCTCCCGAGGTGCAGAATCAATATGATGCTCTTATGGTTGTTGTTTCTATCAATCAGAGTATCATTCGAAGAACATTAATTGATAATAGATTTGGGCTTAATGTTTATAGCATGGATATGCTTAAGGCAATTAAGGTTGATCTCACAACTATTCAACCTGATAATGTCACTATATGTGGATTTGACAGTATTGCAAAGAGAACTTTGGGCATTATTACCTTACCTGTTAAAGTTGGTCCAGTTATTCTAAATACACCTATTCACGTTATACATGGACCTCTCAATTATAACCTTCTTTTAGGAAGACTTTGGTTACATACTATGCATGTAGTTCCTTCTACTCTTCATCACAAGGTTAGGTTCATTTATAACAACTTAATGTATACATTACATGTGGATGATGCGCCAAATCCTTGCCTAAATGTAGAATATGTTAAAGTTTCTGAGCCTCTTCAACCATGCAAAGAGACTAAAAAGAAACCTGAGTTTAAAACTGAAGCTCCATCTTCTTCTTGGAATGAGGATGATTAGGGGACATTGGACTTTAATCCTACTTTCATTGGAGAATATAAGGTTTTTGATTTGGAATTTATGAAACAACAAAGTGAATTTGAAAAATAAGTTTTTAATCCTTCCCCACTTTCTGATGAATTGAAAAGTAACTTTGTTTCCACCTTGATTGAAGAAACAATGGAAACAATAAAACCTAATTGCTATGATATTATGCCATATGCCTCTCCTTGGACTCCATCTGATATGGCTAATCGATATGGTTCTGGTTATCATCTTCTCAAGAAGTCAAGATTTAATGGGAAAGGATGTGGTAAATATGAGCAAGGTATACAAGTGCCTTTGGATAATGAAATTTATGATCATACATATGGATTAGGATTCAATCCTTACAGACAACCATCAACTTTTCCTCTCAATGTTAATCATATATGCGGTGGACAGTTGAAGTTGGTAAGCCCGCTCCTCCTGGACATTAATCAAAGACCTAATTTGGATATCTTTCCTGAGGATGAAGCCTTAGCAGATTTTTTAGGGGTTTATGAGGGTTTACCTAAGTTTCATCACAAACAATAGAATCCTTATTATTTAAGTACAAATAATTACTTTGGAGAACATGATGAACAAAATATTTCTCCTTTACCAAGGGATTCTCTGATACAAAGTGATTTTCTAATAACTGAGACTGATGATATTCAAATGGATGAAAATGACTCTAAAAAGATGATAAAAATTGGGAAATGTTTGAATTAGGAAGAACGTGATCAGTTGGTTTCCCTTTTACTTGAATTTATGGATATTTTTGCTTGGACATATTCGGATATGCTGAGTATAGATTCTAAGATTGTTACTCACAACATTGTTCTCAAACCAAATGTGAAACTTGTGAAGCAGAAAATTTGAAGGATGAATCCACAAATTGCTTTATTAGTTAAGGATGAAATTGAAAGATTATTGGATTCTGGATTTATCCACTCTATTGATTACTTGGACTGGATTTCAAACATTGTACCCATTTTGAAAGGAGAAAATAAGATAAGGATGTGTACTGACTTTAGAGATTTAAATAAAGCATCCTTAAAAGATGATTTCTCATTACCTAATATTGATATGATTATGGATTCAACAGCGGGTCATGCTTTGTTATCTTTTATGGATGGATTTTCTGGCTATAATCAAATCTTTATTCCTCCTAAAGATCAATTTAAGACCGTATTTATAACACCTTGGGGAATATTTTGTGGGGTCATGATGCCTTTTGGATTAAAGAACACAAGAGAAACTTATCCATGAGCTATGAACTTGATTTTTCATGATTACATTCATAAGATTCTTGAGGATTATGTGGATAATATCTTAGAAAAGTCTATACAAAGAGATGATCATGTTAGCATTTATAGATATTTGAAAGGATTAGAAGTTACAATATGAGATTGAATCCTAAGAAGTGTGTCTTTGGAGTTGATTCTGGTAAATTATTAGGATTTATAATCTCTAAGCAAGGCATAGAAGTAGATACTGAAAAGATTGAAGCTATTGTTAATATGCCTCCTCCTAAGAATATTTCTCAATTGTGAAGTTTACAAGGAAAAATTCAAGCTATTCATCGCTTTATTTCCAACTTAGCTGATAGAACTATTCCTTTTACTTCCTTTCTTAGAAAAGATACCACTTTCTCTTGGAATGATGAATGTAAACAATCCTTTGAGCAATTTAAGGAGTATCTTGGCAATCCTCCTATCTTGCAATTGGCTAAATTTGATAAACCCTTTCATTTATATACTTTAGCCACTTTGAAAGTAGTGAGGTGCGTTGTTAGATCAGAATTATAGTGAAGGTAAGGAAAGACATGTGTATTACATTAGTTGGACTTTACTTGATTACGAAACAAGATACATAGATTTGGAAAGACAATGCTTAGCTGTAGTTTATGCTTGCCAGAAACTTAGGCATTATCTTATAAATGCTAAAGTCAATGTGATTGTTAAATTTTATCCTTTGAAACATCTTTTCTCAAAAACTGATCTCTCTGGTCATTTGGCAAAGTGGGTGATGTCACTTACAGAATTTGATCTTAATTTCATTTCTCAGAAGTCAATTAAGGGACAAGCTTTAACAAATTATTTGGTTGAAGCTCCTTGTCCTCATTCTGATACATGCTTTACTTCAATAAAATTCCTTGATAAAAGTATTCTAGCTATTCAACAGGATGATTTTTGGCAATTATATTTTGATGGGTCTAGATGTAAGACATGATCTAGTGTCGGTATTATCTTGATCCCTCCTACAAAAAAAAATCCCTTTATCATACAAATTAACCTTTCTGTGTACTAATAACATTACAGAGTATGAAGCTCTTATAGCTGGTCTGAGAGCAGCTTCATCCCTTAACATCAAACACTTGCAAATATATGGAGATTCACAATTGATTGTTGAAAAAATTAAAGGAGGTTATCAAATTAAGAATGATAAAATGACACAATATAGAGATTTGGCTCTTGATGTGCTTTCACAATTATCTTCTTACACAATTCAAACTTTTCCTAAGAAAGATAATCGACATACGAACACCATGGCAAGTGTAGCTTCTTTGGTTTGTCTTGAGAATAATGCTGAAAATTTTCAATTTACTATACAAACTCGTAAAAACCCTATAATTTCTAATAAGGTTATCTCTGATTGTTTCAATTTGCATTTAGATGAATGGTATTCTCATATCTTTTATTTTTTGAAAGATGCTACTTTTCCTTAATGGACAACAAGGAACATGTGTAATCATATTAGGAAGCTTGCAACATGTTACATTATTTTAGGAGACATGCTTTACAAATGCTCTTATCAGGGTTTACTATTAAGATGTCTTAATAGAATCAAAATTCTGGTAGCTTTGGCAGAAGCTCATTCTAGTTCTTGTGGGGGACACTTTGGTGGAAAATATATGGGTAATAAACTTCTTAGAATGGGATATTATTGGAAAACAATGGAACAAGATTCTTTTATGTTTGTTAAGAAATGTCGTCAATGTCAACAACATAGTAATTTGATTCATGCTCCTGCTCGTGAGCTTCGTAATCAAGTTTCTCCATGGCCTTTTAGTATTTGGGGTTTTGACCTTATTGGAAAAATCTCACCAACCTCTTCTCAAGGACATACGTACATCTTGACTACTACAAATTACTTCACGAAGTGGATGGAAGATATTCCTCTTTGTTAAAAAACCATGGATGTTATTTGTGATTTCATCCTTAACAATATCATAACATGATTTGGTATCCCTTCGACGATAGTTTCGGGTAATGGTGCCTATTTTAAGAACAAAGAAGTCACAAAATTCTTGGAGAAATATCAAATTCAACATAGATTTTCAACTCCTTATTATCCTCAATCTAATGGTCAAGCTGAAGCATCGAATAAAATTATTGAACAAATTTTGAGAAAAACAGTTAACAAGCATGTGAAAGATTGGCATACCCAACTAACCTATGCTTTATGGGCTTATAGGACTAGTGTTCGTACTGCTACAGGTACTTCTCCTTACAATATTGTCTATGGTACTGATGCTATTATGCCTTTGGAGTTAGAAATACCTTCTTTACGTGTTTCATTTCATGGGATAATTAACAAGGATACATTCGAGAACAATGCTTACAAGAATTGGAAATGTTAGATGAACAACAAATAGATGCTTTGGAACATATAAAAGCTTATCATAAGTCTCTTTAGAAATAATATAATCATAAGGTAATTGAAAAAACATTTTCGGTTGGTGATTTAGTCTTATATGAGAATCAATGAAATGTGAATGCTTTACCTGGTGAAAAAGGAAAATTTAGCCCTAATTGGCTTGGACCTTTTGTTGTAATTGAAGACTTTGGTTTAGGTGCTTATAAACTTGCTGATATGGATGGTGTTTCTTTTAAGGAACCTATCAATATTATTCATCTCAAACGTTATTACCCTTAACTTCTTTGTTTCTTTCCTCGTGCATTTATGTATTCCTTATAAAATAATTATTTTTGTTTTATAGGTTATGTACTTCTAACAAAATTACATTTGAATATATTTATGCACCCTCTTTCTTTCTGTTAAGTTTTATATTGATGAAAATATAGTAATCAAACATAGAACTAATTAGTAGAGAAATTTTTCCATCTATAAAATATTTTTAGTTCTGATACATATGAGGCCCATGGACCTAATTATCACTACATCTATCTTTATGCTTTGATGGTTGATGAATCCCAAATCTCTCTGGTCTATGATAGGAAGATGTAGATCTGTGTGTCCGTGAGTGGCTCCTCGATATGCTCATATCAAAAATGTGCTCCTGGGCCCTCTATAAGTTAGCTATCAGTTTCTCTTCTCTCTCTTTGCACAACCTCAAGTCACATTGGACACACACAAAGATATCAACATGCTTGCTAGGATCTCTATGGCCAATGGAAGACTCTCTCTCACCAGCTGGTAGTTGGCAGGATATACATGTATCCTTCAAAACCTCAGATACAAAACTCCTCCACTCCACTATGCTAGCTACAAAATGAAAATACAATTATCAATTTGGTATTATTTCCTCATAAATTCAATTACATTTTCAATCAATTTCATGTTCCATACCTAGATCTCCCTCTTGGGCATCACCAAAGGATCTGGATGGTGGGGGCATGGAGTAAATACTCTCTCCACACTTGCTATGTCTAGGTCTTGGTGGTGGTGTCTCTATATGGGCACATGAAGGTCATCCTGATCTCAATGGGGATGCATGAAAAATGTGCACATCCACACTAGTATCACCAGCTGGGGGCATCTCCTCTGCTCTCTCCTCCTCCATGGGGTCTCCCTTAGAGATGGGCTCCTCCTCATCTCTATGATCCTCATCCTCCTCTTCTATTCCACTATCCTGGTGGGTCCTCTCTGAAAGGCCTAGATCACTTGTGGGATAATCCTCAAGTAAGATGGGGTGGGTTCCCTTCAGACTCCAGTACCTGATGTAGTCTTAGCTCATGCCTAAATAGGATACATCTGGTGGTACCTCTATATCCTCTATCTCATCTGCATCACTGTCTACTATGTCTGCTACTGATGGTCGATGTATGGTGTTGAGTCTCTGATAATACCTTGTCGGATGTACATAATGAGGTACCTCTCCGGTGACTCCCTGTAAAAGGCTGAACTATCTCATCACTCGATCATAGTAGTATGGCATCACTATGTGGGTCTGATGACCCTCCAATAGCTTGCACTACTATGAATGTCTCATCTAGTGTCATGTATTTGGCCACTCTGTCATCCGATAGTAGGGTCTCCATATCACATCTATGTCTAGAATACAGTCTAGACATACCCTCCAATAGAGGATATCTCTGAACTGCTAGAAATCTCTTAGAGGATAAGAAAAGCCTCTTGGTGCACTAGCATCTACCATCACTAGAATACCCTATGGTCGTGTACATGAAAAATGATCAAACAACCAAATCTACAAAAGTGTGCATACCGAAAGACTCTCTCTCTGATATCTCACCAAATGACATAGCTCATGGTATAGTTGGGTTAACATGTTGTGACCCCATGAGAAAAAAATACTATCACTCTCCATCCTCCATAAAAGATGGGTGAAAAGTGCAAAAAAGACTGTACCCTTTGTGTTGGGTACCACAACCAAGGATAGTATACAAAGCATCACTCTCCATACCAAAGGTGTAGGGCCTGCTAGTATTGATAAAGTGATCTGATCTTCCTAGGTTCACAACTATGGAACTCATCCCAAAAAATAATCTGCATCTTCATGGATCTCCTTAGGACCTCACTGTGCTCTCAGTCTAACAGACTCACCTCAAATCAAAAGCCGTAAGATTCTGTAGACATCCTCCAATGTTAGAGTGATCTCCCCTGAGGGAAGATGGAAGGAGCATGTATCCTCATCCCACCTCTCTACCAGAGATGATAACATGGCTCAGTGTAGTCTGATATGTGGTAGGATTGTTACCCAGTACAACCCTACGTCTCTTAGCAATTGGATCTCATCCCTGCTCAACTCAGATAGTTTCTCTTTGATAACCCCTAGTAATCCTCCAAAGGGATGCTCTTAGAGATGGACCGGGTCCTGTAAGCACAAACAAACATAATATCAGCATTCTACAACATCAAGTCTATAAATCCAACTTGACTAGGTCAAGGTTGACCTCAGTTAGGTCAAGGATGACCTTCCTAGGTCAAGGTCAACTTTACTGGGTTAGGGTTGACCTTTTTGGGTCACGGTCAACCCCACCCTAGACAAGGTGGAGACCTTCTAGTTCATGTCGGCCTTTTTGGGTCAAGGTTGACATAATTGGGTCAAGGTAAAACTTTAAGGGTTAGGGTCAACCTTACCTATAGAAATCAAGAATTTGAAAAGTACATGAATCAATAACAACAAACTCACCTTGGGAAGCAACCATCCGATAGCTAGGCACTGTCTTAGGAGCTCCATACGTGTCGCTCAAAGTTCTTCTCTCCTCGACATCTTGCTTTCTCTCTTCAAATATGAAAATGGTAAGAATGAGTAAGTATGACTTCTTTTTCCTTATTTATAGTCTAAATTAGGGTTTTTCTTAGGGTTTACTCATGTTAAATTTGAATTTCCCTTCTTATGCATTTAGATAGACATTCACTCTTTTCATCATAAGTTGAGTTTGGTAACTCTATTTTTAGTTCTGTTAGTGGTGTTGGAATCATGATTAAGATACCTAACTCTTTGAATTAGTTTAGGAAGGTTAGGAATCCATCTAATTGGTTTAGGAAAGGACTTTTCAACAAACTACATATTTATTGCATAAGGTTATCCTTATCACCCTATTTCACCCTTCAGAAGTAGAAAGTCGAAACAGGGGGGCATAAGGGGCTTTATGCACTTCTCAGCTTTTCATTTAGTAAGCTCTAGGTGATTTATGGATTTTCATTAACCTTGTGTGTTGTAGGTTCTAACATTTTTCTATAGGATCTCTACATCGAGGACTTGGCTATACCCTTTTTATTTACTATGATGTTTTCTTACTTTAGCTTGCATATACACGTAGTATCATATCTAAGCTAAAGTGGGGGATAAATGTATCATCTTAAAATGGAAGAACTTCTATGTTGATAGGTTTAGTACCCTCTTTTAGTGCATTTATCATGATAGACTTTCATTTAGGATGCATTTGCACTTGATTCCTTCATTCTAGGTGAAATTAGGGTTAGGATCCTGAGGATTCTCCTTGATTTATCTTCTCCATGGCTCTATTTTCTAGGTAGGATCTAGGTATAGTTCCTCCTAGCCTTCATCATGTTCATTATAGGCCTCTATGCCCTTTTCTATCACTCTGACCTATTCTGTCATCATTTCCAATTCTCTGGGCATCCTCAGGACCTCTTGTTCTCTACACTCATTGGATCTGGACCCCGAAATCAATGTCAAGCTTCTGGATCTGAATGTGAAAGGGTTTTAATCTAAAATTCATTTAATTCTTTTCCCTCCTTATTTGGTTATTGTGATTGGACCATAATTCAAGGTGAAATTTTAATTATGGGCCGATACATTGCCTGAGGAGCCTCACCTTGAAACATCTATATAAAGACTCTCTCTTGCCTTCATTTTCACAATTACAACTACACACCAAGTATCCATCAAGTGGAGACATAATTGATTGAAGAAAGAAAGCAATGGTGAAGTGAAGATGCAAGAATGCAAGAGGATGATATAGAAGATCAAGCCATTGTTGATATCAAGCATTTTTGTGAACACACCATTGTGGACATTCATTTGGAGCAAGAGAGATCCCTTCTTCCTTGATCCACCATTTTCAAAATTCAAGCATTAAAAGATACAATCATGGGGTAGAAATTAGGGACTATGAGTTTGGTAAGAGTACTTTAGCCTTGGGGGCTTGGTATTCTTTCTTATCATATTCAATTCTATGCATTACTTTCTCATAAAAATTCATGCTAGGGTTTCAATCTAGATGATTAGATCTTGGCATTACACATTCAATACACACACATATTCTATTACATCTGACTATTTGTGGAGGTGGAGATCACCAAAATAGGGGTTTGACTAAGGTAAAACCATATATAGCCACCCCAAAACACCATTTTCAGATATCTACAGTCACTGTTTCAAGATTTGCAGAGTAGATCTGAGTACCCTTTTCATCAAACTTCTAGGATCCATGAACAAAATTTTTGTCAGAGTAGTGCAGGTCAAGGATGACTTTTAGGGGTAAGATCTTATCCTAGTCCTTGGGTCAAGGATGACCTTCCTCAGAATTGAAAAAGCTTTCTTGGTTTTCTCTGTCTCTATTTTCTTGTCCCAGATATGGTTGTAGAATTTCACTAAACTGAACACAGACACTAGAAAATAGGTATTTCCATATCAGTTTTATTATGAGGTATGTACTTTATCTTATCTAATTTCAAGCATTTCCAAATTTACATTGTTATCAATTCATATGTATAGTGGAGAATGTTGGTTTAGCATCTCTATTGGGTACATTATTAAAACTCTACCTACCTATACTCACATTTTGCATCTTACAACAACAAACAAAGGTCAAGTTCCTATGGTAGTTTGAGATTTTTCCTTCTACATCTGAACCCCCTATAGCTAATCAAGATCCTACAGTCATTGAACCCTCTACACATAATGGACCTCCTCTAGCTGAAGACTTTGCAACAGTAGATAGACCTCCTCTAGTGGGCGATTCTCCTGCAGCTGGCTACAACTTTCCATCATCACTCTAATTTTCCATGACTCCAGTCATAATAAAGTTTTTGTTTCCCACAAAAATATTCTCTATAATAATAAATAACCCATCCCATCACAAACCATCACCTTTCTCTCTCCCATTCATTCATTTGTCACGTCCTCCCGCACCATACTTCTCTTTGCATGATACACATCATCATATCTTTTCGAATATTGACATTTATGGTTATTTCAAATCATGTACGTAGTCATTTATTCTCTCACATACTCTTTACTTATTTAAACATTATTATCTCTTAAGATTTATTTAATTTAGCAATTCTTTCCAAGAAATATTGTACTTTCAAACCAAGCATGTGAGGACATGTGCGTGCTTTTCATAGGGGCATTCAGTTAATATGAGATGAAATAAATTTGCTCGAGATTTTCATTAATTTGTAATTATTAGAACATAAGCTTAGATAGTCTAATCATTAATCCACTAGCCTTAGCCTATGACCTTAAGTCTTTTTAAAAAATCCTGAAACCCAAAGCCAGATTCAATTTTCACAATTTCTCTGCTATTTTACCTCCCATATTCCTCTGATATTTACCTGACAATTGCTAGAAAACCTTAATTCAGTGTAGAGTTGGGAAGTTTAGAAATTAGGAGGAATTGTAGAAAAAGTTATTGAAGTCAAGAACTAAGGTCACAGGGACTTTTGAGCAAACAAGTATGGGTGGGCAGCCTATTTAGTCAGAACCAACTAATCACATGTCCTTATTGCAAGATTAGGCTAGTGTCTAGGAATTCAATCGTGTGGGTTGGATCAATTATTTTATCAGATTAAATAGTCATGATAAAACCATTGCAGTAGAATTTTTATGCACATTCAGTAATGGAGTGGCGTATGTGAAAGGGTTACGAGTTGAAGCTTCATAAGTAAAAATTGTAGAAGTCTCTGGATTTCCTACTATAGGCAAACCTTTTCCACATGGTCATGATGCCCGCACAACATGAGGGGAATTCTCCTTACCATTAGACGCTGTAATGGAAAGTAGCAAGAAAGGTACTAAAATAATCTCTCTTCTAGGTGATTACCCTCAGTTAGCTGTTCATATTGTAAGATTCATTACTTGCAAAGGACTTGATTTTCTTTCTTACATGCTGTACATTTTAAAATTCCAATCCATTTGTGGTATGGACATCTAATTAATGTTTCAAATGTCCTATACTCCCTATTGAATTTAAGCTCTGAAGAAGTGGGAAAGGGTAGAAAAGATGTTACCCATCATGGGTTAATAAAACTACTGGCAGAAAAAGTCCTGCATGATAATTCTCCCATGACCTGGGATGAATTTCTTGCAGCCCCTCATGTTCAATTAAATAGGGACATACCAGCACCTATAGGGCCACACCTTGAGCATCAAGAAGCATAAGAAAATCCTCCTACTGAAGCCATTCCTGATAATATAGAACCTGTCATTCTAGAAAGAAATTAGGAGAACCCACCTCTTCATCAAGAAAATATAGAAGCAGAAGTTCCAAGCCCTAATTTGGAGAGCGAAGAAATCAAGGTTCCTAAAGAAACTCATAGCACCCAAGAAGCCAAGAAAAATGAGAAAGGGAAAGGAAATTTTTTTGGATATGAAGTAGGTGATGCCCCTATTCCTCCTGCGGCCATGTCTGCCTCAATAAGAACCAATCCACAAAAATGTCCCACAACATAAGAAGAAACACTAGTACGATGTAGTGTTCATTTGAACACAAGGAAAAAGGAAAAAGGAAATAGACTCTCCTGTGATGATTGGCTCAAGTAATGAAATTCCTCTTGAGGAACCTATGGACATGGACCCACAAGAAGAGAACCCAATTATGGGAGGTGATGATGTGATGGAAGAGGAACCTACAGCCTCAAGACCAAAAGAAATAGAGAAAATGGATGTTTCTGATGTATCTTCTTCCCATCTAGGGAATGTGCAAGCATATGATATTTCATCAACGTCCACACAAGTTCAAGAGGAAGGCCATGAGGCGAGACTAGAATGCCTAGTTTCACTGAGAAATCAAGACAAGGTAATGGTACATTCTTTGTCCATGGACTATTCTAAACAATTTTAGTATGAAAAAGCAATGTGGGAATTAGAAAGGGACATGTTAAAAAGGGAAATAGGACAACAAAAATAGGAAATCCAACTCTTAAAGGATAACATGGATTCAGTTATCAAATTGGTTCCTAATATTATAGAATGTCAACCACCACCTAGGGTTTATGCCCTATACCTTAGGGAACAATTTTTACTATTTAAATTTATGAGAATTCTCAAAGATTTAAGTGTTGATGTAGATAACCCTCAAGCCTTTGTGGCTGCATATGAGATGTCACTTGACTTTATCAAGAACCTTCTTTGTGAACTTTATATGCATAATTATGGTGTCCCATCAAATACTGAATGGAATCCCCTATTATTTGTGGGAGATATACATTTGTCCTCATTACTTTCTTGGTTCAACAATAAAATCTATTATGAAGAATAATTAAGCAGATATAGGGCATTTGAATGCACTATTTCACTTCCCTTGCATCCTAAGAGAAAAACACCTAGATGACTCTACTGTGATTGGTTGGAAATTGTATATGGTTTTAATGATTCCACACATAGGAGAAGGATATTGAAAAACATAGAGTAGGTACATGTAGAGTTTGAAAGATTGTCCTTAGCTAATGGAAATAGAGCTCCAGATGGATTACAACAGAGATGGGCCAGATTGACCATGCCTCTAAAAAAGGTAGAGCCACACAGTCACATCAAATTTTGAGCTTCCATGCAAAAGGTCCACTAGTATATAAAATTGGGATGACAACCAAGGCCAGAAAGGTGGATGCCTCTCAGTTTCCAGCCCCCTCTACTCCTGTGGCCACTATACAATTGTGTGGATGATGAGGTTGATGAATATTTAGAAATAAGCTGATGTGTAAGGGTTGAAAGAATGAACAAATTCTACTGGAGGGCGTGTATTTCAATGATCGGGGAAACATAAGAAGGAGACCTTAGGGTACTAGCAAAAATTAGGAATACTTCAGCAACTGGGGACATACACTAGTCTTCGTAGGGGGTAAATGATGAGGCATATTAATACCATATTTTAAGATGCCCTAGAATGATATCTGCTATGCCTTTTTCCTTATTTTGATACATTTTCTTTAAGACTACTATGCTTTTTTCTGTTATTATATGGCATGTTACCATCAGACTTATAACTTGGTTTAGGCATACTTAAATATGCTATGCTTGGATGAATTACTATATTTCTTGTTTTGAAAGTTATGATTGTGTTTTAAATGAGTAGAGTAGTTGTTTGAATATGAATGATCATGCATGTTCTAATAATTATTATCATAAATGTCTTTTCCTAACCCTTGAAGGTGTAGCACATCAAAATAACAAATGTTGTTTTGACCAGGTCTAGCACATTCATTCATTGAGTGCTCAACCCGGTCTTCCTACAATTTCCAGTGGAGAAGCATTCAGTGCAGTGCTAGTTGAAGGTTTCCAATCAAAAAGGTGGAAGTTCTAGTGAAGAGCAAGGTAGCATGATAAATTCCCTGAGAAGATCTAAGCACAAGTGGGAAGTTAGATTTGCTGTCACGACAACTCTTTCCTTTGTTCTAGATTTAATCTGTTTCAGCCTTAAAAGCTTCCCATCTTTTTAGTCAGTAGTGTTGTAATAAAGATCTACCTATTTATATGGCATGGTTAGGAAAGTAGTTAGGATTTTTCTTTAAATAAAGCCCTGCTCCTGCATGAGAAAAGAGTGCATTATCAAGTTTACTATCAATATAGTTTTATGTTACTTTTCCTATTTTATGAAATCCTTGTACTCCATTATTCAATCAATAAATATATGAAGTGTTGACATTTAAATGAGCATAGTTGTGATTTGGGATACTCATCCAAGGGGGCCCAATTGGTGCGAAATCCTTAGTTAGATAGATTCATACTAGTTAGAATCATTTCTTGCATTTTTTGTTATTTCAGTGCCAAGTGTTGAACTTCTCCTGCAGCCAAAGTCACAGACCAGCTGACGCTTCCTACAGCCAAGGCAGTGGAACATCAGAAGTACTATGGCATAGTTCGTAAGAGTCTTCATGTTTTGTTAGCAATTATATTTCTATAACTTCTATTCTAGCACTTACTCTTCTACAACTTTAGCTTAGGCATTATTCTAGCATTTATTTCCTGCAATCATAGAATATTTTCTTTTCAGCATTTCTTTACTGCAACAACGATAAAATGTATGGCTGAGTGATACTTGGTGCATATACTTTGCTGGCCCATTTCAAGTAATACGTCCTTGGTTTGACATACTAAATGAGTTTTTATGAAGAGGATAAATTGCTCAGTCGGATGTCCAATCCCTGAGTCTGGAATTACACCTAGTTTCTAAGCCTTTATAAGAAGCGATAAAATGGATTAAAGAAATGAATGAAGAAATTGAGAAAATACTAAAGAACAAAACATGGACATTGGTACTGAGGTTGAATGATAAAAATGTTATTGGAACCAAATGGATATTCAGAAACAAGTTGAATGAGAATGGTAAAGTCACTAGGAACAAAGCATGGCTTGTATGTAAAGGGTATGCACAAGAAGGAATTGATTATGGTGAGACTTTTGCACTAGTTGCTAGACTTGAAGGAGTTAGAATATTACTTTCATATGCTGCCTATAAGGGATTCAATGTATATCAAATGGATGTCAAATCTGCAATTTTGAATGGGATACTTGAGGAAGAGGTTTACATTGAACAAATTGAAGGTTTTCTTGATCCAAATCAAAAAAACATGGTATGTAAGTTACATAAAGCACTGTATGGACTGAAACAAGCACCAAGAGCATGGTATGAAAGACTGCATGCATATCTTATCAGTATTGGATTTGTGAGAACAAGTGATAATAGAAATTTGTATTTGAAAGGTGAAACTGATGACAAGATTCTTATTGCTGAAATTTTTGTTGATGATATCATATTTGGAAGACATGATAATCTATGCAAATCATTTGCTAATAAATTAAGAAAGGAATTTGAAATGTTAATGTTTGGAGAGATTAAATTCTTTCTAGGTTTGCAAATTCTACAACAAAATGAAGGGATATTCATAATATAATCAAAGTATATCAAAGAAGTGTTGAAGACCTTTGGAATGGAAGATTCAAAATTGGTAGGTACACCAATGGTCATAGGATGCAAATTAACAAAGGATGATCAGTCAAATGAGGTAAATCAAACATTATACAGATCAATGATTGGAAAATTGATGTATGTTATGCATAGTAGACCAGATATTGCACATGTTGTTGGGATTGTAGCAAGATTTTCTACTAATCCTAAGGAATCACATATGACTACTGTTAAGAGGATTCTAAGATACTTGAAAAACATAGAGAATTATGGTTTATGGTACAAGAAATAGGGAAATCTTGAACTACAAGTTTACACCAATGCAGATTGGGCTAGAAATATTGATGAACAAAAGAGCACAACTGGTGGAGCATTATTTTTGGGAGAAATAATAGTTACTTGGATAAGAAAGAAACATGCACGTATTTCTCAGTCTACTACCGAAGCAGAATATGTTATTGCTGCTGCTAATTGTTCAAACATTGCATGAATAAAACAACTTTTAGAAGGAATGAGTGAAGAGACCACTGATCCAGTGGTAATATATTGTGACAACACAAGTTCTATAAACATTTATAAGAATCCAGTGATGCATGCAAAGACTAAGAACATATCTATTAAGTATCACTACTTGAGGGAACAAGTACAAGAAAAGCAAGTGAAACTGGAGTTTGTGAAATCAAAAGAAGAGCTTGCGGACATATTTACCAAACCCTTACTGAAGGATACATTTGAGTACTTGAGGAATAGACTAGGGGTCCTTCCCCTATCTATCAGTCACTAAGGTGATTAGGAGGTTGCATCAACCTATAATTCATCAGAATATCAAATGATGTTAATGCATATTGTTCACACTTTAGGATTCCTAAAGATTGTGAAAGCTGGAACAGAGAACACTGTATATAGGTACATGCAGGTACTTGATTTCAACCAAACACTAGAGGTAATATTTTGGCTATTATAGATTTTTTTATTCTTTCAAACATTGTTGTTAAAGGGAGAGAATGCATCAATGAAATATCTATCTAGTGGGAGAGAATAAATTAGAAAAAGAGAGAAGAATCAAAGAAGAAAAAGATCAAATCCACAGGGAGATTCTGCCTGAAATGCTATATAGTGATTGAATATATAAAATGAAGCTTACCAATCTACAAAATTTATCTACAAAGTTGTAGTATAGATGTTTGGTATTCTATAACATATTTCATATTTGTGTTGCCATCAATGCCAAAGGGAGAGATTGATAACCTACATCTGATTGAATATCTTGATGACATGAATGGACAAGTGAAAGATAGTGATTAGAGATCACCGAGCTACTAAAGTGATATGTAAGGCAATTAAATCAGTCAATGTATTGTCATTTATGTTAACTAGTTTTGGTTGTACTTATCATGATAGTTACAAACATCTGAAGAAGAAAATGGTAAAGGAATAAGATATCTACATGAAGATTAGATGGATGTGGAAGATATGGCTAAGGTATACATTGGGTAACTTATTGATGAGTCTATGGCATCATATTGTTGACTTGATTGTATTACATGAATTTGTTATGTATTAAAGATCAGAACTGAACAAGTTTATGTGGTTGGTAATTGAAGATTTATGTATACACTAAGCTAGTGTTGTGTATATCGAGTAACATCAATAACCAAGTTAGTTATCATTGACACATTCTTTATTGATCGAGTGAGAGAAACAAATAAAGTTTATAACAACCGACTGAATTGATGAGCTGGCAGATTGCTTATGATTATGAGGTAAACGATAAATTTTGTTATGATGATTTAATGACTGACAAAATTCAAGATTGATAGAATGGAGAAGGATGAAATGTGTTATAGACACATTTATCGAGGAAGCCTAAAGTGACAAAAGGAATGATGGAGATTAAGAGGAAAAATCTAATGGATGGTAAGAAAATGGTTTATGAAGTCTATGTAAAGAGACATGAGATTCATTATTGAGTTTGTAGCTTATTGACACTGCAAGAGAATTTGCGTGAAAGGACTATTTTCATGCACCATTGATCAAACTGATTACAGACATAACTGAGCTGAACTACAGGCATTACTGAGCGTCATAGTATTATTCACCGAGTTGAACAAGTTGGAGGATATGAATGATTGAATTGAATATTGATCAGAGGAGGTATTTTGAGCTTAGCATAGATCTAAAAATATACAAATATTAGTTGTATTTGAATCAGATCACTACTGTATTAGTTTAACCATTGTTACAACAAAATCTCTTAACCGAGTGGACTTAATAGTCTTTTTTGTATTTCAATATGACATTCAATGAATGTTGTTGGTTTTCTTGTTGACCCCATAGTGAATGCTTGTCAAGGGAGAACTGTTAGTGATAAATCCTCTAATCAGGTCACACATCATAGTGTGTTTTGTAACCTTTGATAGGGTTGGATCCTAACCGAGCTCACTTCATAAGAGTGAATTATTTGGGGTTACCGGTCCCAGGTGTTTTTTCCTATAATAGGCTTTCCACGTTAAAAATATATGTGTTATATGTATTTGATGTGATTGGATTGTTATTTTACTTTACACATTTCATATTTAGTCTGATTAGTAAACACAATATTGAATTAATTGTCAATCGGTAGATGAAGAGAAAGTTATTATTGATAGCTTACCGAGTTGATAATTTGTTTGAAAAGTTTGAATATATACATCTGGGAGATTTGGGAGTGTAGGATAATTGAAACTAACTAATTCACCCCCCCTCTCAGTCATCTAACACTTATCTTCCTCGAATAAGCTATGCATGTTGTTTTCTCCCAAATTGACTTCGTACTGAGCTCAGATGTCATCATAAGTAGTGCACTCAAAGATAAAATGTCATTCAGTCTCAATCACACCCAACACACAATCCTTTCTTCCCATTCCTCTTTGGGCCTTTTCCATCTACCCGTCTCTCATTTGAGGTGATGAGAACCTATCCTCAACTGGGCCACTAACAATCTAACTTTTCCTTTAATATCTTCCCCCAGATACACCTTATCACCATGTTCCCCAATTGGGTTGAAAAATTTGATCTAATGAGCCTTTTTCCTACCCATGTTATTAGTCCACATGGCAGTCCATAATTTTTCTATGACGAACTCTTTTATTTCCTCATTAGTATTGGGGCATTCTTGTAACTTGATGTTTGACTTACTCAACCACTTTATATTTTGTTTCATCCATGTTTTCTTCCTACAAACCAAGTCCTCTTTCATCATAATTTTGGGCCATCGTTGGTTATACATGTTGTCAAGTTTCTTAAAATAACTTATTAATCGAGTTATCACTGCCACTTCCAAAGAGAAACTACCTGCTTCAACTAAGATAATTTCATATGGGACCAAGGTCTTGACTTTAAGATTTCTAGTGATTAAGTGTTTCTAAATCCTCTCCACCTACCACCAATTGCATTTTGTCATGCTTCCTCCCCAAACTTCACAGCCATAAAGGACAACCAACATGACCAGCAAGCCAAATAAAGTTTTCTTGGTTTTGCAGTCCCAAAGTTTAGCATTTCTGCATCTATTCTAGAGTAGGTAGGACAACTTCCACCCTCCATGAATCCTTTTCACTCTGCAAGTCTCCCAGCTGAGTCTATCGTGGAGGTCAATCCCCAAATATTTGTATTCTTTCACAATTTCTAATAGACTACCTTCAAAAATGAAGGAAACATGCTTTTCTTTCCTCTTCAAAGAAAAAATCATAATTTTCATTTTGGTGATGTTCACCTGCATCCCCACTTGCTGACAAAAGTGCTCCAAATCCCCTAATTGATCTCTTAACCCTTGAACAATTTTAGAAATCAGAATAAGATCATCTGCATAAAGAAGAAGCTTCACCACATATCCTACTAAATGCACCCCTTTGCCATCTATCTTGTCTAACTAGGATTCTAGTTTATCGATGTATAAGCCAAATAAAGTGGGAGATAATGGGCATCCTTGTTTAAGACCAATGTCACTACCGAAGCATTCAAACATACCCTCTTTAAATCTAATTTTGGCTCTAAATCTCTCATATAACCGATGCAATGTAGCTCTAAAAACATCTAGGATGTCTAAATCTTCCATTCTACTCCACAACTTGTCTCTAGGAATCATATCAAAAGCCTTCTTGAAGTCCACCGAATTATCTGAATAATCCAGCTGAAGTTTCCCATATAATAAGCCTATCAACAAAATAAAAAGAAAACTAAGTACTTCTAAGCCTTATTTAATTTTCTATTTAAACTCGTCCTATTATTTATAGAGTTTAGTTATATTTATCTAGGAGCTAAGGTATAGTCATATGGCATTTGAGTAGTTTTCACCTCTTAGTTTCAATATGGTTTTTGTAGGGAGGATTTTCACCTCTTTATATTTTGGTGAACTTGACTTATTGAACTAATGTAACTCTTTCCCTTAGGACCGTACCATATTTATTTTATTTTATTCAATTAGATACTTTTGATTTATTAACTTCTATATTAGACTTGATCCTTCTTATTTTATTATCCTAGTATCTCTTAAATATTTTAGCTCATACACAATATCAACCAGTTTCTAACATTCCACTTAGGAGCCCTGAGTTGAACCCAACAATGTGTTGGATATTGCTAATGCATTGGGAAGATTATTGATACATTTAATATATTTAATCACTATGTTGAGTGATGCTGGAATTGATGTTGTTGTCATTCATGTTTTGTCATTGATGTCAACATATATTTCAGTGAAGAGAATAGGCTGGTTACTACAATGTATGAATATTGTACATATGTTTTAGATCATGTGAAGTTAGTTGTGTGTACTGAAAGGTGTTGTGATCTTATATCTAAGATCACATGATGCAATATTGCATATTGGCTGAGTTATGAAAGATTTGATGAAGACTAGTTACCGGACAGTGACAGTGAAAGTTGATAGAGTTAGTCTCCGTGTTTTGGGAATATCTTATAGGAGATGAGGATTCAGTGTATGCGAGCTTAAGGGATGATATATAGGGTACTACAAAATTTTCAATGGCTTGCGCATGGTACAAAAAGTAGGATGATGTCAGCTGTGGTGTGTTATGGAGATGACCTATTTGGAAGCCGACATGAGGGTTGTAGTGTGTATTATGGATGGTGAACTTGAATTAAGGATGTCGGTCCCTAATTGTTATAATATAATTATTGTATACTTATTTTAGATACCATGTGTATCTTATCAAGGAGTTATGTAGTTGTTTGTTTATTAGGAAAGCCTAATTGGCCAACCTGATCATGTAGAATGCAATAGGGTATATATGTAAGATCTTTTCTTTTAGAAAGACATGGAGAGAATGTATGTGATGTAAAAGAGGATTGTGAAAGCTGTGAGCTTGTGTTTGCTGGATGTAGAGCAGAGGATATATTGTATACTTCATTTGAATTGATCAAGCAAAGATAGTTGCTATCAGACAGTTCAAAAGATTGTGTATTTATTCATATACACTTGTGTTGCGAAAAGTGAGTTCTGAAGGTGGACATAACCTTCTTTGGGAAGTGAGCCTACCCTTCTTTTCTTGACTCCTAATAGGGTTTGTCCTCTAACAAGGACTGTGTAATGTAATGTTTTAATCAACTCTTAACAGGGATAGATCTTCTAACAAGGATACTATTCTCTCAGTAAAACATTAGTGGGTGTTAATTCCCACTGGGGTTTTACCTTTACCAAGGTTTCCTCAGAAAAAAAATTTGTGTTGGAATTCATTGTGTTCATTGGATTTGATACTAATACTATTCAAGGTTTAAAGTTTAATAATATGTCATACAACTGATTCACCCCACTCTCAGTTGTATTGTGGACTGTTATTCCTAACAATTGGTATTAGAGCTACTGGTCCTTAGAGAGAAAGATTAACAATTTGAGGTGATCTTGGAGATGGCATTCTATAGGAAGGATAGTCTGAAATTTGATCCTGAAAACTTTGATAGTTTGAAGAACAAGATGCGAACTCATTTATTATGTTTGGGCATCGATGACTAGATGATTACAAAGAATCAGGTGGTGATGAAAGTTGAGGATGAATTGGAAAAAGCTACTAATGATGAGAAGAAGATATTTTCATTTAACATGGTTGCAAGGGAAGCACTAATCAACACACTCTTTGAAGGAGAATTTACTAAGGTAAAAGATCTAGATTTTTCACACAAGATTTGGACAAGATTAGAAGCATTATATGAAGGAGACCAGTTTATCAAGTGAGAAAAGTTACAAAACTAGAAAACAAGGATGGAGAAGATACAAATGAATGATGATGAAAGTGTTTGGGCTTATGTACAATGAGTTACAGAGGTTGTGATTGGAATTAGAAATTGTGGAGGAACCTTTGAAGAAGAAGAAGTCATTTTGAAGATTCTTAGATCATTGACACCTATTTACAAGACCCAAATTTAGGCTATAGAAGAAATCATAGCTTTGACTCCAAACTTTAGCAGAGAAATGTTGATTGCAAAGCTAACTACTTTTGAAGTTGCAGAAATGGGAGATTATGTACCTAAAGTTGAAACAACATTTAAAGCATCTACACATAAGAAGATAATGTCTGCACTTTCGAGCACTAGAATTGAGAACATAAAAGAAGAGCTTGGAGAATATGCTGAAGAATGGAAAAAGATACAAGTAGAGGAAAGAAAGATAGATGAACTTGTTGCACTGATCACTAGAAGAGAAAAGAGAGGTAAGGGTAAATTTGAAGGAAAGTTACCTTTGAAATGTTTTTCATGTAATAAGATAGGTCACTTTGCATCTAGATGTCCTACAAGAGTTCCTAAGTACAAACCTAATTTTTTCAAGCCTAAGTATTCAAATGATAAGGAATGTTATTATGCTAGTGAAGGTATTTCTGATGATGATGATGATTTGGATTATGAGGAGATTGGATTTATTGCTAGTACAGGAGCACCTAGGCTAACCTCTTAGTATTAAAATATTTTGGCTTGTATCTGACCTTTGCCAAGTTAGAGTGTGTTTATTTTGGACCTTAGTAGGTCTTGTAAAGTGTGTGACTAGGTGGATTGATAGTTAGTGTCTAATCTAACCTAGTCTAGTTAGGTGGCTTAATGCTTAGTTTTGGCTTGATTAGGGAAATGGGCCTTAATGTGTCCTAGATATTGGCATAGTAGGAAAGATGCCTTTTTAGGTTTAAATGATGTTATTTCTTTGAACTAAATGAGTTAGAGGCCCTAGAATATTGGTTGCTACATAATTGCAAAAGATGCCAAAAGTTGTCATGACAACATTTGCAATTTTTGCAAATGTTGAATGCAAATTGGCCACATAGGATCCCCTCCATTCTAGGATTGGGAAATCAATTCCAAGACCTAAAATGGTGGAATTATTATCTTATAATACCTAATGGCTCATTTCTCGAAGTAGAGTGAATGTAAGAAATGTTTTAAAAATAGAAAGAAGCTCTGCAATTCTGGTTTTGAAGACATATCCAAGCATTTTTTAGTGACAGTGTAACTAGATGGATTGAACTCTTTGAAGTAGCATTATATCTATGTTGGTAGGATAGATACAAGACTTTTTCATTCTTTGTGCAAGTACTGTAGAGTTAGTTTAGTGGCATTTATAAATTAATTAGTAACTAGGGAGTCTACTGGTCTAGTCTAGAGTAGTTTGAGTTTCTATGGCTCCCCCATGAAATCTAATCAAGGGAATCTCCTAAGGATGGATGAATGTTTTAGGGGAGCCTATGTATAGTATGTATGTGAAGGTAGGAGACTTGAAGAAATGAGCTTCAAATTCTAAAGTCATGCCCTAGGCAAGACTAGTGTACCCGGTTAGAGGTGTGACAGTGAAGAAATGAATGATTACATGTAGGGGAGAGAAGGAAGGTACATAAAAAGCATGGTTCTAGGTGGAATATGAACATTTCATTACATTTTGGTGAGATTGGGAATTGACCAATCCATTTGCTTAGTTTTTGAACAAGAAATCAGTAAAGCCCTTGAAAATAGGCCTATTAGCCCTATTAGCCCTACATTGTAGGAAGCCATTGTATTGAGGCCTTAGAACCCTAAAACCTCTTGAATCTTTAACAAATTAAAAAAGGGTATTCAGATATCCAATTTTTTTTGCAGGTCATTTGGAAGGTTTTGTCATGAAATGGGGAAAAGACCCTGCCAAGGGCTACAAGAAACACTAGGCCTATTAGGTCTCTAAACAACTAGCCTTTGAACTTGATAGAAAAGAACTTTGAGATCCCTCAAAATGGATTCAAATGGAAAGAAAATGAATTTTTTCAAGAGGAATGGACCCCTTGCAACCCAAATGTCATTTTATGGTGAAGAAGCACTTAGAGTCTTCTAGGTGATAGAAAGCATTGGGACAAAACTAAATGGTTGATGTCCTTCAAGGCCAAACAAAAGGAAGTTGACTCTTAGAATAGAGTTTGGGAGGTCTTAGGTTGAATAATTGAGGCTATTAAGATCCTAGGAGAGAATAGGATCCTTTGGAGATAGGACAAGCAACGTCCTAAAAGAACTTGTGTGAGCACACCTTGAAGCACATCTATCAATTGCTATAAAAGATGAAAAACTAGTACATGAGGAAAAGTCTTTAGTATCACATGTTCATAAGAAATCTGAATGGATTATAGAAAGTGGTTTCTCACATCATATGAATGGAGAGAAAAACAAGTTTGTTAAGTTAATGAAGTATGATGGTGGTGTTGTAAGATTTAGAGACAATGTTCCTAAATCTATCATAGGAGTAGGATCTATTACTTTGGATGAAAAGACTAATACTGACAATGTATTGCTTGTTGATGGAATTAAGCGTAGCTTATTGAGTGTTGGACAATTGATAGATAAGGGATTTCAATTAAATTTCTTTGATGGGAAATGTTTTATCAGAGGTAAGACATGAAACTTGATTGCAACTGATACTAAATCTAGAGGTAATGTATTTGAGTTAAATACATTTGGAGCTTCTTGTTTTGTTTCAAAGGTTGATGACAATTGGTTATGGCACAAAACATTTTGTTATGTTAATTTTTATAATATTGTGAAGGAAAGTTTGACTAATGCAGCAAGAGTTCTACCGAAGATTGTGAAACCATCTAACACTATATGCAGAGAATGTGTTATGGGAAAATAGACTAGAAGCACTTATAAAAGAAATTCATATACACCAAAAGGAAAGTTGGATCTAGTACATACAAACCTATGTGGACCTACAAGGAAAAGATCATACTATGGTGAAACATATTTTATACTTTTTGTTGATGACTTTTCTAGAATGATGTGGGTCACTTACTTGAAAGAGAAATTAGAAGCATTTGATAAATTCAAGATATTCAAATAAAAAGTAGAGAATGAATCATGCTTAAAGATAAAATATTTAAGGTCAGACAAAGGTAGAGAATTTACTTTAGATCTATTCAATTCATACTGCGAAGAGCATGGAATACAAAGACATACATCTTCTCCTAGGACTCCACAACAAAATGGGATAGCAGAGTGAAGGAATAGAACAATACTGGATGCTGCTAGAACAATGTTGCTTGAAGGAAATATATCTCATGTGCATTGGAGAGAAGCTGTAGGGACAACAGTGTACACATTGAATACAATTCAAATCATAGAAGGTACAATTAAGACTCCATATGAATTGTGGTTTGATCATACTCCTATTGTAAAATATTTCAAAATATTTGGTAGTAAATGCTATATCAAGAGAGATGATGAGATAGGGAAGTTTGATGCTAGAAGTGATGAATGAATTTTTCCTTGGTTACTCTACTAAGAGAAAGGATTACAAATGCTTCAATTTGAGATTAAGAAAGATGATTGAAAGTAACAATGTGAAGATAGATGAAAGGTTTTAGATACAAGAGAGAATGTATGACTATAATCAGAATACATAGATCAAGGAGGCTGCTACTACCGAAGAAGAAGAACTTGTTGAGGTTGAATATGAAAATGAGACTTGTGATGATGACACAAATGAGGCTACTGAGATTCCTAAGAATCTGAGGTATGTAAAGATGAATCATCCTGAAAAACAAATTATTGGTAACACAAATCAAGGATTAATGACTAGATCAAAGGCTAGAGAATAAATTTGTCTGATTTCTCAAGTTGAACCAAAGACTACAAATGGAGCTTGTAGAGATGAATCTTGGATAAATGCTACGAAGGAAGAGTTAGATCAGATAAAGAAAAATAACACTTGGGAATTGGTTCCCAGACCCAAAGACAAAAATGTAATAGGAACTAAGTGGGTTTTCAGAAACAAAATGAATGAAGAAGGAGTTGTTGTAAGAAACAAAGCAAGATTGGTATGTAAAGGTTATTCACTACAAGAAGGCATAGATTTTGAAGAGACATTTTCTCATGTCACTAGGATAGAAGCTGTGAGATTATTCTTGTCTTATGATGCACATAAAAAACTTCAAGGTATATCAGATGCATGTGAAATCTACATTTTTGAATGGAGATATTGAAGAAGAAGTGTATATAGAACAACCCGATGGATTTCCTCTATGTGAAGATGGAGACATGGTATGCAAGTTGAAGGAGGCACTATATGGATTGAAGCAAGCTCCAAGGGCTTGGTATGCAAGGTTAGACAAATACTTACTTTTCCTTGGGTTCATAAAAGGTAATGCTAACAGTAACCTATATTTAAGAACTAGTGAAGATGAAGTTTTGATAATAGAAGTTTTTGTTGATGATATTATCTTTGGAGGCAATGATGAATTGTGAGAATTTTTCTAAAGAGATGGAAAATGAATTTGAGATGTCCATGATAGGTGAAATGAAATTCTTTCTAGGACTGCAAATAAATCAGAGCAAGA
This sequence comes from Chamaecyparis obtusa, assembly GCA_027943335.1. NCBI lineage: Eukaryota > Viridiplantae > Streptophyta > Pinopsida > Cupressales > Cupressaceae > Chamaecyparis > Chamaecyparis obtusa. The sequence continues at coordinate 668,917 of BSBK01006836.1, forward strand.
ATGACATTTTTATTTCTTAGATTAAGTATCTTAAAGAAATGTTGAATTTTTTTGGAATGGAAGATTGTAAACCAGTTGGTACACCCATGGTGACTGGTAATAAGCTGACAAATGATGATGAAACAAAGTGTGTTTTTCAGACCAAGTACAAATCAATGGTTGATGGATTAAAATATATGACTCACACCAGACCAAATATTGTTGATGTTGTTGGAATTATGGTTGGATATCAGGAAGAACCTAAAGAGACACACCTAGCTGCTGTGAAAAGGATATTTTGATATTTGAAAGGAACAATTGAATATGGCTTATGGCATGACATAAATGATGACTTTGAACTTCATGCTTATATTGATGCTGATTGGGCATGGAATATTGATGACAGGAAAGAGTACTAGTGGAGGTGCATTTTTCCTTGGGAAAAAGTTGGTTTCACGGCTAAGTGAGAAACAAGATTGTTTAGCATAATCTACTGTAGAATCATAGTATGTTATTGCTGCTATTAACTACACACAAATTGTTTGGATGAAACAAATGCTAAAAGACATTGGAATAATTTTTGATGAACCAGTGGTTATCCATTGTGATAACACCAGTACCGTAAATACGTCAAAGAATCCTGTGATGCATTCAAAAAATAAGCATATTTCTATTATCACCTCTTTAGAGACAAGGTGGCAGAGAAGGAAATAAGATTGGAATACATTAGCACAAGGAATAGATAGCATACATCTTTACAAAGCTATTGCCAAAGATACCTTTGAGCATCTCAGATGTATGCTTGGGGTTCAGTCCCCTCCTAGTCAGAACTAAATGATGTAGGGATGCATCAGTTCAGAGGTTTTCAGAGCCTTATCATATTTTGGACTTGATGTAGGGATCTACTCCTCAGGGGGAGTGATCGTTGAAGATAGTTGATGAATTATGGCACCCTTTTCCATTGTTGTCAAAGGGGGATAGTTACTATGAGGAAGTCCCTAAAGGGGAGAGATATTGTATAAGGAAGATTTTAGTGAGATAATACTTTTTGGGTTGATGGATTTTCACATATGTTGCCATCAATTCCAAAGTGGGAGATTGTTGGATATTTCTAATGCATTGGGGATATTATTGATACAATTAATATGTTTAATCACTACGTTGAGTGATTCTAGAATTGCTACTATTGTCATTCATGTTTTGTCACTGATGTCAATATATGTTTCTGTAAAGAGAACATGCTGGTTACTACAGTGTATAGATACTATATGGATTATTTAGATCATGCGAAGTCATTTGTGTATATTGGAAGGTGTTGTGATCTTATATCTAAGATCGCATGATGCAATATTGCATATTGGCTGAGTTACAAAAGATTTGGTGAAGACTAGTTACTGGATAGTGACAGTGAAAGTTGACAGAGTTAGTCTCTATGTTTTGGGAATATCTTACAGGAGATGAGGATTCAGTGTATGTGAGCTTAAGGGATGACATACAGGGTACTAAAGAATGTTTGATGGTTTGTACATGGTATGGAAAGCAGGATGACATCAGTTGTGGTGTGTGTTATGGAGATGACCTATTTGGAAGTTGACTTGAGGATTGTAGCATGTATTATGGATGGTGTACTTGAATTAAGGATGTTAGTCCTTAATTATTGTAATTTAATTGTTGTATACTTGTTTTAGATACCGTGTGTATCTTAGCAAGGAGTTATGTAATTATTTGTTTATTAGGAAAGCCTAATTGACCGACCTGATCATGTAGAATGCAATAGGGAATATATGTAAGATCTTTTCTTTTGGAAAGACATGGAGATAATGTATGTGATGTAAAAGAGGATTTTGAAAGCTACAAGCTTGTGTCTGCTAGATGTAGAGAAGAGGATATAATGTATACTTCATTGGAAATGATCAAGCAAAGACATTTTCTATCAGATAGTTCAAAAGATTGTATATTTCTTCATATACGCTTGTGTTGCGAATAGTGAGTTCTGAAGGTGGAAATAACCTTCTTTGGGTAGTGAGCCTAGGTAGTGAACCTACCCTTCTTTTCTTGACTCCTAACATGGTCTATCCTCTAACAAGGATTGTGTACTGTAATGTTTTAATCAGCTCCTAACAGGGCTAGATCTTCTAACAAGGATACTATACTCTCAGTACATCATTATAGTAGTAGAGTGATCTAAGTACATAGTACTGATCTCAGAGTGCATACAAAGTTGAACCGAGAATAAGGTTACACCGGTCTCAACTGCATAGAGATCCGCACCAAATTTTGTAGAGCAGTCTGAGTTAAAATCAGATTATACAGGACATCCACCGCTCAGAAGTAGAGTTAGTTTTCTAACAGGAGTTAGCTTTATTCCTACAGATGTCTTGCAAAGTAAACTCCAGATCAGAATGAAAAGCTTAACTTCTAGTTGCATGATTTATTGTTGAGTTTATATCCTGGTGGTTCTATGAGTTAAGGGTTTCATGACGATGAACTCTTGTATAAAAAGAGGTCATAGGACGCAATAAATTTGTTGTTGATTGTTGGCGATTGCATAGAGAAGAGGAGAGATATCTTCTAAGAGAAGAGCTATAGACATAGAGGTAGTAGAGATTGGCAACAAGGCAAACTAGAAAATAGGTATGATCTAAGAAGTTATTCAGTGTCATATCAAATCATTGCCTTTGTTAAGTAGAGAAAGAAGTTGAAATCCCTTCATTAAGGTGGACCTAATAGGTTCATTGTAAAAATCCTTTAACAAGGTAACATCATTTTGATGTTCAAAGTCCTATAAGCAGGAAGCTCCTAACATGACTCAAATCTTAATAGATCTTTTGTAAAATCCCTTAACCGGGTAGCACCTTAACTAGTGCTTTGTAAGATCCTAACAAGGCACCTTCATTTAGCAGTAGTGAAGTTGTGAGCTTTGTCTCATTGTGGTTTTTTTCGTCTAACCGGGGGTTTCCACATATATATCTAGTGTTGATCTGTGTACTTAATCTTATGCTTGCTTATGATTGATTGGTTTAGAAAAGTATTGATCATAACAAGTTTTAAAAGCTAAGTATACTAAGTTGTTATTGATTCACCCATCCCCTCTCAGTAACCGGTTGGTACTAACAATTGGTATCAGAGCCTTGTTCTCTATTTTAAAGTCTAACAGCTTGAGAAAAAGATCATGAAGGGTTACCGATATTAGAAATAGCTAGAGGAAGCCAACGACATCATTTCCTCTCTGGAGAGTAGACTGAGGAGATCACTTGCAAAGAGAAAGGAGCTAGCTCTACAGTTGAATGAGAGCAATGAAACCATTGACAAACTCTTCGGGTAGAGTGGATCTGATGAAGCTGAGGAGGCAGTGTCCAAACTCATGGAAAAGAATCAAATGTTGATCGATCAAATCTCCAACCTTAAGAGGGAACAAGAGGACAATGCCTTGAGGATGACTAAACTGATTGAGGAAAAGAGAAAAGCTGAAGATGAAAGGAACTCAACAGTCAAGTCTTTTACTGCCTTTGAGAAAGCAAGGGACTGGGTAGTGGAAGCTATAGGGGTGAATGAACTCATCATTCTACAACTACAAGAGGACATGCAAAGCGTCACCCAACAAAATGCCCACATGCAAAAAGGCTGGCATGACAGGAATGAGGCATGCAATAAATTGTCCCAAGAACTGTATCAACTAAGGGAATAGATGAATGAACTTGAAGAAACAAATAAAATTTTGAGAAGATACAATGAAAGTTCAGTCAAGCTTGATGAGAAACTTAAAGCTCAAAGGAAGCATAAATATCAGACCAGTCTTGGATTCACCGATGAGGTCACCAAAGAGAACGATAAGTTATTTGGTGCTAAGTCAAACAAGAAGGACAAGAGAAAGACACTAGCACAAAAAGGTAAGAAAACCTTTAACACATCTTGTAAGCATTGTGGAAAATTGGGTCATAAAACCAATGACTGCAGAAATGCACTGGTAATAACCAACAACAATTACTATAAGAACTATTGTAGAAATGGCCACAACACCAATGAGTGTTGGTCCAGCCCTGTATCTATGTCCAGAAAAAGCAGGGGAAGTTTAAAGGGCTACTGCTATGCATGCAACAAGTTTGGACACAAGGCTGAAGAATGCAAATCAAGGACAATGGCATTTAGATCCCCCAAGCCTGTACTCACCAAGAGAAGCAAAAACCAAAGAACAACCAACTATAAAAACTGTGGAATAAATAGTCACAATGACTCTTGGAACTAGTCACCTAACCTAAGAAGGGAAAACCCATGGAAGGCAACCGGGATAATCTGCTATCACTACAACAAAGTTGGACACCGAGCCAAGGAATGCAGGAACAAGCCTATTAATAAAAAGAAGGAACCGATCAAGTCAGAAGAGAAGATCAACAAGGAAGAAAAGATCAAGAAAACAATCATACAGATTTGGTCCAAAAAGGAATCAAAGAGCTCCGCTGAGGAAAAGACAGAGGAAGGATCATCATCCGCTGATGGTGATATTTCTTCAACAAATTAAGCCATAAAGGCGTAGACGGAATCGGTAGAACCATTACCATTCCCGGTATGATTGGTGAGAGTCAAACTCACTCAGTCTACAGGACAATTGGTAAGACAAGTTATACTCAACCAGTTGTAGAAAATGGAAAGTAAAGTTAGGTAAGACACTTACTACTATACCCATTTAACAAATAGTTACTGTTTGGTAATTACCATTATAACCTAACCCTATAAAAGGAAGGAGGATTACTCACAAGTTTTCACTTTGCTTATTGTATTATTTATGAATTCTTGTGTTAAGTTTTATTCTTGCACTTTGATCACTGAGAATCACTATTTGCAAAACCAATCCAAATCACCTTCAAAAATTTCCGATTAGCAAGAATGGCCTCATTATCCACTAACATAGAGCTGATCAAGGGAAATCAAATAGATCAACCTGCATATGATATTGTGCCAATTTAGATTAGAGAAAATGACATGGTAGGGGTGCTCTCTTCTGTACCCAAAGGAGTCCTCTTGACTGAAGACATTACGGCATTCATTCACGCTAAATAGGAAGAATTGGGTGAGACGTACATTCAAGGCGAATACATATCACTGTGTGAAGAAGGGAAGCTTCCAGATAAGTATGCCAAGTTGAGATCATCTGGACTTGTCAATGGAGTGTACTATCCATCCATCTTCCATGCAAACATAATTTGACTTGTTCTCAGTCATCTTCACGAACCAGGTTTCTAGCTCAATAGAGGTGTATGTATTCCTATCACCAAAGATGATTTGCATAGGGTGACTAGATACAACAACCGAGGGAAAGCTCTAACCCTAAGGACCATCACCAATACCGTGGTCAATAAATTAGCTAAATCCAAGCCTGATGGTCGACTTATGACCATAAATGACATTGAGGATGATGGAGTACAATTTGTGTTTGTTGTACTTGGCTAAAAGGTCTATCAGTCAAGCAACTTAAATAGCATACCGGGTGGTGCAATTCATGCCACATACCACATAATGCATGAAAATGCCCAATACGACATCTGTGCAATGCTTCAAAGCCAAATATTTGAAAATATGAAGCTTAGAGTTGTAAGGAAGAAATCATTGAAGTATGGGACCCTGCTAGTATGTCTCTACTTCTATTACTCTAACTTTTTCCCTAGAGCTGGAAAAGTTGTATGGAAAACCGGTTATGCATCAAATCACAGAGATGGCCAATTGACTGGGAAACAAGTTAAGAAGTGTGATGACTGAGCACTTCAAAGGATTTCAATTAAAAATGCACGCAAGAGAAAGAGTGCCATTAGCCATTGTTGACCAGTGTACACACTAAAATATGCACTTCTATGAACCATTACTTGCAAGGTTGCTCAAGAATGAGGCCTCACAAAGAGGCTCATAGCTCTCTATGCATGGAGTTGCAAGGGACTATGAGTTTTTCTCTCAGCTAGAGCTACAAGAAGGTGACCTTGCTAGTCAACCATACAATGAGAGATTCACAATGAAGACAAGGGCAACGATGCCAATATCTCCAAGAATCCAATATGAAATGCAATGTAATGCAACTAAGATGAAGATGCAAATGTGCAAGCTATGCTATGAAAATGGAAGTACAATGCAACTAATCTATGAAAGGAAATAGCAATGGATTACAAATCCTTCCTATTTAGACTATGTGAGATTGCATAAAAGGAAATCTACACTAAGAATGCCATGAATGCAACTATGAGAGAAAATATGCAACTAAGTGATGAAATGAAGCAAGTCTTCAATGTCTTCAAAAGCTCCAAATGTACCTAGAAAACCTGCAGCATAACATTAGCATAAAACATGATATGCAAATGAAGGAGAGAGCTCTCCTTTTATAAGAAATGAGGAGAAATGGACCATGGAGATTAAGAGGCAAAAAGTCTTAATCAGCGGTGGAGGTTGAAAGAGGAGCAATCCATGTGCACAAACATCCTCCAATGAGAGTGAAGTGTTGACTTTTGAGCCTCATGTGAGACAAAAAGTGCTTTTTCCCTTTTTATAAAATAGGAATAATGTTTTATTTGTGCAACTTAGGATAAGAGGAAAGTGGGGCTTTTTATTTAATTAAAAGGGGAGGAAATATTCCTTTTTAATCAAATAAAGATTTAGGATAAATGGTTAGCCCAAGGATAAAAATCCAATATATGATCGAAATTAAGATTTGATCAAGAGATTGATAATGTTGAAAATATTGATTATTGATCAAAATGATTCAGGATTGATAAATCAAATAAATGGGGCCCAAAGTCTAGGCGACCATTTTAGGGTGCATACAACCAGTACAAGGATGACATATGCTTTCTGGTTACCACCGATAATTGCATCATTCAAGTTGTGGAACCAAAAGAAGTATATGCTTCTGAGCTAGGGTATGAGATCTCTGCCAAAATTGCCAAAGCATATGCTGATGTCCTCAAAAGTGCAAATTTGGACCCCTCTGCAAACTGGTTCGGAACATGTGATGAGATTGAAGAAAATCTAAAAAAGCGGGTAGAAATCAAAATTGTTTACATTAAAAGGACCCCCACACCAAAGAAGAAATCATTGGCAGAACAACCCAAATCTCGAGGAAAGAAAGCAGAACTAGTATCAAGTAACCAAGAGATTGATCAAGAAGAGAAAAAGACCAAAGAAATAGTTCCTCTGATTAGGAAGAAGAAAATAGGGAAATTGGTAAAAGAGAATCCAACAAGTAAGGCCAAGCTCACCATTGATGAATATGTGGCACTATTGAAAGAAACTAGGGAAATGAGTTCAATAAACAATAGATATTCACTTGGTAGAGAAGAAGACAGGAGAAATATTGAAGAAGCAGTTGTGTTCTACATTCACAAGTTCAACCTACATCCCATTGAACTTATCAAATTTCTACCGGAGGATCTCCTAAAAATTCTTGAAGCCAGATGGGAAGCTTTAATGAATAGAGAAAAGGAGCTGAGAATATGAGCTCTTCTAAAAGTACAGAATCACCTCACTTTAGAAGAAGCCACAGAACAAGTTGAACTTCATCAACAAACCTTCTTAACTAAAAGAAGGATCAGTCTCATGCTTGATGGACAAGTTGACCAAGTACATGATGAAGGAATAGTGATGTGGACTCAACTACTTCAAACCCAGTTGAAAGCATAAGAAGCTCATCAGAAAGCAATGGTTCCACCAGCAACTAACACCGGTAAAGGGAAAGGAGTTCTTGGAGGAGAAGCACCAGTAATAGTGGACAACCAATGATAACGGAAACAAGCCTTCAAACCCAACAGTTCTCATCTCTCCGAGTAAAGGTAACACTGAACCTATGCATGTTGATAACATAATTGATGAGGTAATGGACTTTGGAGAAGTTGACAATGCTGCAAAATGGTATAGTGTACTTAATGAAGAGGATAAAAAAAAGTTGATTGTAGGTATAGTAGAAGCTTTCATGGACTATCGTAGGACTCCATGGGACTACAAAACCAAGTTTCCACCAGAACTCAACCAAAGGTTACAATCAAAATGGAAAGCTGGTTTAAGTACCTACACTAGAATCATTAGAGAAACACTGTTAAAAGTTAGATCTGGATTCAGTGAGGAAAGAATAAAGCTTCTGATAAAAGAAGCATGCATAAAGCTAGATACACCATATAGAGTTACCAAGATATTAAACAGGTATGTGACTTAGGTCAATAAAACAACTCTGGACTACTGGAACAAAAATGACTAAAGCATTGGAAAAACTAGGTCCTCAGGATCAACCTAAACAAATGAAAATGCCAATGGACATGCCCACAGTTGGTGTAGAACCTTCTATAAGAAAGGAAAAACTTCAAACATAAGAGGTCACAACTAATGAACAAATAAAAGTTGAACAAGAGGCAGGAATTGATATACCCATGGGAGAACCTCATACAGCTGAGGAGCATCAACAGAAAGAAGTCCCATTGGAAGAACAAGAACAAGATGCTAAAGTCACTGAGCAACCAGAAGAGGAGGCTCTGACCGAGGAAGAACAACCTGCAGAGAAAGTTATACCGGAAGAAGAGGTTCAACAAGAAAACACGTCCCATCAAGAAGCTGAAATGAATAAGGGACTAGAGAAAAAAATTCTGGTCCACACTGAGCAAGCTCAATCAGAGCAAGAGAAAAGGCAATAGGAACATGCCGACATACCAAGCTCCTCATCTAAGAGAAAGTTGTCATTTGCTGAAGAGAAGGAAGCTAAAATACCTAAGGTCACCGATACTATGGTGGACATCAGTAAGATGTCAACAAGGCAGCTGAAAGAGCTAACCAAAAGAAAATAGGACATGGTCCTGACCAATGTAAAGAACATTTTGTGCAACTTCATCCCTAATGCTGACATAGATCAAGATGAACCGATCATCGATCAACTAGAAGTTCTGGCATAGGCAATCAGTGAGGATCTCAGTGATCCTGAAATAGTGGCACTCGACCACTATGAGAAGAAAAGAGTGGAGATACTCCACAAATAGGTTGAAGATATTAAGGTGAATGTGACAACCAACCTGAGAATTCTACAACATCAACTTCAAGAAGTAGGAAGTTTGATGAGCAGGACATCAAACTTTGAAGTGTTTTTGCAAGATCTGTCAGAAAAGCCTGCCAAGATAACAGAAGAGATTAAAGCCTTGTGCTCTTAGTTTGATATTAAGAATAAAACTGCAACATCCTATAGCAAAGAAATGACAAGTTTGAATCTTGCACTAAGAAAAATTGCTGAAGAGAAAAATAAGAGGATCCAAGATATCAAATGTATTTGGTGCCAATTGATAGTTGACATCATGAATCAAACAACAACTTCTACATATGCTCTAATCAATGAACCAGCCTACAAAACCATGGAAGACATGGAGAATATCATTTTTTCTCTGACAGCAGCCCAAAAGAATACATAATATGTAACTGGTCAATGGGAACCATTCCTTCACTCAGCCAGACCAGCATATAAGGATATCTTCACTGAGCTTCAAATGTGACGAAACGCATTACCCTTTGTCCTATGGAGGCAAAAAGGGGAAGTGGTTGCATGAGGAATGAGAAGAACAAACAGGCACAGTACAGGAGCATAGTGTATTCACTTGGAGCACTCAGCCAGGGGAAGTCCGAAACAAGGGAAGTGTTCTACAGAGAAAAGAATAGTCTGCACAGAACACGATATAAACCTGCACCAGAATGTGAGTATGGTGTGTACATAATTTTAAAATTTTGTTTTTCCACCAATGACAAAGGGGAAGATTGTTAGCAATATGGATTGTCATTAGTGTAAAGTCACAAACACCATGCACTAGTAAACAGTCATCGGTCACTCACATTACTTAGAAGACACTGGTAGACTAGAACACAGTGTATGCACCGGTCGCTGAAGAAAAGGGATTACACCGGTAGACTGATCTAAGTATACAGTACCGGTCTCAGAGTACATACAAAGTTGAACTGAGAATAAGGTTACACCGATCTCAATTGCATAGAGATCCACACTAGATTTTGCCGAGTAGTCTGAGTTAAAACTGGATTATACGGGACATCCACAGCTCAGAAGTAGAGTTAGTTTTCTAACAAGAGTTAGCTTTATTTCTAGGATGTCTTGCAAAGTAAACTACTCTAGATCAGAACACAAAGCTTAACTGCTAGTTGCATGATTTATTATTGAGTTTACATCCTGGCGGTTCTATGAGTTAAGGATTTCATGACGATGAACTCTTGTATAAAAAGAGGTCATAGGACACAAGAAAGTTGTTGTTGATTGTTGGCGATTGCATAAAGTAGAGGAGAGATATCTTCTGAGAGAAGAGCTACAGACACAGAGGTAGTAGAGATCAATAGCCAGGCAAACTGGAAAAGAGGTATGATCTAAGCAGACATTCAATGTTATATCAAATCATTGCCTTTGTTAAGTAGAGGAAGCAATTGAAATCCCTTCATTAGGGTGGACCTAATCGGTTCGTTGTAAAAATCCTTTAACAAGGTAACATCATTTTGATGTTCAAAGTCCTATAACTAGGCAACTCCTAATAGGTCTCAGATCTTTTGTAAAATCCCTTAACTGGGTAGCACCTTAACCAGTGCTTTGTAAGCTCCTAACAGGGTGCCTTCATTTAGTAGTAGTGAAGTTGTGAGCTTTGTCTCACCGTGGTTTTTTCCTTCTAACCAGGGGTTTCCATGTATATATTTGGTGTTGATCTGTGTACTTAGATCGGTCTACCGATGTAATCCCTTTTCTTCAGCGACTGGTGCATACACTGTGTTTCTAGTCTACCAGTGTCTTCTAAGTAATGTGAGTGACCAATGACCATTTACCAGTGCATGGTGTTTGTGACTTTACACTAATGATAATCTATATTTCTAACATTAATCAGCTCCTAACAAGGCTAGATCTTCTAACAAGGATACTATACTCTCAGTACATCATTAGTGGGTGTTAATTCCCACCGGGGTTTTACCTTTAACAGGGTTTCCTCGACAACAAAATATTGTGTTATTGTGTTAGCATTCATTGTGTTCATTGGATTTGATACTGCTACTATTCAAGGTTTAAAGTTTAATAATATGTCATACAATTGATTCACGCCCCTCTTGATTGTATTGTGGACTGTTATTCCTAACACAATGGTTATGAACTAAGGCAATGTAATCATTACTAAAAGTTTGCACACTATGATTCATCAAAATGAAGAGGGTTACTTTGATCGCTTTCCTTATATTGCAATAGTGGATACGAGGAAAATCAATACTTTTGATCACTTTTTAAACTGATTTTGATCACCTTGATATTAATGCTAATTGTTTGGATCCAATTAGGCCCTTTCAGGTAAATTTTTATGAAATTAAGGTTCTTATATGTACTATAAATAAAAGATAATTTATCTTTAAGCTTTCTTGTTGATACACCCATAATTCCCCCACAATCCCAATCTACCTCTTTTATCATTCACTCTCATATTCTATCTCTTGTAATATCCATTCTTGATGACACTCCTCCCGTTTCCCCTCACAATTACTACTTCTCCTATAGACTTTTCACTTGATATTTGAAATACATGATGGTAATGGGGACCCAATGACTTATTTACACTCTTCCAATGCCACTTGATTAGACTAAAATCTAAACCAATAAACATAACTACATTATTTAATTAAAATCTAAATGTTAACTCACTAGACCCAATCACCACAAAATCTGAATTGATCCAAAAAATCAAACAAGAATTGTTTATCTACTTTATCACAGGCCTTACAAATATCCAACTTCAAGATCATTTCCACTTTGGCTTTCCTCACAATATGAATATCTTTATGTGCTATAATAGTGGCTTGAGAAATTGACCTCAATAGTGTAAAGTCGTGTTGTCCCTTTAAAATTATTTTAGTAATACTTTTACCTATAAAATATCTCTTCTCTAGCAAGGATCTCCATATATTCCTCATATAATATTTTCTCCCACTCGAAAGAATAAGCATTATCCTATAAGGTTGATTACTTCTTCATTAAAATTTGCTAACTTTGATTCATGTTTTTAACCTAAAATATCTTTGAAATGTGTTGTATTCCAATCCTTAAGTTGCATCCTGATTTAAATAAATTTAAGTATGCATAATGAAAAGTTTTATTTCCCATAAACAAGTCCAACAATGCCCAATAGTCATCTATATGTGAGCCACCATATTATCTTTTTATAACCACACATTTTCAAATTTAAATGGGCATATTCTTGGGGACATATATTTGGATTATATCACAAACACATAGGGAAATAGTTTGACCTCATCAAAGGAAAAATATAGGCATCATGAGTTACTAAAGCATTTTTCCGTTTTTCATAGAGAAGAAAGTTGTCAAATTTTCTGTTAAAGTCCATGAGAAGATGCTATACTTAGGTGACACTTATTATAGTTTTATAGGGAGAATTTTACCTTACATTTTGATGAGCTTGAATTGTTGAACTACTTGATTTTTTTCTTCCTAGGATTGTGCCATTTATTTATTTTATTCAATTAGATACTTATGCTTTTTTAGTTCTATATTAGATTTGGTCCTTATTATTTTATTAACTTAGAATCTCTTTAATCTTTTTGTTCATATGCCAAATATCAATTAGTTTCTAACATTCCACTTCAGAGCCCAAGGCTGAACCCAACATTGGTTATAAATTAAAGAAATCAATCATTATTAAAGGTTTGAACACTATGGTTTACCTTTACATTAAGATGATTCGATTGATCATGTTTCTCATATTGCAACTATGGATAAGAGGAAAAATCAATAACATTGATCAAGTTTTAAATTGATTTGGATTATCTTGATAATAATCCTAATCCTTTGGATCTAACTAAGGCACTCCATGGTAAAATTTTGTGGAATGGAGGTTCTTAGATGTTTGATTAAAAGACAATATCAACAAATTTTTTTAATGGTGCATCCATCCTTCCCCCACAATGTCAAACTTCCTTTTTTATCATTCACTCTCAAATTCTATCCTCTACAAAAATCATTCTTGATTGGCACAATTGTTACTTCTCCAATAAATTTCTCGAATAGACACAAAACCCGCCAAAGAAAAAAAAAAATGTCAAACTTTTCTTTTTTCAGATTCCCCAAAACACAACTAATATATATCTTTATGTTATGAATAATATATATTAAAATAAATAAATTGTTTAACATCTTTAATATTTTTTAATTTATAAAATATTAAAGCAATGAAAAAGCAGGCAAAAATAACAGAAAATGCAATGGGAAAGAAAAAGCAGAAAAAGCAGAAACGGAAGCGGAAAACCAGAATTTCAGGCTGAAGAAAAAGCAGGTAATAGTCGTGAAGACAACGTTCGAATTATCTATGAAAGAAAAAGCATGTAAAAGCAGGTAATAGTCGTTAAGATTGTGTTTAATCTTCTATAAATAGCTCGGTCTCTTTCATTTGCAGAGAGTATATTTCCTTTTCTGTCAATAGCTCTGTCTCTTTCATTAGCAGATAGTGTTTTTCATCTTCCATAAATAGCTCTGTCTCTTTCATTTGCAGAGAGTATATTTCCTTTTCTGTCAATAGCTCCGTCTCTTCTGTCAATATTTCGTGTGTTGTTTTTTGAATGTTTTGTTCATTTTGCTCTCTTCTTTCTTTAATGTCTTGTGTTGGAGTTTTCTTATTTTGTTTAGTTTTTCGTAAGATTTATCATGTTTTGCAGTGATGATGTTTTCTGGTTCGTCTGTGCTTTGTTTTTGTTTTTTGTTGTTTTAAGAGGTGGAGAAAAAGGGAGCAGCGGAGAAAGAGGAAGCCACAACTGATGGAGGCAAAATGTTTTAGATTGTTTTGATGACCATTTTCTGTGACTAATTTGAATCTGAATCTGTTTGATGCCCTTGTTTATTATAAGACTAATTTGAATCTGTTTGAATTCCAACTCTCATAAAAGCATTTGCAGAGCGAGGAAGGATGGAGGACTTGTTACAGGGAGCTGCTCATTTTGGATTGAATACGAAAACCACAGATGAGAGGAGGAAGAGAATAGCACATACATTCAGGTATGTCAATCTGGTAGCTTTTTCTTCCGTCTACTAGGCATTCTTTACATTAGAAACTGTTTTTAAATCTTAATCCCATATTCTTTTATATGAATCCTAAATTTTAAATGAATTGAAATAAAGATTGAGAATGATAGGTTGAGTTATCTATTTGAGAATTTATTGTGCTGTAATATTCTTTTTCTCTCCCTAATACTGGATCTAATTGAAGTGAGGGTTAGATTTTAACACTAAAGAGAATCTCCAAAATGTGGACCATATTAGTAAGAGAGAACTTCTAGGGAGAGCACCGAAACAACAATAGGGATGAGGAAGGCATGAATCTAAATGCCTACACAAATTGCAATGGCATGCTGTAGGTCAAGCCCAACATGAAACCTTTGTGCTACAGGGGCAATTACAATCTTATTAGAACCTCTCCCCTTTGCTAAACATAACTTTCACAAAAAGGTTGGTCGTCTCTGAACTGATTGTTTTGTAATCCATGTCTTATTTACATGCATGAAGTAACTTCCTCTCCTCGTTAAATTCCAGTCTTACATTAATGTTCCCATAAGGCTTAAAAGTGCAGGATAAGCACACTATCAGATTCTCAATAATAGGTAGCAAATTATTAGTAAAACTAGGATGGTAGCAAATTATTAGTAAAACTAGGATTATGAAGGATATTTTGGAATGCAAATTTCTTACTCCAATCCAAACTGATCCTGAAAGGCAAGGGATCAGTCTCATTCATCAATATGTCATCTTCTTATTTCATTCCTTAAAGGCTGGGGATTGGTGTCATTCATTCTTTTTTTTAAATACGATGTCTGCTTTACTACGTCATTCATCTATTAGGGGAAAGAATCTAGTAGTTATGCAACCTAACTTTATTCGTTTAGTGATTTATGGAAATCGGTGCAGCTTGAGAGCACATAGAGAACTGAATTTAATTAGGTGCCAGACTGAAAAACATAGAAAGGAATCTCCAAATGGATTTTCGAAATGGGCAATCTAGAAACAATGTATAAAGGTATTTACATTCTGATCAAAATTTGAGTGTACAGAGGGGCTGTACCATCCTTTAGGCTTTTTCTACAAAGTATCACATCTAATAATTTTAATATGCAGGACCAGCCACACAAAGGTTGTCAGGTTAGAGTTTGATTGTTCAATATTGTTTTGTATTTCATGTGCTTGCTGGAGTAGAATCGACATAGCATGTCTCATATGAAAATGTAATACGATACTCATTCGATTAATTTTTAACCTATTGTGCAACCTCTTGTTGGTTCAATGCAACATTCTATTCATTCCTTTGTAGGTGTGATGTCTGTACTATAATAATATTGCATACCCTTTTGCTTGCAAGGTGTATTTGAGTCCTACAAACTTCCTTTTCCTAGTGGTAGGTACCCATTCCAGTTGTCTTCCCATAGTTGACTGTGTTTTCCTTTTCCTATCCACCAAGTCACCTGATTGGATATGAGCTCAATTCCCTTCTTTATTTGCTTTGCTTAGATATTTCATATTTGTTCTCATGCTAAGTCACCTGATTGGATATGACTTGCTTGGGGATTGTTGCTTTCTTAGACATTAGCCATTGATATTTACATCTTCTCCTTCTAGCAATGGAGATGGATCTTTTATCCAACCAATCCTACTTGGAGGATAGTTGTTGTGCATCTGATATCGATTTATTTGATTCTTATCTTCTGGATCAGCTTCTTCAGAAAATAACGAGGTCTTATAAATAAGACGATTTTCTGATGGATTTAGGGACCCATCCTATCAACAATGTCTTCTAGCCTCTGGGGAAAAGCTGACCTCACACACTTTTTAATGTCCGTCTCATCAGAAAAAATGAGATCAGTTGGCCTCTTGTGACCATCTCTAACAAGTGAATGCCATAATTATAAACATCCCCTTATGTAGAAATTTTCATACCCAATCGATACTCTGCAATTGTCAAAGCTACACTTGATACCAAATCTTGTCTTGAAATTTTTTAAAATATATAAATAAAAAATAAAATATAAGTTTAAAGAAAAAAAGGCTAACCAGGGGTTATGTAGCCAATAGATCCTCTCATGTCAATTGATGTGCTCAAGGATTCAATTAAGTTTGTATGACTAGCAAATCTTGAGATGTCCCCTTATGCCTTTCTGTGCAACCTTTCACAGAGTGACTGATGAGTGTTGTTGGTAAAGTTATGTTCTGTAGCTTCTTACATTACTTGATATCTATCTCCTTCAGTCTCCTAGACGTCTTAATTTCAAGACAATTCAATGTCTTTACCTCTAATAAATTCCTTTCAATTAGATCTTCCACGTCATGAATTTTGAGAGACAAAATGCTTGGACAACGAATTCCCCAAATAATGTTATGAACTTAAGAGCTGTAGACACTCCGGAATTAGACAAACTCAGATCATCACTTTTCTTGAATAAGTTTTAAATCTCCAAACTTGTAAAACTGGAAGATTTAAAAGTAGTCTTGTCTCCCCTGTCATTATAAGACAATTCTCTATGTAATGTGGAAAATGCTAAAACTAGACTCCTAGGATATACTCTGAGGGTTTCTAATAAATACCAGCCTTCTATTGGAAAATCCTTGGTGTCTAACACCAGCAACTCAAGATTTTTTTATATTCCTGAGAAATCCTGAAACTCCTGCAAAGTGGTTTTACACGTGCAGTTCTTTCAACTGGGAGGGTGCCTGCAATTCAAAATACATTTATATTTTGATGTTTGCATTTGTAAACAATTCTCAGAAGCACCATAGCATAATGCATTCTACACATTAATTTTCAATACAGAGAAACAAATTATCTGTATATTGCTCAGGCACTGTCTTTTAGACAGCCATGACTAATTCTCAAACATTGCAAATTTTGCAAAGGAATCCATGGAGGAATGCTTGAGAGTTCCTTTTAGACAGCCATGACTAATTCTCAAACATTGCAAATTTTGCAAAGGAATCCATGGAGGAATGCTTGAGAGTTCCGTGTGATACAGATCAAGCGGAAGCCATAATAAAGAAGGTGGTGTCTCAGCACACACTTCTGATTGGCTAATAAAGTATGTGATTTGTGAATCCATAGATGTGTCATAAAAGGAAAGGAAAAACCTCCAATTGGTTTGCGTGAGGATATTTTCAAACCCTTTCGTTTCCTGTAGTCACAGACAAAGTTCAGAGTCCAGACATGTGGCCAAATAAGAAAGTATAAGATTCAAGTTTGGGAGACCAGTGACAGTGAGGAGAATTAAGCTCTTCAGACATTCCTCTTCCCAAGTCCCGCATGTGGTCATGAGTTTTCAATACTACTGACTTGTCCTCTTGTTGTCTGACAACAACAGTCCATCCAACCCTTCTCCTTCTTCAACAAGACACTAACCTTTTAGTGTTTCCAAATAAGAAAGTAAGATTCGAAATAAGCATACCAAAGATTTACAATGTTTGGGAGACCAGTGACAGAAGAGATTTAAGCTCTTCAGACATTTCTCTTCCCAAGTCCCGCATGTGGTCATGAGTTTTCAATACTACTGACTTGTCCTCAGACAACAGCAGTCCATCCAACCCTTTTCCTTCTTCAACAAGACACCAATCTTTTAGTGTTTCCAAATACCAGTGCATTGCGAGATCCGAGTGCATTTGTCCATGAAAAAGCACGCTATATCCATGAATATCTGCTTCACTCTGTTTAGTGCATCAAAACTTAAGTATATCTTTGATGTCTGACTTCACATAGTTGCACCTGCCAGTAATGGACAGGCCTACTATGAACATGCCGGCCCAAACCTTGAAGAGAGAGTTAATCCTCCACATTGCAGGGTTTCAAATTACAGTGAACAACCTCTATAGGACACTAACGATGTAGATATTCGATGCCTTGTGCCACTTCAATAACAATGTTCAGACATTCATTAAATTTAAGTTCACAAACATCCTCCTCATTACTTTCATTTAAAAATTCTTTTCCAAGCTCCCGTTTGTGGCAAATTGAAGTATCAAAGCTTTAAAGTTAAGATATGAACATGCACTTATAATTCTAATGAAACTTCCCTGTCAAAAGTACTCGGCAAGATTTTTCATTGTCTCTTAAAACTTTTTTGGAGTTTCTCATTTTTGAAATTGAGAACTTTTGATTGCAACTGCCCTATCTCGTAAATTTTCCTTAAAAACTGATCCATTTTATCCACACCAAGCAAATTTGTCTCATTAAATCCATTTGTAGCGCTGACCAGATCTTGATATGTAAAATTTGGATATCTCAATCTACCAAACATGAAGTGATGAATATTTCGACACCACAATATTCCAGAGATTGAAGCACACAGTAAAAATGCAATCATTCCAGCAGTAGATAGGATCACTTTTGTAAGTATCTACTTCACTCTTTTACCCTGGTTTGGGCATGCATGCAGTCAATACTTTTCTGGACCAAAAAGACCAGTATTTCCCATAGATGATGAATTAAATTTGATTTTGAAAACAATCCTCCCTCTTGAACTTGACCTGTTTATTTAAAAACAATCCTAATCTACCTTGTTTCTTTCTCTGTGTTGTAGACTGATCCTAAAAGAAAAGCTACTCACCTTGACAATTCTTAAAAGTTGAACTAAATTTCATTAGTGTATCACAAATCTGGAAATAATACAATTGCATTAAAGTAAATACCACCTGAACCACAAACTGCACTCGGTACATACTACCTAAGCCACAAACTACGTAATCTGCAATCATGCTTCTTCTTCTTCTGTTTCATGATTTTTGTCCTGTAATTGGATTGCTTCTTCACGAGCATCTTTTGTGTCTTGGAAAAGGGAGTTTAGCAACTTCTTTGATTGATTATAACTAGGAAGAGGAGGCCTGAAACCTGCACCATTCCAAATGAGTTTTTAATTGTAGACTTTTGATTTGACCCAAAACGTTGTCTTACTTGTTTAACATCAGGAGGAGGTGGCATCTGACACTTTTTCTTCTATCCTTTTGTCAGAACACCCATACCATTGTCATTTTTTTGACACTGGTTACAATGTAGGAGCTAAGAGAGGTTTTCCATAGCCCCATTGATAACATTCATTGTTTAATTTCTTTTGTACCCTCCTATGGTAAGGGATGTGGCATTCTCCTCCATAATATTAACAAGAGAATGAAAGAGATATTTATTGTGCCAGATTGAATGGGTGTGGCAGATCTATGCAAGGTAGATAGATGTTGCAGGAAAAAATCCTCCTGTTATACTTAGTTAAATTAATTGGATTTTATATTCCAAATTAAAGTAAAGGTTCAGTTTATGGGGGAGCAGTATAGGGAAATAGATATGCTTTGATTTTTAAAAGAACTAGCATAGCCATATCTGTATCTCCATCTGAATCGTTTTAACTTAGCTTAAGAGACAAGAGGTGATGCAGGAGCATCCTGGGTGTAAGAGCAATCTTGCATCACCCCAAAAAAAAAAAAATTTCTGTTTTTATATTCAATAAGGGCTATTTTGTGTAGAGCTGCTATTTATGGAAAGTTACTATTTTCGGTAATTTTCGTATGTGCTCAGAATGATCTGATTTTTTTCTTGGAGGTTCATTTTGGTCATATAAGTCTGCCAGTAAAGTTTCATTGCTAGATCAAGTGTATATTGGAAGATATTGAAGATTTTCGGTATTGGCAGCAGGGTACAGAAACTTTGAACTCAGTTTTGAAGGTTTTAGAAGCCTCGGATGAGGTCAAAAATTTGGGTGACGAGCGCTTGCGCGGGTCAAACCTGTAGAGCGTTTCGTGGCATTTCTGAAATGGGGTTATAATGGCCGATCGGGTCAACTGGTGATGACTTATGGTCTTCGAAAGTTGGGCCACCTGAAATGGCGGAAAATAATTTTCTTCAAAATTTCTGTTCGGGTTTCAAAGGTTATCTTGAGCCGACTATGATGTAATAAAATGTAAAATAAAATAATTCTAAGTTTGGTCGGCCTTATTGGCTAAAATTCTGGAACCTTCCCAGGCGGTGGAAAATTGCCTATATAAGGAAGGCTGTATTATTGTCTTAGGAGTTCAGAATAGTTCTGGGTAGTAGATTTGGGTATTGATTCGAGGCTTTGTCCTACATAGTATTGTAAGGGAATGCCCATGTGGCTTTGCATATTGTAATTCTAAAAGTTTGTAATTCCACATTTGTGGAGATAATAAGAAGCCAATTTTCTGTTCTTGCATATTATTGTTGTTGTTTCTCTATTTCTGTTATGTGTTTGTGGTATTAAGGGGAGCACCCTTCATCAAGTGGTATCAAAGCCAAGTTTCTTGAGTGTGTAAACAGATCGCCGACTGTGAGGCAGTTTGCACCAGGACCGTGGCTAGGGTTTCAGCGCGCATCGCAAAAATACCTCCACGAAGGGAACGTTGCGGAAGAGCTGGTGTTGTAACACCTGAGGTTAGAGAGCTGCAGAGACAAGTGCGAGCATTATAAGAAGAGATTCGTAGAGGAATGAATCTTAATGTTAGAGATGAAAGCGAGGATGAAGCCGAAGAAGAATATCAAGAAGGAGAAGCTGAAATTGTGAACCAGGAGGAAGAAAGACTTTTTCGGGTGATTTCCAAGATTGGGAAAAGACCTAAGATTGAGGTTCCTACATTTTTTGGAAATCTTAACCCAGAGGAATTGATCGACTGGATCAATGAATGTGAGGAATATTTTGAGTATGAAGATGTTGAGGATCCTGATAGGGACAAATTTGCGAAGGCCAGACTGAAAGGTCATGCGAAGATCTGGTGGCAAGAAATTCAATTGGAGCGAAATAGAAGAGGGAAAGATAAAATCACAAGATGGGATCGGATGGTGGATAAATTGAAGTGACAGTTCATTCCTGTTGATTATGAGCTTGATCTACTAAAGAAAATGCAAAGTTTGAAGCAAGCAGGAAGATCTATTTAGGAGTATACAGAGGAGTTCTATCGACTCCTCATCAGAACAGGCCATGCAGAAGCTGATAAGGAGAAAGTTGTCCGATACCTTAATGGGTTAAGGCCAAGCATTCAGGAGGAGTTGAATGTGGTTCGAATGAACAGTATTGAGGAGACATACCAATTTGCCCTAAAAGTAGAGGAAAAGATGAACAAGAAGTTCGAGAGCAGACAAAACGGAAGAGGTCGCGGTGGACGATCTGGTGGACGGTCATATGGTGGCCGAAATGAAGATCCGAAAAAGAAGGATGAAGCCAGTAGTAGTCAGAATCAGCGTGGAAATAATTCCAATCGCTTCCAGGATCAGAATAATAGAGATCAGAGAGGAAGAGGAAGAGGACAAGGATCTGGAAGAGGAGGCTTCCGTGGAACATGTTTTCACTATGGAGAAGAAGGTCATAGGGCATTTGAATGTCCTCAGCGCCAAGGCAGAACAGACAGGAGAAATGAAGGCCAGGCCAGAGTTGCACATGTAGATGAAGATGCCAGATCATCAAATTCTGAAGATGCTGAAAGAGGATAAACGTTGATTAACAGAAGAGTCCTGTTGAGTGGTGAGAATGAACCTGAGCAAAAGAGGAGCCTGTTTCGCACCAGGTGCAAGTGTGAAGGTAAATGTTGTGATGTGATTATTGATAGTGGAAGCACTGACAATTTGGTGTCAGAAGAGATGGTGACAAAGTTGAAGCTCAAGAGACAGAAACACCCACATCCATATCGGATTTCCTGGGTACAGGATGACCACAAGGTCATGGTCAATGAACAATGCCTGGTGAAGTTCAAGATTGGTGGATACCAAGATGAGGTATTGTGTGATATCATATCTATGGATGCATGTCATATGTTGTTGGGTAGACCATGGCAGTTTGATAGATGTGCTGTACATGATGGTCGTGCGAATACCTATTCCCTGACAAAGGATGGAGTGCGACATAAGCTAAAACCATTGAAGGAGACTGAAGAAAAGGTATATGGTAATGCAAGGATAACTTTTGTTGATGGAAAAAATTTCCTAAATGGTATGAGGCATGAGCATGTATGTTTTGCTTTAATTCCAAAAGCTGGTAAAGAGGAAGTAGAAGATGTTCCTGTAGAAGTTGCAGATTTGTTGAATGAGTTTCAGGATATTGTATCCGATAACGTGCCTGATGGATTACCACCAGTCAGAAAGATCAGTCATCAGATGGACTTGATCCCAAGAGTGAGTCTGCCGAATAAGGCAGCACACAGAATGACACCTACAAAAAGTGAGGAGTTGAACAGACAAGTACATGAATTGCTACAGAAAGGATTGATCCGTGAGAGTCTGAGTCCCTGTGCTGTACCAGCGGTATTAGCACCAAAGAAGAATGGAGAGTGGAGGATGTGTACAGATTCTAGAGCAATAAACAAGATCACAATCAAGTACAGGTTTCCATTGCCACAAATGGATGATATTATGGACTGTTTGAGTGGAGTTGTGTATTTCTCAAAGATAGATCTGAAGAGTGGATATCATCAGATTCGGATCAGAGAAGGAGATGAATGGAAGACTGCCTTCAAGACAAATGAAGGACTATATGAGTGGTTAGTCATGCCTTTTGGGCTAACCAATGCACCGAGCACTTTCATGCGGCTCATGAACGAGGTTCTGAAAGAATTTCTGGGTAAGTTTGTCATTGTTTACCTAGATGATATTTTGATTTTTAGCAAGACATTGGAGGAACATATGATGCATATTCGTATGGTTTTTGAGAAGTTGAGAGATGAGAAATTGTTGATTAATTTGAAGAAGTGCAATTTTGTGAAGAAAGAGTTAGTGTATTTGGGATTTGTAGTTTCAGCAGAAGGTCTAAAAATGGACCCAGAGAAGGTACAGGCTATCCTTGAATGGCCTACTCCAAGGAGTGCTACTGAGGTAAGATCTTTTCATGGTCTAGCTAGCTTTTACAGAAAGTTTATTAGAAATTTTAGCAGTATTTGTGGACCCTTAACTGAAACAATGAGAGGGGATAGAAAAGAGTTTAAGTGGACTAATGGGGCAGAAAAGAGTTTTCAGTTGTTGAAATAAAAAGTTACAGAACAACCCATTTTAGCACTTCCAGATTTTAATAAGGTGTTTCAAGTAGATTGTGATGCTAGTGGTACTGCAATAGGAGCTATTATGAGCCAAGAAGGTAAACCTGTTGCTTATTTCAGTGAGAAGTTAAATGATGCCAAGAGGAAATATTCTATTTATGATCAAGAATTTTATGCTATAGTTCAGGTATTAAAGAAGTGGAGACATTATCTACTTCCTAAGGAGTTTGTTTTGTATACTGATCATCAAGCTTTGCAATATTTGAATAGTCAAGGAAAATTGAATCAAAGGCATTTGAAATGGGTTGAGTTTTTGCAGAGTTATACATTTGTTTTGAAACACAGGAGTGGAAAGTTTAATAAGGCTGCGGATGCTCTTAGCAGAAGGCAACTATTGCTGACAAAAATGCAGATTGAAGTGGTTGGGTTCAAGGAACTCAAGAATTTATATCCAGAGGATCCTGATTTTGGTGAAGCTTGGAAAGCTTGTACAGAACCTGTTACTCTAGACAGGACGAAATGGCTAGATTTTACCATCCAAGATGATATGCTAAATTCAGAGGGAGTTAGTTGTGCATTCCACAAAGTTCTATGAGGGAGAATCTCATCAATGAGAAGCATAGCAGAGGATTGGTTGGACATTTTGGTCGTGATAAAACCCTTGCTTTGGTTAGTGAAAATTATTATTGGCCACAATTGCAGCAAGATGTGAAGAAGTTTGTATAGAGTTGCAGAGTATGTTAGATGGCGAAAGGAGTGAAGCAGAATACAGGGTTGTATCAGCCATTACCTATACCAGAGAAGCCTTGGGAGGATATCAGTATGGACTTTGTTCTTGGTTTACCGAGGACTCAGCAGGGACACGATTCAATTTTTGTGGTAGTTGACAGATTTTCGAAGATGGCACATTTCATTTCCTACAAGAAGACTAATGATGCTGTTCATGTAGCATAATTATTTTTCAGAGAAGTAGTGAGACTTCATGGTTTGCCAAAGATCATAGTTTCAGATCGAGACACTAAGTTTGTTGGATATTTCTAGCGTACATTGTGGAAGAAGTTGAAGACAGATTTGAAGTTCAGTTCATCACATCATCCACAGACTGATGGACAGACAGAGGTGGTGAATAGGAGTTTGAAAAATTTGCTGAGATGTTTGGTTGGAGATAAGCCAACAGGATGGGATTTGATTTTACCATAGGCGGAATTTGCATACAATAATTCTGTCAACAGGAGCACTGGTAAATCACCATTTCAGATTGTATATGGAAGTAGTCCAAGAAATGCATCTGAATTGAGAAAGATCGATAAAGGAGAAATAAGTAGTGCTGAGGCTGAGGATTTTACAGAACACTTGAAGAACATCCATGAAGAGGTGAGGAAGCATATTACCAAGATGAATGCACAGTATAAGGCTAAGGCAAATGAGAAAAGGAGGTATAAAGAATTTCAAGTTGGTGATGAAGTCATGGTTCATTTGTGGAAGGAGCGGTTTCCAGTTGGTACATATAACAAGCTGAAAATGAAGAAGTTTGGACCATGTAGGATACTGAAGAAACATGATTCAGGAAACACATATGAGGTAGAATTGCCTACTGAGCTAAATATTTCACCAGTGTTTAACATTTCAGATCTGACAAAGTATCATGAAGGAGGTGTTGAAGATGAGATCACAGCAGCACAGTGGAGTATTCCAGCAACTAGTTCAGACACTAAGGAGATCGAAGATATACTGGACAGTCGTGTTGGCAGAAGCACAAGGAACAGGACATATGACGAATATCTGGTCAAGTGGAAAGGATGACCTGTTGAAGATTCATCATGGCTGACAAAGGAGGAGGTTAGCCGTCTTGGTTTTCCTCTGCACACCTGAGTCGTGACAGGGTCACTTCTCAAATTACCCTGGGTGTCTGATGCAGGAGCATCCTGGGTGTAAGAGCAATCTTGCATCACCAAAAAAATAAAAATATTACTGTTTTTATATTCAATAAGGGCTATTTTGTGCAGAGCTGCTATTTATGGAAAGTTACTATTTTTGATAATTTTCGTATGTGCTCGGAATGATCTGATTTCTTTCTTGGAGGTTCATTTTGGTCATATAACTCTGCCAGTAAAGTTTCATTGCCAGATCAAGTGTATATTGGAAGATATTGAAGATTTTTGGTATTGGCAGCAGGGTACAGAAACTTTGAACTCAGTTTTGAAGGCTTTAGAGGCCCCGGATGAGGTCAAAAATTTGGGTGACGAGCGCTTGCGCGGGTCAAGCCTGTAGAGCGCTTCGTGGCATTTTTGAAATGGGGTTATAATGGCCGATCGGGTCAACTGGTGATGACTTATGGTCTTTGGAAGTTGGGCCACCTGAAATGGCAGAAAATAATTTTCTTCAAAATTTCTGTTCGGGTTTCAAAGGTTATCTTGAGCCGACTATGATGTAATAAAATGTAAAATAAAATAATTCTAAGTTTGGTCGGCCTTATTGGCTAAAATTCTGGAACCTTCCTAGGCGGTGGAAAATTGCCTATATAAGGAAGGCTGTATTATTGTCTTAAGAGTTTAGAATAGTTCTGGGTAGTAGATCTGGGTATTGATTCGAGGCTTTGTCCTACAGAATATTGTAAGGGAATGCCCATGTGGCTTTGCATATTGTAATTCTGAAAATTTGTAATTCCACATTTGTGGAGATAATAAGAAGCCAATTTTCTGTTCTTGCATATTATTGTTGTTGTTTCTCTATTTCTGTTATGTGTTTGTGGTATTAAGGGGAGCACCCTTCATCAAGAGGCCAACTAAATGGGAATGTGCACTGGATCCACTATCCACTAACCTGCTATGAGATATTTCAGGCAGCTAGAAGAGTTATAAAGGAAATTAACTTTTAGTGAGGATTTAATCTAGCATGGTATGCATGGAGATGTCAGTCATCTCAAAGATTTGTCACTTTTATGATATTTCCTCTTGTCATTAATGAACAAGCTGTTATAGGAATTATTCCTGTTGTCATTAATGAACAAGTTGTTATAGGAATTATTCTTCAGTATATGCTGATAATATTTATGTTAAGAGGTGGGTTTTGGTGGTTGTATAAAATACATTCTTCAAAGAGTTGGTCATTTCTAAACCAATTGTTAGAGGCAGCTCTACCAATCTGGCTACTACTGGAGAAAAAAAAATGTAATCAAAGTGGGTGGTATTTAAGCCCAATCTGTTTGATGCCTAAGACAAAAAAATTCCTTTAATTTGAAGAAGATATTATGGGATCAGTCCTCTGCCTCTGCCTCTGTGCATCTTGCCATCACAAACCTTAGAATAGGCACTAGTTTCAAATGCCTCAGATTGTTATGCCAAACACCACTGTACTACTACCGATTTTCCTATTCAGTGATGGAATTCCATGATATAAAGTCAACAGTCAGAAGGACATAATTTCCCGAATAACTCTCTTGTACCCAAACCTGTAAGGGTTAAGTCATGTAAGTTTGAGTTAGGACCTACATTACAGTGCTAACCTCTGTTACTACTAAAGGCAATTACCACAATTGTCAATTACTTCATCTTCACTAACTTGCCTATTGTGTTTTCCTCTAGTTGCGGACATTTTGAAACATTAGTAGCAATCAGTGAATTCAAACATTCAAATTCATCAGAGGCTCTTTAATCCTTTGCATTTTTTCCCTATTCAAAATCAATGCCCTGTATTAGTTTTCCTATTTTAGGTTTTTACTGGAAAACATGCACTTGCATCCTTTAATTATGTTTCTAAATACCTTATTGTCATAACGCCATATATTCCGTAAACATCAACAAGGGGGTGGATTGTGTTTTATGATACACAACATTTTACAGTCACATTTGATTTTTAAAAATAAAATAAATAGATGTAGATTTTTTTTTGTATTTGAGCATATTTTGTTTAGAAATTCATTTTGTATATTTGTATAATAGAATTAGTTAGATTTATGGTCAGATCCTTGCTCTATTTGAAAGCTTTGATGTATCTAAACGATTCTGTAACATTGCCTAAATATTCATTATTTCCATTAAAGGTATTTATTGAATCTTCTAGTATCAGTTCATTTAATATTAGTATATCTAATTGTTTTATATTTTATTGGCAGGAAGATCAATCTAAATTTAAACCATGGTCAATGTTGAGTGTTGGATAGACTGAGCAAGTTCAGAAATGTTTGAAAGCTCGTATGGGTAGCTGCTGAGGTCAACAAGTAAAGAATGTAATATACAAAATTTTAGAAAAATGTTTCAAATATTGAATGGATTACTAAATATTTAATATCTAAAATTGGAGAATATGTTGCATTTTTGAGTCAATTGTTAAAATTGGTGTAAATGTATTTTGTAAATTGAGGCAGTTTACTCAATAATGAAACATTTATCATCTAAAACTAATAAGTTACATTTTTAAACCAGTTGTTGAAATTGGTAACATCAATAAATGTAATATGTAAATTGAGACACTGTCTATCCAGTAAATTCACATGTAAAATGATTTATTATTTAATACCATTATTTTTTTGGGAGGGGTTGAATTTGCCCCCTTCTTGAGGCTGAAAAGAACGGTCATTAGCCATGGCCATTCTTTTATGTGGTGTACGTGTTAATATTGTTTAAGTTTTTATACTATTTTTTACTGCATAATAATTAACATTTTTTCATTTTCATTTTTTATTTCATTACATATAATAACTTAACATTTGTGGTGCAATGTAACTTTTTTCGATTGATGTGGTGCAATGTAAATATTTATGTACCATTATATGCTTTAATTATAACTTAGTTTGGTAATATTGTAATAGCTAGTGTTATGAGAAAGCTCTAATTTGAACAAATTTGTTTAGTGTTTTATTTTGGAGTTCATTTATCATTCATGTGAAGTGTATGTTTGACATGTTGTTTCACATTTAATTTGTATGCTTGAGTTTTGACACTTTGCTTGCATTTACATGAAGTGTGTGTTTGAACTTTGTCATCCAATTTGTGCAAGTGTTTGAAATTTTGCATACACTAATTGTTTGAAGTGACTTTTAAAACTTTTATGCTTAGTGTGTTTCATTTTGGCGTCTATTACGTGTTGTGTTTATGTGTGTGTGTGTGTGAGAGAGAGAGAGAGATCCCCTTTATTGTTTGACTTAACTTTGACATCTTGTTATATTTTTTGTTGGCATTCCCCTTTTTTGTGTGTTTAGGTGACATGTTTGCTTGAGCTTTGACGTTGAGTGTGTGTGAATTTTGGCATACATAAATTGTTTGTTTGAAGTGTCTTCTAGACTTTGAACTTAGTGCAAGACGTTTTTAAAAACTTCACCATCCATTTAAAACATTTTTAAATTGCTTGTTTGAAGTGTCTTCTAAACTTTGAACTTTCCCTTATTGTTTGTTAGTTTATGTGGACGTGTTTGAATTAACTTTCACTTTCAAAAGTGTTATAACTTTGGCCATCACTTTATGTGCATGTTTGGAAATTGGTGCATATTTACTTTGTATGTGTGAAGTGTGTTTTAATTTTTTTATATTCACCTTATGTGGTTGAGCTAACTTTGTGTGAAGTTTTTAACTTTAGCTTTTACTTTGCGTGAATTGCATACTAAGTTTGGCATTTACTTTGTGTGTATTGGAGCCAAATATTTACTTTGTGCATGGTTGAACTAAATTACTGTGAAGCATGTTAATATGTGTGAAGTGTGTTTTAATTTTTTTATATTCACCTTGTGTGGTTGAGCTAACTTTGTGTGAATTTTTTAACTTTACCTTTTACTTTGCATGAATTGCATACTAACTTTGGCATGTACTTTGTGTGTATTGGAACCTAATATTTACTTTATGTGTGGTTGAACTAAATTACTATGAAGCATGTTAAAAACTTTTACATTCATTTTGTTTATAGCTTTGATTTTGGCATTAAGTTTGTGCATGTTTGAACTTCAATGTTTAGCATATGTGTTTATGTTTGAACTTCTATATAAATTATGTGCAAGAGTGTTCACTTATGTGCATGTTTAAACAACATTTATTTTGTATATAGGTTAAGTGTGTATTTGAACAAACTATCTTGAGATGTATTTGACCTTCATATTTGCTCTTTGCAAAGGCTACTAAATTTTGACATGCACTATATATATGTGGTGTATTGTGTTGGAACCTTAAATTTTAGCAAAATTTAGTACTTCCTAGGAGTCAAAATAAAACAAATAATTCTTAAATAATCTCTTCTAATATTCATTTTCCACTGATCATCACCAATCTTTTGTATTTGATCAAAAGTTGAAGCTACTGAAGTTGTCTTAAAATAATCACTACCTACATGTGAGCACAGGTATGACCTTCCAGGTATAATATTAATTAACAATTCCATCACTACTTACAAGACATCCATAAACCATTAATTCACTATTCATATAGCTTATTCATAAAGATATCACCCATCGGGAAAATATTATGCGATTCCTTTGATCTCAGTTTGTGTCTATATAGCAAGTCTTGACATATTAGAGAAGGCAAATTATTTTTACACTGATCAGGAAGCTATATAGGAGAAAGAAACTTGAACATAAGGAGTTATTGAAGAAACCCAATGAATCAATTCATATGCTACCTCAATGAAGGTTTTGAGGTGATAGACAATCAAGAGAAAATAAATTAGGTTACTCTGATTATGGAAGTGCACAAACAAAGTAAGATGGTATTGGAGTAGCCTGGTCTATCGGAAAAGAAAAATCAAAGCGCTCCGAATGAGTAAGTTAGTTCGACAATTCTTTATGATCCACCATTGGCCTAGGTTTTGCTGATGATTCTCGTTAGGGAAATAACAACTATCAGAAGATGGAATTAAGACATGACTGATACTATAGGTTACTTCGATAGTTTTTCTTTCAGTCATATTGAAGGAGCATCCTATGTGTTTCATCGATGAAGGTACTAAGAATGAGGGTAAGTACTCTATTGAAGAAACTTCAATTATCGGTGAAAGCTTTTCAAACTTACATCGATAATAGAAAGTGGTAACAGATAAAGTGTCGGAAGAAGATTCACCGATGAAATATTCATTGAGGAAACAAACAGTATTAGAACAAGAGCTCCGAAAAGAGCTAGAGTCCCTGCCTTCTGTGATAAATGGAAGGTAGGGACTTTAGCTCTGCAACTGTTTAAGTAAATGCCTCAACGAAGCATTGTCGCCTGGAATGCTATAATTGCAGGTACTCTGAGCATAGTGAGAAGGCCTTGCAGATTTTTCACCAAATGCAATCTTCCGACATAAAGTCAGATTCAAAAACCTTTGCCAATGTTCTACCAGCATGTGCAAATTTGACGGCTCTCGGACAAGGGATAGAAATCCACGATATAATAATTACAAATGGATTTCAGTCTGGTAAATTCGTGATGAGTGCCCTTATAGACATGCATGTGAAATGCGGAAATATAGAGAGGGCACGGGAATTGTTCGACAAAATTCTAACTTTATTCAACATTGGAAAATTATGAATCAAGAACATTCTACAATTAATTGGAACGGCAAGGCAGATATTTGGATTTTTTTATTTTTATCTTTTACTTAACGAGATTATTTAACGATTGAATTTAAACAAAAGAAGAATCCCTCTGCACAGGACAAGAAGAATCCCTGTTGGAGGAATTATTATTATTTTATGTAGATTTGGCTGTGGAAGCTTTGGAACAGCAGCTACTTTTAGCGGAACCTGAACTATTTGGCACAGAGCACATTCAGTAATTGTCTTGGCTTTCTTTGGCTCGGGAGGAGGAAGCTTGGTAACAATAACAATTAAAACTGCATCTTGACAGGCTGCAGAAATGGCGTCCATGTTACAGTCATCAGGCAAACTAAATTTGCGCATAAATTTGCTGAGCCCGCGCTCCATGTGGATGAATTTGACATCCTGCTCTTCCTCCCTCTTTCGCTCTCCACTGATTGTCAGAACATTTTCGTACCTCCAATTGATGCGAGTGCCAATCTAATGTAAACAAACAAATAAAAACCCAACAAATTGATGTCGTCCACCAAATCATTCTATGTTAATTCAGCGCTTGCTATAATTTCAGAACAATTAAAAATGAATTTAATATTTTTCGGGTATTTTTATTTGACGGGAGATTGAGAGAGCATATCTTGCGATTTCTATTCCGATCCAAATTAGTCATCTCTGCTTGCTAAATTTGTCATCAGAATGATAGTTCACCGACAGCCAACGTACCGAAATAGCAGACACTTTAACCCAAAAATAGATGAGCCGGCAGCTTGTCAAATGACTTTGTTGTGACTTTCAGGTTTCTGTCAACTAGCAGAATAAGGCCCTCACACTATTTTTGCTGTCAGCTTTGGATGCAGGTATTCTATGTTATTTCTCAGATGTTTATACGGTTTTGCAGTGGAACGGAATTTTTTCCTCCATACTACTAGCACGAAAACACACCCAACAGTTCATCGCCGCATCCGAGCCAGATGATTTCGCGGCGCATTGCATGTTTGACATGCGGATAACAGCAGAGAACCCAGAAAAACCAGGTGAGCTGCAGAAGGTAGATTTTCTAAGATTCAGTTTTGACGCCAGCCATGTCGACAATAAAAACATAGGAGTTAGGGTATTCTTTAACATCTACAGGGGTCGAGGCCATGGCTTTTGTGTCGCGAACGTATGTGCGAGTTGGGGTATTAAGATCCACTCTGAAACAAGCAATCGAAGCAGAACATGTAATACCCTCATGTGCTCAGAGGCTCATTTTCTCTACGAAGAACTTTTGGGAGCGCTGTTGCCATCAGAACAGGCGATGGCAATTCCACTTATTTGGCTGCGCAGAAATCTCTAGATTCTTCCCGGGCACCTCATGAGCTGGATCGCACCCCACTGCCTCTTCTCTCTCCTAATTTTTCTGATTTTTCGGATGCTGAAAAATAATTAAACGCCTAGGAAAATTCGTTCTGGCCAATCGAAAATTAGTTTTTTTTGCTAGGATAATTTAATTTTTAAATACTCCGCCACAGATGTAAAGGTTTTTGATGTTCGCGTATCTCAAATTAATTGAAAATGAAAATCGGGAACATAAGTTCCCTGCCTATAAATAGGCAAGGACTAACAAAAGGAAAGGATCGCTTTGATCACATAAGCTACTTCGATGGCATCTACTTAAATTATATCGAGGAAATACTTCAGCTATTTTGTCGATGATGAAACTAAGTGGATGAAGGATATCTTTATCATCAAACATCGCCAAAAGTCCCATCGATACGATATACCACCACAAAGAAAAATGCATCGGCAAGACTTTTACCGATGACCCTCATTCGGGAAACTATAACCATAATGGAGCATAATAGAAATCCTTCCCACAAAAGTTACCTAGATGAAAATCTTATAATTCCACCAAAGAAATGTATGGCGAGTTCCTTGGAAAAGAAACTCATGAGAGAGCTAGTACATATTGGAGAAACTATCATCATCGGGATAGTTTTTTATGACCTATCCGATTGTGCATGTTACTGTTGATATTGTGGAGACTGACAATGTAGTGGGTGTTGATACCGTGGCCGATTTTAGAGGTTTCCCTAAAACGCATGTTATAAGCGACTGAGATGCATAATGCATTGTAATGTTGATGTACTATTTTGTTGGATAATAAGAAAGGTTGGATGGTTGTGTAAGTGTTTGTAGCCCAGGGTTTGGGTGAACCACATTAAATCTGTGTGTTATTTTTGTTTAGATTGTTTTTTTCTTTTGTTTCTGCATATATAACTATTTATTCTTGTATTGTTCAGATCTATCAATCCCTAACAATTAGTATCAGAGCAAGGCTTTGTGTTGTAGATTGGAAGGACTTTTAGATTTGAGTGGTAGCAATGGAGGATTCCAAATTCAGTTGAAAAATCAACGACCAGAATTTTATGCTATGGAAAATGTAGATGGAGGATTATCTGTATCAAAAAGACCTATGGCGGCCATTAGAAGGAAAGACAAAGAAACTAGCCACACAGTCAGAGGAAGATTGGGATATTTTGGATAGAAAGGCACTAGGATCTATTCGTTTGTGCCTTGCACCGTCTATAACTTTCAACATATAGAAGGCAACAACGACCGTAGAGTTGATGTAGACATTGGCAAGTTATATGAGAAACCCTTAGCTTCGAATAAGGTATTTCTTATGAAGTGTTTATTAAATATGAATTTGGGTGAGGGAGGATATGTAGTGAATCATTTAAATGAGTTTAATACAGTTACCAGTCAATTGTCATCGGTAAAAATTTCCTTAGATGAAGAGGTTAGGGCTCTCTTAATTTTATGTTCTTTGCCAGAAAGCTGGAATAGTTTGGTTATGGTTGTAAGTAACTTTGTCTCTGGTTCAAATACTTTTAAATTTGATGATGTTGTTGGTGTTATTCTAAGAGAGGAAATGTGATGGAAAAGCACAGGTGAAACTTCAACCTCATCAGGTTTTGCTTTTAATGTCGAGAATAGAGGAAGAGCAAGGGAAAGAGGAAAAGGCCCTTCACATGATAAGTCATGAGGGAAGTCAAAAAAAGGACGCTTTCAATCTAAATGAAAGAAAGATTGCTGGTAATGTGGAAAGCCCGGTCACCTGAAGAAAGACTGTTGGTCTTGAAAAAATAAACAAGGAGACGGAAATGAAGATGCCAGTAAGGAAGCTAATGTTGCAAGCAATACTTTACAAGATGCTTTAATCTTATGTTTGGATAATGTTAATGATTCCTAGGTAATAGATTTTGGGGCTTCATTCCATGCTACACCCCATAAAAAATATTTTCAAGATTATGTTCAAGGTGATTTTGGACAGGTATATTTGGGTGATGATGAGCCCTGTCCTTTTGTCAAAAAGGGAAAGATAAAGATCAAGTTGCCAAACGAAAATGACTGGATGCTGCAGGAGGTAAGGCACGTTCCTAATTTAAGAAGAAATTTAATTTCTGCAGGACAACTGGGTAGTGAAGGTTGCATAGTCATGTTTATAGACAATGTTTGGAAGGTCACTAAAGGTTCATTAGTAGTAGCTAAAGGTGCGAAGGTAGGCACATTATATCTATGTACTAGTAACACTTATTCTACCTTAGCTGCTACTGATAATGTTAATGTAGGGAAAGCTACTATAGATGTTGCAAGAATAAATTAAAAAATGTGGCACCATAGGCTTGGGCACATGAGTGAGAAAGGGATGAAAATCCTTCACTCTAAAAATCTGTTGCCGGGACTGAAAAATATTGATTTAGAGTTCTGTAAAAATTGTGTTTATGGTAAATAGAAAAGAGTTAGATTTCTGAGAGTTGGGAAAGAAAAGAAGAGTGATAAGTTAGATCTAGTGCATTCAAATGTATGGGGATTGAGTCAGGTATCATCTCTTTGTGGCTCTCATTATTATGTTATTTTTATAGATGATTCAACTAGGAAAACATGGGTATATTTCCTGAAACAAAAATCTGATGTTTTTGAAACATTTAAGAAATGGAAAGCTTTGGTTGAGAATGAGACAGGAAAGAAGTTGAAGTGTTTCAGATCCGATAATGGAGGTGAGTATTGCAGCACAACCTTTGAAGATTATTGTTCTATCAATGGAATTCAAAGGCAGAAGGCAGTTCCAACAACCCCACAAGAAAATGGTGTGTCAAAAAGAATGAATAGGACAATCATGGAACATGCAAGGAGCATGAGATTACATGCTAGATTGCCCCTTCATTTCTGGGTAGATGTTGTAAACACTATTGTCTACCTGATAAACAAAGGACCTTCAGCCCCTTTGGATGGTGGTATTCCAGAGGAAGCATGGACTGGTAAAAAGGTAAATTATTCATTTCTAAAAACCTTTGGTTGTGAAGCCTTTGTCCATGTTGATAAAGAAAATAGAACCAAGCTTGATGCTAAATCTCTAAAATGTACCTTCGTTGGATATGGAGTAGATGACTATGGTTATCGGTTATGGGACTTCAAAAATCATAAAATAATTAGGAGTAGAGATGTTATATTCAATGAGAAGGTCATGTATAAAGAACAATTGCAGGAAAAGAAGCATGAACAGGTCACACAAGAATATGTGGTGTTGGATGAGCTTCCTAATAATGAAATGCCACTAGTACCTGATGCTCAACAACAACAGGTTATCCCACAAATTCCTGTAAGTGTTAGACATTCTATAAGGTCAAATAGACCTCCTAAAAGGTTTTCTCCTTCTTTGTATTCTATTTTATTGAATGATTTTGGTGAACTAGAAGAATATGAAGAAGCAATGTAGGTGGATGCCAAACAATAGTGGAAGCTAGGCATGAAAGAGGAGATGGACTCCTTGTTGAAAAATAAGACTTGGGACTTAGTCCCTTTACCTGAAGGAAAAAGATCCTTGCCAAACAAATGGGTTTATAGGCTAAAGGAGGAAGATGGAGGAAAGAAAAGGTATAAGGCCAGACTTGTGGTAAAAGGTTTTGCATAGAAAAATGGTATAGATTTTGATGAAATAATCTCCCCTATTGTAAAAATGACTTCAATTAGAATTTTAATAAGTCTTATGGCTATAGATGACTTGCATCTTGAACAACTAGATGTCAAAATAGCTTTTCTCCATGGAGATTTGGAGGAGGAAATTTACATGCAGCAACCAGAGGGATATGAGGTCAAGGGTAAGGAGAATTTGATGTGTAGGTTAAGG
Source organism: Chamaecyparis obtusa (assembly GCA_027943335.1). Taxonomy (NCBI): domain Eukaryota; kingdom Viridiplantae; phylum Streptophyta; class Pinopsida; order Cupressales; family Cupressaceae; genus Chamaecyparis; species Chamaecyparis obtusa. The sequence continues at coordinate 704,608 of BSBK01006836.1, forward strand.
AAGAGTTTGTATGGCCTAAAGCAGGCACCCCAACAATGGTAATTAAAATTTGATAGTTTTATGGCTGAACAAGGTTACCATAGATGTCATTCTGATCACTGTATGTATTTTAAGAGTTTGGATAATGGGAATTACATTATCCTGTTACTCTATGTTGATGACATGCTTGTTGCTAGGTCTAATATGCAACAATAAATGAACTTAAACATAAATTAGCAAGGTCATTTGCTATGAAGGATTTGGGTGCTGCTAAACAAATCCTTGGTATGAGGATTACATGGGATAGGAAAAATAGAACCTTGAATTTGTCCCAAAGTGAGTATATAAAGAAGGTGTTGAAAAGATTTAATATGTAGGATGCAAAAACAGTCAATACACCATTGGCTAGTCATTTCAAATTGACTAAGGAAATGTGGCCAAAGGCACATGAAGAGGTAGATAAAATGTCTAACACCTTGTATTCATTAGCTGTTGGTAGTATGATGTATGCAATGGTATGCACACGACTAGATATTTCTCATGTAGTGGGAGTTGTTAGCAGGTATATGAGCAATCCGAGTATGGAACATTGGAATGCTATCAAATGGATACTTTGATATTTGAGAGGTACTACTACAAAGGCATTATGTTTCACAGGATCCAATTCTGCTCTGAGTGGATTTGTTGACTCTGATCCGGCAGGAGATATTGATACAAGGAGGAGTTCTACAGGGTATGTTTTCACTGTAGGGGGTACTGAAGTCATTTGGATTTCTAGATTGCAGAAGGTTACTGCACTTTCAACCACTGAAGCTGAGTATGTAGTTGCTATGGAAGCTAGCAAGGAGATGATTTGGTTACAATGTTTTCTGGAGGAACTGGGTCAGAAGCAGGAAGTTCGCCCATTGTACAGTGATAGCCAGAGTGTCATTCATCTTGCAAAGAATTCTATTTTTCATTCAAGGACAAAGCACATACAGCTCAAGTACCATTTTATAAGGTCTATTTTGGATGATAACAAGTGTCACTCCGAGATTTCAAATTTTTAAAACTAGTGCATTAATGATTGATTGTGCAAAATTAATAACTCACATGAACAATTGCTCTATAGTTTGTTGATTGAAGTGAGTTTTATCAGAAGATCTCTGAGAATGAGCTTTGCAGTGGAAAATAACTAAAGAAATTTGCAAACAAAGGAGCGACATACTTCAACCAATGCCAAGTAGGTTATCTTTTCTAGTAACTGTAAATGGTTCTTCTATGAATAATTACATTGTATTGATGCATATAAAATACCAAAATGAAAACTACATCAAGATACATTATACTAGATGTAGGGGTTGGGACCAAAATCTAGGAAGGCTACCCAAGGAAAGCCCGATGTTGAGAAAAATGAGGACAACCAAAGATGTAGGGGATGTGTGGACTAGCATAAGGAGATATGAATTATTTATCTTTCACTATGCTAGAAGAACCTACCATCAATTGGTTTGTAACCCTTGGAGAATAAATTTGGAAAGATTGGTAGTGCCAAATGTCTTTGTAAATATAGATCTCATCAAATTATTGGCAAACCATTACAATTTGAGGAAAAGGGCAATATGCAATTTGCATCGAGAGCCATTTGGGCATATATTGAAGAATGTAGTGAATGAAGTTTTTAATCTAGATGATTTATTTGACTACCCCATAAACTATAAGGACCTACAGAGTGAATATGTCAAGTTAGACACTACTTATAAGGAGTGGAGGTGCCTTTGCATAGGCCCAAAGAGGAGTGAAAATTGATACTGTTGAATGATGATGATGATGATGATGGCCCTACTTTCAATATTGAACTATTTGAACCATATGCTAAGTATACTTATTACTTGGAGGAACAAGTGGCTAGTGCAAAGGTCCTAGAATTTATGGCTATTGCCCCAATGGTGATTGTAATAGATGTTCAATGTCACAACCCTATACCATTTGATTATGTAGAATATATCTCCAGGATGATAGATATTGGGTTAAAATCTATCAAAGATGACCTTGAACACATTTATTTTAGATATTACTTTGTCTTGATGTGCATGATGCTTTTCTATGGCCACGAGATTGGGATATGGACATAAGGATTGAAAATTAAACAAATTGGAAAGGAGGGAGGGTCATTGCTAGTCCAATTCGGACTTCCATTTGGAACTCTAGATTTACTGAGTCTCATTGTGTCTATTTTGTTGAGTTATTTGTAAAAAATAATTTTCAAGGTGTATAATCATCCTTGTGACTATTTTATTTCTACTGAAATTAAGAAAATTTTAAGACCAAAAAATTTTGATGAGAGGAAGGTAGTCGACCATGACTAGGGTGATTGGTATGTTCACAAGGACTTGACCATAATACAAGATTTTATTTTTGAAGCAGAACCATATAAGCTGCTCAAGCTAATCCCTGCTAGAATTGCATACTTGGGAGTTGTTAGACAATTAGATTACTCTTGTTTCATGCATCTAGCTTCAACACACAAATAATGTTTTATGCTAGGCCCATTGAATTTCAATGACTTTACCATTGTTTCCACTAAGGCATATGATCTCATCTGGGATAAATTATTGACACGGTACAAATTCAAGGAGGCCAACCCAAGAAAGGGATATGACCTTTCAAAGGTTACATCAGTTTTATGTGAAAGAAGCAGCATTTGTGTGGATACCATCATATCCCTTTTCTTGTAGAGGATGTTTTCAAGAATCTAGAGGATCGAGAGGTTAAGGAAGCAATTGAAAATATAATCAAGAGCAGGAACAAAAGATGGAGATGTGGGATCTAGAATACATATCATCTGGTGAGGAGTCTTCTCTTGAGAGTGAAGGACATTTAGAGTTTCAACAAGGTCCAAGATGGTAGTTGATGAGTATGTAGATCTCCTTGATAGAGGAGTAAAAGTAGCCAAGGATTTGAAAATTTATAATAATGCTAGGCTCTTAGCTTATGAATCCTTTATATCAGCTGACCAATTTGTCAAATTTGATGAATTTAAAACCTTTATTTATAATTTCAAGGGAAATGAGTTAAGTTACCTCATAAAATGAGTAGAGGTTACTAAATAAATTGAAAATAGAGATTGACCATGAGATCAGTGTTATGACACCTGATAAGGGGAGACAATTTCTGTAGGAGGAAGGAATTATGGTGTTCTCTAGATGGGACTTAATTGCAACTCTTGTATTTGATATCTTTTTACATAGTGATGATAAAAAATACAAACTAAATTTTAAAGGAGTGAATGAAATTTATATTGGCTCAACATTCAATACTAATGAAGAATCCATGTTGATTTGGGCATTATATCCTCCTCACAAAAGGCCAACAATCATTTATATAGAGAAAGCATTCAACCATATGATAACACTCAAGGTAGGAGAAGTTGATCTGATTGTCATAGCTGACATTGGTGTGAACATAGCAAAGATGAACATAGCTCAGATGAAACAATTGACGAAGGAAATGAATGCCTTCAAATTAAAGAATGAAAGATTGATGTTAGAAAATGCTACTCTAAGGGACACTAACATGAGGATCACCTCTGGGGAGGATGTGGAGTTGAAATATAAGTATGAAGAGTTACACAAGGAAAACCAACAACTACTAATGCAAAGAGTTTGAGACAATGTTAGTACTACTTCATAAAAGGTTTGCAAATATGATGATGTGGCTTGATAGTTTCTGGATTTCCCATCATAAAAATTATGTGGCTATATTTGAGCATGAGAGGTTAAAGAATAGACTGGAAGAAAAGTGACATGATGTGTGTCTAAATTAGGCTTCTAACACTCATTCTATTTCTCTTGCTGAAAAACTGATTGTCAAGCATGACAAATAATCAAAAGCCCTGTAATCAAAATATGAAGGATTTGAAAGTATGGTTAAGATGGGAATGCCTACATTATGTACCAAAGATGGAACCTTAAAAGATCAAGGTAGTTGGTTAGAAGGATGCAATCAAATAATGCAGAATGTCTTGGATACTTTGAGAAGTGAGTAACTAGCACTTGATAGGAGCTACCAACACACAAAGAAAATGATCCAGATCAAGTCTGAGGCCAGGAACACCATACATGATGCCAACACCCATGTGGATAAGAAGTACACAGAGCACCTACCAACACCCTACTCTTGGTTGGATGAAGATTAGTGTCATCATTATTTGTTTTTTTATGTTAATTTAGTTAGTTACTTTCCAAAAGATTTGATGAAGATGCACGAACTCTCTAGTTTTTCATATATTATGAACTTTAAATGTAATATTTCATCATCATCAGAAAGACATTTTGTATTTTCAAAAGCAGTAAAATACCTTTATCAATTTTCAAGCAATATAATCAATACTCTTTCTTCTCATTTGTGTTGTGGGAAATCTTTTCTCTATATCAGTTCTCTTCGATTTTCATTTAAGGTAAATGATTGCTGGAATAGAAGTTTCAATTAATTTATGGTAGCCAATTCATGTAGTTAAAATATTAGTCCTTAATACATGAAGACTAGTTGGCTTATTGTGTGTCATATTCTTTTAATTCTCACGAAATTGTCTCAACATCCTTGCATTTTAGATCATCCTTTAAGTACATTTACATCATCCCTTAGGTAATCTCACTTAGATCAAACCATCATCTTTGTTCCAAATCCAAATCCAAAAATCAATCAAGCCATCCAAACCTCCACTTAGTGTCACATCCTTTTGAGTTGCTCAAATCCTTAACCTAAATCAAAACCATTTTATAGCCTCACCCCTTATGACTAAGCATTGTCTAGGGTAGCTAGTACTTGTCATTGAAGGCCTCATCATCTTGATCCAATTATTTGGCTCGCATTGACAAGGATCATGTCTTCCAAAGATTACAAGTCTATCTAAGGTTGAAAATCCCATCCATTTGATCATACTCTAGGAAAGGCAACTCATTCCCCTTTTGACACTAGGTAATCCTTAGATCCTTAATCACATCCCCAACATACCAATCAATCACTATCCAAACATCCTTTAGGTTCATCCTAAGTCTTGCATTTACCCTTAGAATTCCTTAGGTCTATCCCATCCCCATCTTTAGGTTTCCTTAGAATCGTCTTGCATTCATCCATCATTGCATATTCATTCCCCATCTTAGGATTTGTATTTCATGCTTGTTGAGACATGATCAAAGAAGAGAAAGGATATGGATCCTACTCTCGCTACTAGTTCATTCGACCCCAATGATCCTAACAATGCTATGGTAACATATGATCCACAACCACCATGAATCAAAAATGTATGGGCAGATCTAGATGAAACAACGACCACGGGTTCTATGGAAGCATTCATGAGTCATCATGGATGGCCATGCTCAAATGGTTAGTGCAATTATAGCCCATAATCATCTCGCCATCTTGGCTAACTATGCGCATGAGGGTAGTCCCATTCCACCAGAACTTCAGCCCTTCAACCCCACAAACCCCATACACATCCCTACTAACGCATTTCACATCGTTGTCCAACAAATTCTCAACCCTAGCCTCCAAGGGACCCAAGTGGCCTCACCTATTCCTCATCTTTTTCAATCTAGTGCCAACTTGCCCACAGTGCAAACAATGGCGCAATCCACTCCTTTTTCCATCATGGGACCACCACCTCCACCCTTGACATCTCAAAATGCCACATAGGCACAAAGCTCTTTGCAAGAACCACCTCCACCTCCCAGATAGAATTCCACACAAATAATACCTCCACCTTTCATGACCCAAAACTGCATGTTAGTGCCACCTTTTCAAGGAGCCAATGAAACACCTTTATTTATCGCCCAACAAGCCTTCACCCAAGTACCTGTTCCACTCGTCATGTAGCTTGCTTTTGCACAAGTGTCCCTCCCACCTTTCATTAAAAATGTGTAATCCCAACAACCATTTTACACAATAGGGATGCCACTTACGGGGCCCCAAAACCAACCATTCATACCACAAGTCCCCACCACAACATCCACATTCCCAGCCATAACCATGTCCTAACCTGCTACAAGGATAGGTTCTTCTTGGGGCCTTACTCATGCATAGATGCATGCCTTAGGGATATAAACACAACCACACATCTCCCATCCCATCATCTCATGAACAATTATCCCATTTACAATGCAACCACCACTACCACCTTCTCAAACTGCATCTATCCCTACATTCACAAACTATCTAGCCATGCCATATGTCGTCCCTCCAACCGTACCACCACCACAACAACAAATATCTTCCCATTGTGCCAATTATCTCACACAACCACCTCCTATCACCAACATCCAAGGACCCATTCCACCCCTCAACAATGCAGGAATGCATCCCACATACATCGGCCAAGCACAAGGCCAAGCAAATCAATGTCCACACCATTTTACCGACATCCTCCATAACAACAATACTTCCCTGCACAACTACAATAATATCCTTCAATCCCCTAGTAGCAACAAACACCAACATACCTCACGCAACAATACACCTCCACACTCCAGTAGTAATACCTTATAAATAGTGACTCATAGATTACCTTATAATCATGATTTTCAAAAAGAAAAGTTTGATGCCCACATTTAATTCATTCCATTCATCATATATTCTCCTATTCAATAATAAATCAATAAGAGATAAATTAGTGAACAACAACCTTGATTCAAAATTTGTGTCATACTCAGTTCTCACAACAACTGGGGGAATTTAAATCAAAATTGTCGATCCTTGTTATAAGTTTTGAGCCACTTTATATAGTCCCTTTTCCTTCTCAACAATTATGTAACATTCTTCTTTAAAACATGAAAATAAAGCGAACTATCAAATAAAGATTGAATAACTAAACAACGAACTAAATGGAAATGTTGAGCCAAGTGTCATGAGATCTCTCCTTTATGCCTTGCTCAAAACCTTAAACCTCATCTTAAGCATGTGTTCGCCACTTGGTAGCACAAGAAACATTTTTTTCTAGACGTCATTTTTCTTTCGTCCAAAACTCATGCTCAGACACCACATATCCATGAGATGCTTTCTTGCTGGTGGGCCTAGATGCTGCATAAGGCTAAATGTGGTTTCCTCTTCTTTCATCTTTTTCAATAGTAAGTACATGGTGATAATTTCTTACAACACACATTTGCTACTTGTCAACACAACAAACACTTTTTTCTAGTTTCTTTTTTTTGGGTGTAAACTCATGCTTGAGCACCACGTGTCCACCATGCTTCACCTTCGCCAACTTGTAGTCCCTACACTATCAGATAAACACAACATTGATTGAGAATGCATTTGCTAATTGGAAACACAGTGGGCATTTGTCTTTGGATGCTTTTTTTCCTTCACCCCAAACTCACTCTCAAGCACCACATGTTTGTTGGTGAGTTCGATTTCTCATACATGATAAATTTCTTTGATTTCTGCTTTCTTTTACAGACCCGATAAAAAAAATATAACCAAGCTGTAACCTTGAGTAAGTCTAGAAATATGTCAAAGCATTATTTCTTAAAGCTCCTCTTTCTATGAGTGGACCGATACTTTCATGGCTTCTAAATTTGGGTATCGAGATGCTTCTTCACGCAAGCTCTTCCTTAAGGGCAATACTGAGTGGTCACTTCAAAGCTCTTGTATTGAATATTGTAGACATCATTCATCCAAATTTGAGACCCTTTGTTTCCTAATGTGAAGCTATTTGAGTTGATGGAAAGTTTAAAAATTTCTAGTCCAAAAATGGGCAAAAAATATTCCTCCTCAAATTAGGCTCCAAGGTTATCTCCAGCACCTCTTTATCAATTTCCTCTAGCTCTCATACTTTTCCCAATCACTCCACAAATAAATTATTTGCTTTGTTATCTTTTTTATTTCTGTCTTGTTTCTCTCTATCAAACCCAAGTTTATCATCTTGCCTCATTTCTTCCTCCTTAATCCTGTCAATTTTTTACAAACTTTAGTTGTATGGCCTCTAACTTTGCATTTTCCACAAATTTCCATTGAGTCATTGACCTCAATATTTTGTACTCAAGATATTTCCTTATTAAAGGGGTTGAAGTTTGACTCCTAGTCTTTGATGTAAGAATCAAAACACCCATGATATACGATCCCTCATTCAAAATATTTCTTTTCATCTCTCTAATAGGGCAATTCGCTAGAAAAATTCCATTTGAGAGAGTTTTAAAAAATACGTCTTTTCTCCAAAACTTGAACACAAAGATCTTATTTATGGCAGGGTTAGCCATTCCTAACCCATTTCATTAAAAAATACACCTTTTCAATTTATCCACTGACTCCTAACTTCTCTTCCTCTGAAATGCAATGATTTACTGGCTTGGTCAATATAGGGATTTATTGACTATTCTTGTTGACATAAGGTGATTAACTCAGGCTAATAAAGGTGATTTTTAGCACTTGTTTGACTATGATTTAGTTATCATTGTAAAGGAGAAATATTTAGAGGCAAGAAACCAAGAGTAAAATTATCGTGAGCACAATCATGTCCAATAGTAGTGTAGAATCTATAAATTAATATCCTTGGAACATGACATTTATGTCAATTCTCTCATAAAAAGAAAACTATGTTATTCTAAACCTTATTTAATTTACTATTTACTTGTCCTACTATATATAGAGTTTAGTTATATTTATCTAGGGGCTAAGATCTAGTCATATGGTGTTTAAGTAGTTTTCACCTCCTAGATTTAATATAGTTTTTATAGGGAGGATTTTCACTTTATATTTTGGGGTATGTGTAGGATCATGAGGGGCCAAACTATGCCCTTAAGTGGCAATGAAAAATCAGACAATCAGGATTAGTCAACTTGGTGTGAAAAAATGAACTAGTTATCAACCTAATATCAAAAAGTTGTAAGAATATAATTTGTAGGAAATTGAATGTAGTTTCTAAACTACTAAGCCTTTTCTGAAAAAAATTTAATCTGATTGGTAAAAAGTATAGATTGCAATGCAGCACTACAAACATTTCAACAAAAAAATAAGAAGTACGTGTATGTCTGACCACCCTAATCAAAAGCAAATGCTAATATTTTTTTATAATATTCTATATATAATTAGCTGACTCATGCCCGGATGTGATGCATATTTTTTGGTATTTTTATTCCAAACAGATAATTAATTATAATTTTTTTGCTACAGCGCTTTCAGAATTTAAAAACTCTCGTGTCTGACCACCTTAACTCATTGAAAACTTATCATAATTCAATTTTTAAAATTTTTTTCTTATACTAGATGAAGCATATAATGTGACGCATCTTTCAGATTTAAAAAATGTTATACTGTTTGAAAGATACAGTCATTTTTCAATCAGTATCTAAATCAGCACTTTAGAGGTAGCTCGATTAGAAAATAACTAATAATTACTTAACGAATTCAAAATTTGACAGCAATTATATCGATAGAAAGCTGATAATCTCCTTAAGATACCCTTTTCGTTTTATCAAATTCGAGTGAAAAAAAATTCGTCAGCTACATGGTCGAAGTTTGGAACTGAGAGAAACAGAAGAAAAACACGTTTTTGTGACACTTGAAGAGTTGACCAGGTAGGTTTGGTGCACAGACCAATACCGTGCCTAATCGAGTACCCGATATTTTCGGGTACCCGAATTTGGCGGTAGAATTTCAAATTTTTGCTTTGCCTCCACTTTTTCTAATTTCTAATTTTGAAATTTGGTTCCACTTTATCAATTATAGTTATATAATTGATAGTTATATATTTGATAGTTATTAGTTATATATTAAATATTATATAATATCAATTATATATTAATTGTTATATATTAGTTATATATTAAATATTATTGTGTGCTATAAATGTGTCACACTTCTATGGATCATTACATGCAAGGAAACTCAAGAATGAGTCCTCACAAATCGATCCATAGCTCCCTAGGCATGGAGTGCAAGGGTTTTTAAGAATGCTCTCAGCTAGACCTATTTAGCCTATAACCTTGCTAGTAAACCATGCAATGGGAGATTCAATGAAGACAAGGGCAAGAATGTCAATATCCTCAAGAATCAAGAATGAATATGCAATGCAATGCTATGCTAGAAATGGAAATGCAAGCTAAGCTATGAAAGGAAATATGCAAGTGTTACAACCCAAGCTAATTAATCTATGTGAGCTAATCTAGAGCATAGAAATGAAGCTAATCTAAGAAAGCATAAATATGAAGCTAAGCTAAGAATGCAAGAATGAGATGTAGAATGCAAGAATGCTCCAAATTTTCAAAAGCTCCAAATGTACCTAGAAAACCTGCAACATAACATTAGCATAAAAAGTTGAGGATCTAGAATGAAGAAGAGAGCTCTCTTTTATAGGAAATGAGGAGAAATGGACCATGGAGATTAAGAGGCAAAAGATTTAATCAAGGGTGGAGCTTAAAAGAGGAGCAATCCATGTGCACAAGTATCCTCCAATGAGAAAATAGGAGTTGACTTTTGTGTCCATATGAGACAAAAAGTGCTTTTTCCCTTTTTATAAAATAAGAATAATGCTTTATTTGTGTAACTTAGGATAAGAGGAAAAGTGGGGGCTTTTTATTTATTAAAAGGGGAGGAAATATTCCTTTTAAATAAATAAGACTTAGGATAAAATGGTTAGCCCATAGAAAATAATCGAATAAATGATAGAACTAGGATTTGATCAAGAATAAACAATTGATGATTTAGCAAAAGGGGCTAATAGTCTAGATGACCATTTTTAGGTGTATACAATTATATAATATGAATTATATATTAAATGTTATATTTAATATTATTTAATATATATTAATATTAAAAACTATATATTAGATTATATATTATATATAATATTATATATTAAATATTATATAATATACATTTTACATTTTAAATATTATTTAATATGATTTAGAGCACGAGCATGAGTCCCTACAGTGGCATAGTAGTGCCTTTTACAGGTGCCAAAAACCCTAGCTACGCAGAAATGGAGGCTTTGAAGAATAGTTCACTGGAGGTGGATTATAGAAGCAGAGGGCAAGAGAATCACTCTATTTTCATCACTTGTGGCTATGAAATGATATCTTTCCCTGCTTTTTCAACTGAAATGCTAAATTGTAAAGGTTCTTGAAATAGATTCTAGTCATGCCAGACAATTGTACCATGCCTATTGATAATCCGGTAGCTGAACAGAGTCATTGGGAGGTTAAACAAGAACAATTGGATGGATCTTTGAACCGGTCGAAGATTATGGAGAGTGGGGAAGGGTTTGGTAAAATGAGCATTTATACTAGAAATGATGCACGTGCCATAGAACTGACCGCATTAATAAATTTAAAGAAGAGATCAGTGGCGACACGACATTATGAGGAAAGCCTTGTCGTTTCAATGGTGCCCACCCCCCCCCCCCCCCCCCCCCCCCCCGCGATATTATGAAGAATGTCTTACAGCTTCAATGTCGGCACCACCTCTATCTCAAACTTTTGCCATTGCTTCTCATCAGTACTTTGAAATATGGCAGGTATTGCGGGCACATTATTACCCCTAGGGATTGGGATTGAGATATCACACGTTAGGACCCCTAGAGAGTCCCCATGACCCCTTATGACACATTGGAACGCTCAAATGTGTCTTAAGAGGTCTTAGGACCCCTTCAAACACACTTGAACATTCCAATGTGTCAAAAGGGGTCATTGGGACTCCCTAGGGGTTCTATTATGTCCTATCACACGTTAGGACCCATAGGGAGTCCCCATGACCACTTTTGACATATTGGAATGCTCAAGTGTGTCTTAAGGGGTCCTACGACCCCTTAAGACACACTTGAGCATTCCAATGTGTCAAAAGCGGTCATGGGGACTCCCTAGGGGTCCTAGTATGCCTTATCATGCGTTAAGATCCATAAAGAGTCCCCATGACCCCTAATGACACATTGGAACACTCAAGTGTGTCTTAAGGGGTCCTACGACCCCTTAAGACACACTTGAGCATTCCAATGTGTCAAAAGGGGTCATTGGGACTCCCTAGGGGTCCTAGTATGCCTTATCATGCGTTAGGACCCCTAGAGAGTCCTCATGACCCCTTTTGACACATTAGAATGCTCAAGTGTGTCTTAAAGGGTCCTACGACCCCTTAAGACACACTTGAGTGTTCCAATGTGTCAAAAGGGGTCATTGGGACTCCCTAGGGGTCCTAGTATGCCTTATCACATGTCAGGACCCCTAGAGAGTCCTCATGACCCCTTTTGACACATTGGAATGCTCAAGTGTGTCTTAAAGGGTCCTACGACCCCTTAAGACACACTTGAGTGTTCCAATGTGTCAAAAGGGGTCATTGGGACTCCCTAGGGGTCCCATTATGCCTTATCACATGTTAGAATCCATAGAGAGTCCCCATGAACCCTTTTGACATATTGCAATGATGTAGTGTGTCTTAAGGGGTCTTAGGACCCCTTAAGACACAATTGAGCATTCCAATGTGTCAAAAAGGATCATGGGAACACCCTAGGTGTTCTAATGCATGATAAAGCGTACTAGGACCCCTAGGCAGTCCCCATGACCCCTTTTGACACATTAGAATATTCAAGTGTGTCTTAAGGGGTATTAGGACCCCTTAAGACACACTTGAGTATTCTAATGCATCAAAAGGGGTCATGGAGACTCCCTAGGTGTCCTAATGCACGTTATCATGTATTAGGACATCCAGGGAGTCCCCATGACCCCTTTTGACGCATTAGAATGCTCAAGTGTGTCTTAAGGGGTCCTAATACACCTTAAGACACACTTGAACATACTAATGTGTCAAAAGGGGTCATGGAGACTCTCTAGGGGTCCTAACATGTGATAAGGTGTACTAGGACCCCTAAGGAGTCCCCATGACCCCTTTTGACACATTAGAATGCTCAAGTGTGTCTTAAGGGATCCTAACACCACTTAAGACACACTTGAGTATTTTAATGTGTCAAAAGGGGTTCTAAGGACTTCCTAGAGGTACTAGTACACCTTATCATGCATTAGGGCACCTAGAGAGTCCTCGGATATGTGCAGGATCATGAGGGGCCAAACTATGCCCTTAAGTGGCAATGAAAAATCAGACAATCAAGATTAGTCAACTTGGCATGAAAAAATGAACTAGTTATCAACCTAATATCAAAAAGTTGTAAGAATATAATTTGTAGGAAATTGAATGTAGTTTCTAAACTACTAAGCCTTTTCTGAAAAAAAATTAATATGATTGGTAAAAAGTATAGATTGCAATGCAGCACTACAAACATTTCAACAAAAAAATAAGAAGTAGGTGTATGTCTGACCACCCTAATCAAAAGAAAATGATAACATTTTTTTATAATATTCTATATATAAGTAGTTGACTCATGCTCGGATGTGACGCATATTTTTTAGTATTTTTATTTCAAACAGATAATTAATTATGATTTTTTTGCTACAACACTTTCAAAATTTAAAAACTCTCATGTCTGACCACCTTAACTCATTGCAAAATTATCATAATTCAATTTTTTTTTAATTATTTCTTATACTAGATGAAGCATAGAATGTGACGCATCTTTCAGATTTCAAAAATGTTATACGGTTTGAAAGTTATAGCTATTTTTCCATCAGTATGTCAACCAAGACTTTAGACGTAAGTGAACTATCTAAAATAACTAATAAATACTTAACGAATTCAAAATTTGACAACACTTATATCGATGGAAAGCTGACAATCATCTGAAGAAACCCTTTTCATTTTATCAAAATCGGGTGGAAAAAAAGTCGTCAACCTAATGGTCAAAGTGTTGACATAAGAAAAATAGAAAAAAAACACATTTTTTGCACACCTTCAGCATTGACCATGGAGCTTTGGTTTCCAAAGCTATTACCCGATTTTGCTTTAATTTCAAATTTGAAAAGTTTCCCCCTCCCACTCTTTTTTTATTTCCCTTTAATTTTGATATTTTTTTCTTTCACCCTGACAATGAATAATTTATATATTTTATATTTAGGTTTTATATTTTATGTTTTATATTTTATATTATATAGTATATATATTATATATTATTTATTTATATTATATATTCGATAATATCAATTTAAACGGCCTAAGTATATAGTCTATTCAGATTTATATTAAATACAATATTTTTATATTATAATATAAATGTTACATAATATATATATGTATATATTATAAATTATATATTAAATATTGTTGTGTATATAATATAATAAAATATAATATAATGTCTAATATATATAATATATAAAATGAATAGGACATTAATATATTGTATATTTGATAATATATATTAAATGTAATATCTAATATATCTTATAATATATATATATTATATATTTAGTCTATTAAATATTGTATTTTTTAAAATATTTTATATATTATTTTAATATTTAATTTAAGTTATAACAGATCCTCTCATGAGACAATAGGTCAAATCGGGGTCGCTAGACATCTTAAGGGGTAATTAGGGTTTGTGAGGCAACTTCGGATATACAGTGGCCATTTGGAAGGCAATAGGGCATGTCCGAGTACCAATGTACCAAATTTTAATGACTTTTTCCTAGTCCAACTCGAAAAGGGTCCATGGGGTGCTCTCAGGAGACCACATGTCCAATCAGTGTCGCTAGGCGTCTTAAGGTGTCATTAGGGCTCGTGAGATAACCTTTGATGCACGGTGACCATTTGGAACACATTAGGACATGTCAAAGGACCTAACTCCACAATTTAGATGAATTTTGATTAGTCAAACTCGAAAAGGGTCCATGGGGTGCTCTTGGGAGACCATTGTGCGATTCGGGGTCAATAGGTGACTTAAGGGGTCATCGGGGTTCCAAATGAAACTTTCGATGAACGGTGATCCTTTGGAACGCATTAGGACATATCAGATGACCTATGTACCAAATTTGGATAAATTTTTCCTAGTAGAACTCGAAAGGGGTCCACGAGGTGCTCTCGGGAGACCACATGTCGAATCGGGGTCGGTACCTGCCTGTTAAGAGGTCATTAGGGTTCCAAATGAAACTTCGATGGAATGGTCACCCTTTGGAACACATTAGAATATTTCATAGGACCTATGTACCAAATTTGGATGACTTTTTCTTAGTAAAACTCAAAAGGGGTCCATGGTGTGCTCTCGGGAGACCACATGTCGAAATGGGGTTGGTAGGCCTATTAAGGGGTCATTAGGGTTCCAAATAAAACTTTGATGGAATGGTGACCCTTTCAAATACATTAGGACATGTCATAGGACCTACATACCAAATTTAGATGAATTTTTCCTATTAGAACTCGAAAGGGGTCCATGGGGTGCTCTCGGGAGACCTCATGTCGAATCGGGGTTGGTAGTCCTGTTAAGGGGGCATTAGGGTTTGAAATGAAAATTTGATGGAACAGTGACCCTTTGGAACGCATTAGGACATGTAAAAGGACCTAATTCCATGATTCATATGACTTTTTTCTCAAAATAACTCGAAAGGGGTCCATGGGTTGCTCTCGGGAGACCTCATATCGAATCAGGGTCGGTAGGCCTGTTAAGGGGTCATTGGGGTTACAAATGCAACTTTGATAGAATGGTGACCCTTTGGAATGCATTAGAACATGTCATAGGAACTACGTACCAAATTTGGATGACTTTTACCTAGTAGAACTCGAAAGGGGTACATGGGGTGCTCTCGGGAGACCACATGTCGAATCGGGGTGGATTGGCTTGTTAAGGGGTCATTAGGGTTCAAAATGCAACTTCGATAGAACAGTGACCCTTTGGAATATATTAGGACATGTCATAGGACCTACATACCAAATTTGGATGACTTTTTCTTAGTAGAACTCGAAAGGGGTCCACGGGGTGCTCTCGAGAGACCTCATGTCGAATCAGGGTCGTTAGGCCTGTTATGGGGTCATTAGGGTTCCAAATGAAACTTCAATGGAATGGTGAGCCTTTGGAACACATTAGGACATATCATATGACCTATGTACAAAATTTGGATGACTTTTCCTTAGTAGAACTTGAAAGGGGTCCATGGGGTGCTCTCGGAAGACCTCATGTCGAATCGGGGTCAGTAGGCCTATTAAGGGGTCATTAGGGTTTGAAATGCATCTTCGATGGAATGGTGACCCTTTGGAATGCATTAGGACATGTTAGAGGACCTATGTACCAAATTTGGATGGCTTTTTCTAAGTATAACTTGAAAGTGGTCTATGGGGTGCTCTCGGGAGACCACATGTCGAAACGGGGTCGGTAGGCCTATTAAAGGGTCATTAGGGTTCCAAATGCAACTTTGATGGAATGGTGACCATTTGGAATGCATTACGACATGTCATAAGACCTATGTACTAAATTTGAACTAATTTTTCCTAGTATAACTCGAAAGGGGTCCATGGGGTGCTCTCGGGAGACCTCATGTCAAATTGGGGTCGGTAGGCCTGTTAAGGGGTCATTAGGGTTCCAAATGCAACTTTGATTGAAAAATGACCCTTTGGAATGCATTAAGACATGTCAAAGGACCTACGTACCAAATTTGGATGACTTTTCCCTAGTAGAACTCGAAAGGGGTCCATGGGGTGCTCTCGGGAGACCACATGTCGAATCGGGGTTGGTAGGCTTGTTAAGGTGTCATGCAAATGAAACCTCGATGAAATAGTGACCTTTTGGAACACATTAGGATATGTCAGAGGACCTATGTACCAAATTTGGATGACTTTTTCCTACTAGATCTCGTAAGGGGTCCATGGGGTGCTCTCGGGAGACCACATGTCGAAACAGGGTCATTAGGCCTATTAAGGGGTCAATAGGGTTTAAAATGCAACTTTGATGGAACAGTGACCCATTGTAACACATTAGAACATGTCATAGGACCTATTTACCAAATTTGGATGACTTTTTCCTAGTAGAACTCAAAAGGGATTAATGGGGTGCTCTCGGGAGACTACATGTCGAAACGAGGCTAGTAGGCCTGTAAGGGGTCAATAGCATTCGAAATGAAACTTTGATGGAATGGTGACCCTTTGGAACACATTAGGAAATGTCAAAGGACCTAATTCCATGATTCAAATGGCATTTTCCTAGTAGAACTCAAAAGGGGTCCATGGGGTGCTCTCGGGAGACCACATGTCAAATTGAGGTCGGTAGGCCTGTTAAGGGGTTATTAGGGTTCCAAATGAAACTTTGATGAAATGAGGACCCTTTTCAATGCATTAAGACATGTCAGAGGACCTACGTACCAAATTTGGATGACTTTTTCTTAGTAAAACTCAAAAGGGGTCCATGGGGTGCTCTTGGGACACCACATGTCGAATCGGGGTCAGTAGGCCTGTTAAGGAGTCATTAGGGTTCCAAATGCAACTTCCATGGAACAGTAACCCTTTGGAACCCATTAGGACATGTTAGAGGACCTACGTACCAAATTTGCAAGACTTTTGCCTAGTATAACTCAAAAGGGGTCCATGGGGTGCTCTCGGGACACCACATGTCAAATCAGGATCGGTAGGCCTGTTAAGGGGTCATTACGGTTCCAAATGAAACTTTGATGGAACAGGGACCCTTTGCAATGCATTAGGACATGTCAGAGGACCTACGTACCAAATTTGGATGACTTTTGCCTAGTAAAACTCGAAAGGGGTCTATGGGGTGGTCTCGGGACACCACATGTCGAATCGGGGTCGACAGGCCCGTTAAGGGGTCATTAGGGTTTCAAATGTAACTTCAATAGAACGATGACCCTTTAGAATGCATTAAGACATGTCAGAGGACCCATTAAGATACACTTGAGCATGATAAGGCATACTAAGACCCCTAGGGAGTCCCCATGACCCCTAGGAGTCCTAAGGCATTATAAGGCATACTAGGACCCCTAGGGAGTCCCCATGACCCCTTTTGACGCATTGGAATGCTCAAGTCTATCTTAAGGGGTCCTATGACCCCTTAAGATAGACTTGAGCATTCCAATGCGTCAAAAGGGGTCATGGGGACTCCCTAGGGGTCTTAACGTGTGATAAGGTGTACTATGACCCCTAGAGAGTCCCCATGACCCCTTTTGACACATTGGAACCCTCAAGTGTGTCCTAAGGGGTCATAGGACCCCTTAGGACACACTTGAGGGTTCCAGTGTGTCAAAAGGGGTCATGGGGACTCTCTAGGGGTCCTAACACATGATAAGGCTTAGTAAGACCTGTAGGGAGTCCCCATGACCACTTTCGATATATTGTAACGTTCAAGTGTGTCTTAAGGGGTCTTAGGACCTCTTAAGACACACTTGAGCGTTCCAATTTGTCAAAAGGGGTAATGGGGACTCCCTAGGGGTCTTAAGACATGATAAGGCATACTAGGACCCTTAAGGAGTCCCAATGACCCTTTTTGACCCCTAGGACCCCTTAAGACACACTTGAGCATTCCAATGTGTCAAAAGGGGTCATTGGGACTCCCTAGGGGTCTTAACACATGATAAGGCATACTAGGACCCCTAGGGAGTCCTCATGACCCTTTTTGACACATTGGAACACTCAAGTGTGTCTTAAGGGGTCCTAATACCCCTTAAGACACACTTGAGCATTCCAATGTGTCAAAAGGGGTCATGGGGACTCTCTAGGGGTCCTAACGTGTGATAAGTGTAATACATAAAAAATGGGCTATAAGTTCATTAATCTCTTACATCTTCAAATCGAACAAAATCGACATCGAAGTCCTAACCTAAGGCACATCTGAACATCATCAAATCTAATTGATTATCTTAAATTCTGCATCAGGGAATATTCCTAGCAATATTTCTAATCATCATAATTATCTTTAATTTTATAATTATTTGGCAATAAATCACATTTATCCTAAAGTTTGATTAATTGAATATTTTCATATTTAATTAATTAGATTTAATATTTGCCACTTAATTGTGTAATTAAATTTAATTATATCTATTATTAATTGTATTATTTAATTTTGACAATAAATCTAATATCATATGAATAATTGATTAAATTCTTATTTAATTAATTAAAGCAAGTTTTCATTATTTAATAATATAGTTTTTAATAAAAGTTTGATTAAATAATTGATTAACCCATAAATCAATTGTTTTATTTTTAAAAGCAGTTAAATTGAGCATAAATCACTTTATTATTAAATTAAATAAAACATGCACAATCATAAAAGCAGACAACTATCAATTATCAATTAAAGCTAAACTCTATTTTGAGTTAAAGCTTAGCTTTTGCATATTTTTGTGAGTTAATTATCCTTTATTTAAAAATAACTCAAAAATCAACCTGAGTTATTTGAGTGATTTATGGCTTTTTTTTTTCATGCACCTCCAAAGCCCTGGATTTCTATAAAAATAAGGCTCATCTCTTCATAACTCATCTCTCAATCATCTCTCAAATTTGCATCCAAGCATCTCATATTTTTGCACAATCACGCTGGAGAATTGGAGGCTGAGGAATCAACTTGCGAATTCAAAGCTTTGTGAGATCAATTTCAATTGCATAGTTTTTATATCTTAGCATAGAATTTCATAGTTTTCATATCATTGTTAGAATCTTCATTGTTAGATCATTTAGCATCTATAGCATATTAGTTTATCATTCTTATTGCATAGAAAATATAAAAAATATAGATTAATTGCATTCAATTTCATATCCATCTTTTGCATTCAAATCCTTCATTTAGGTGTCGTCTAGGTCATTGTTCTCGATTACAATTCGAGAACATCAATCTCGCACCTATTAGAAGGCTGTAAATCGCTTGGTTAGATTAGATTTCAATTTTGCACGATTTTGATTATCACTAACCTCTAATGTTTTACTGAGTGTTGTGTTTATAGATTAGGTACAATTTTCACACACACATTTCTAGCGCCCACCGTGGGGCAACCCACCTTTGCATGCTGGTTTTGATTTTTTTTGGGAGCTAAAACCCCAAAGTTTCAAAAATTTAATTTTATCTCCCAAACGGCTTGGATTTTTGGTCTAAATTTTTTTTTTCAGGTTGGTGACATATCGGGGAAGCTTCGATAAAAAATTTAGAATTTTCTAATTTTTTTTGAATTTTTAATAATTTTTTTTTAATTTTTCATAAAAAATTAATTTTCGGCGCAAATCAAAATATTTTTAAAATTTTTTTACATTTTCAGAAAGATCTTTAAATTATACAGGGGGTCTATTATTTTTGTTTTAAATTTGGATGCAATTTAATAGCTCAAATAGTCAATTTGCAAAAACTAGTCTATTTTGATAAAATGGGTCTCTAGGGCACAAATGAAGAGATTTTTCTAAAATTTTTGCATTTTTGGAAAGCTCTCTATTTTTTAGTAGGGTTCTCTATTTTGAATTTCTATTTTTGTGGCCAAAATCATATCAAAAAAATTAGATCTTGTTGACTAGGTCAAATGCAGTGCAAAAAAATTAAAATTTTGTGATGGGTATGCACTTATTTTTCATATGATTCAATGCATGATATGAGTTGTTATTTGGATTAATTTTTAGTTATTATTGCTCCTAACAATTGATTTTTAGATCTAACCCTAGGGTTTTCATAAGTTGAATATACATTGCATATCTTGTTTGTTTGTTGGCTTGTTGGAGAGTTCATAACTTGCTTGCATAGTAAATTTCAACAAAAATTACTAAAAATCAAGTAAAATCTACTAAGCGCGTTGCAAGGATCCTAGGTATTCTCCTTCATCTAATAACATTTTGATTTGGGACTTAAAATAAATCTCTTATGTGTCAAGCTTGTGTGCATCTTTTCATGCTTTTGATCTATTTCTACACACTTGCATAATTGATACTAGGTTGTGACCCCTTAAGGATTCATTAAGTAGTCTTAGATACTTGTGATTGATCTTGATTGCTATCTTAGGTTATTGGACTCGCTAATCCATCAGCCCCTCATTTCCGCCCCGTGGTTGCAATCTCAGCGCCATAAAGGGGAGGGGTCAACAGGACAGAAGCGTTAAGTGTTCCACTTGGCAACCCTTTTGTGCTTTTAGGAACTCACTTGTTTTCTAAGTTGTGGACTCATTTTCAGCTTGTGTGAGGTGTTAAGTGTTCCACCTTGTGGACTCATCTCATATTTGCTTTAAGCGTTAAGTGTTCCTCTTTCTACTTTTTGGATGCTTTTGGTAGATTTGCTTTCAGGAATATATATGTGCTCACATAGTAATTAGGCCCTATGAACACTATTCGTGATTCTTGAGAGATTGGATTCCTAGAGAAATCTTTCTTGATGACAGAATCCTTGTAGGTAGGGAGGATACTTAGTGCGTTTCACATTCAACTTGGTTAGTGCATCTTCTCTTATTGATCGACACATTCTGTCTCCGGAGAGGTTGATAGATCACATGGGGTTGATATCACAAGCTTTGGTGAATCAAAATTGGTTAGTGCATCTTCTTTTGTTGATTGATACATTCTCTCCCCGGAGAGGTTGATAGATCACGTGGAGTTGATATCACAGACCTTGGTGGAACAAAACTTTGTCTTAGCGTGTCAGATTCATCTGCTTGCTTTGTTTGGGTTAAAAGTGAAGAGGTGTCAAAACTTTGAATCTGGAGCCAAGTCCCCTTGTGGTATAAATCTGTGAGTCATCTTTAGAGAGGGTTAACCATAGCGGACAATCCCTTCATAGGAAAAACTGCATTGACAGAACCTCAAGCGGTAATAGCCATTTTCGCCATGGTAGTGACAGCCGCTATATAAATGTCCTTGTGGAAGAAATCTCCATGGGTATGGTTCATTGTTGGGTTGTCAGATCTCCCTAGTAGCTCTTGAAGATTAAGTTCTTAGACTGTGTCAAAACCCTGGTGCGTCGGGATTGGAGTTCACCCCTTTGAATCATAAAAGTTGCAGAGTCAAACCATTACTAAAAATCCTAGAGAGGCCAATTTTTCACTTTCAGGTATATGTGTGTTATTGCAAAACTTTTCAGAACATACACAATTAGTACTCTCAAGGATTAGCACAATTTGGTCACTTGATTGTTCATGCGCAAGGTTGCTTTTGCCCTTGTTCATTATTTTTAGACGTGCTTAGAATCACTTGCTTGCTGTTCTGCGTGCTTGTTTATCTACTTAGCTATTAAAAATGATCAAATCTGGTATAACCTTCAAAATCTGGATAGTACAATTTGCAAACAATCCAAAACTGAAAACCTTAAGTTTTGCAAAAATTGACGTAAAATCTTTTCTGGAGTCAAAAGTCATTTTAGGAAGTCAAAAGTCATACGAGTTTTATCAAGTGTCATTTCAGTATTGCCCATCTGTCGTATTATTGAGAACCCAGTGTCGTACGAGTTTTCAAACCAGCAAATTCAAGAAAGTCAAAACCCTGTTAGCAACTGTTGTACGAATTTTGTCAACTATCGTTTCATTGCTACCCAACTATCGTACGAATTTAGCAACTTTCGTTTCATAGACTACCCAGTGTCGTACGAGTCTGCAGAGTGTCGTTTGGAAAAATTTGAGAGAGTTGTCAGAAATTGTCAAATTGCAAGATATCCAATGTTTTCCAGCCTAGTTCTAGAATCTATCAAAAATATCATTGTGTCAAGAACAAATCAGTAGCTATTGAAAAATAGTACACATGTCTCAAAGAATTAGTACACATGAGGAAGAAATTCTGATCGCCGCTATGATGAAGCAGCTGCAAGCTATGCAAATCCAGCTTGACAAACTTGAGAAAGAAAAGGAACCTCTATACTCTTTTCCATTTGATAAAGACTTGTACATGTCACCATGCCCCCCCAAAAAATTTGAGCAATATGATACCTCTTCCACGGAGAGTGACACATCTAGCTTTGGAGACTATGATGACTATGACGACAGACAATGTAATGATACCTATGACACCTCTGTTCCTAAGAGTCCTCATCATTCATTCCTGCTTACTACAAATGGGCCATCACATTGGATAGATCATGATGGTGATCCATATGATTCTAATTTTGAAAGAGACTTTGATAGCTTTTGTGGACAATACCTTGATGATGATCCATCTACTACTGCTGAGGACTATAAAATACATCGTGCTAGCTTGAAACGTCAATACTATAAGGATCTCTCCTCTAAGAACTCTCAGGCTGAAAATAAAGATTACACTCTCAAGCAAGATCATTTTAATGTTGGACCTTTGTCTTGTGATGGTTCCCTTCCATCCCCTACTTCCTCCAATACTCATACATTTCCTAAAGCTTCTGAGTCTTTCAAATCTTTCACAGAACCTTTATTCGACACAAGCCTTGATACTTTTCATGTGGTTCCCTATAGTTATCCTCTAGGGCTACCTCTTAAAGAAACTCAAGCTATCCTTCACTTGGCTGCAAATACTTTCAATGATGATACACCTAAAGATCCTAAGCCTTCATATGCTATAATCCCTACTTCAGCTAGTCCTCCACCATCTCTTCCAAAGTCTTCCATACAATCCCAACATGCTTCCTTGTCCTTAGAAGTGGCTCCATGTCAAGAGGATTCCAAAAATGATGAAGAAAAGAACATAAAGAAAGATCAAGATCAAGAACCCTCCATTTCATCCACTCCTTTTCCTGATGTCTCTTATCCGCTTCATAGTTCTTTTGATCCTGTACACCATTTTTCATGCATTCCATCATGTCTTAAGTCTTCTCCTAAGCAAGATCAAGCTACTACTTACACTGTTGAGCTTATTGGCAATCAAAATAAAGTTACTACACTTGCATTTTCCAAAGATGATACTTCCATTAAGGTTGTTAAAAATAGTGTTGTTACTTCCAATGTTAAGCCTATTGAAAATCAAAAGAAAAATTATGCACTTGTGCTATCCAAAGATCCTTGTCAAGATCAAAGTCTTCCATCTTCTTGTTCTACCACTCCATGTTCACTTCCACTTTCTACTCTTCCTAAGTCTTTGCAAGCTTTGAACAATCCTATCAAAGAAGGTGCTCATATTCAAGATGTCCACGATTCTATTGAAAATTCTAATGCTCACTCTAAAGATGTTGATATCCTTGGTTGTCATATAGATGCCGATGAACTTATTGATTATCCTTTTGCGTCTTCCACTTCCATCCTTGGACCTCTTCCACCACTACAAAGATCTTCATGCCTTCCTTCCATCTTGGGTCCTTATGTCCCTTCACTTTCCCCTCCTAACTCTCCTAATTTTCCATCCATCTTGGGTCCTTACATACCTCCATCTCCCATCTTTCCTCAAGATCAACATAGATGCATACCCTTGAATCCTTTTCATCCACCCACCCATCTAAACCAGTCGTATCCTCCCTCTTCCACAAATCGCAAGTCTTTTGGAAGTAACTTGAACGTTCAATACAAGAAAAAGAAGCAATACAAGAATCCATCAAAAAGAGAAGATCACCATGTCTCCTCTAAACGACATGGAGGCATAAAGTCAAAAGAGATATCTAAAAAAAAAATTACAAGATAAGTATGGGTTCCAAAATCCATCATTGAAGATATTATCTCTAAATCATCAAAAGGAAATAAAAAGCCTACGACTATATGGATTCTAAAGTCTCTCTTGAAAGAGTCTGGTGTTGAACAAAAAGTGAAATTGACATCCAAGCTTCCAAAGGCTTCCACTACATCTCCTTCCAAAAATATTCTTCCATTTCATGCGCCCAAACCTCAACCTCTACTATCCATTCGCCATATTCCTTCACGTATTCCTTCATTCACGTTTCCTCCACCCTCTTGCCACCCTTCAAAGTGTGTGTTTACGTTGATCTTGCCTTCCTTTCCATCTACCCTTTCACAATCATTCCATTCATTAACCTTCTACCTTCTATCCTTTTTCCTCATTTGCCTATTCCTCCTATCTTCCAACCTCACTCGCTTTACATAAAACCCTATCCTCCATTTTTCTCTTCCATGTTCCTTTCCCTATTAGCATCTTTGAGCATATCATTTTGAATCCTTGGCATATCATGGTTTATCCTTTCAAGGAGCATTATCTAAAAATCTTGCCTTCTTCAAAAAAATAAAAATAAAATAAAATAAAATTGAAAATGTGCCTTGGTGAAAACCTGGAAACAGGCACCTTGATAGCAAAAGTAAAGAGAAATAAATTCATCCTATGGTGAAAACCACTTCCTTGTGGCACCTTGGATAAGTACCATGATGAAAACCTGGCAATCAGGCATCATGCTTAGTTCTTCTATATATTTCATACATTCTATCTTCTCTCTTTGATCTTGACAATGTTGATCTATACATGAATATTTGACTATTTTGTGAGCTATCTTACGGTGATCTTGTTTTCATTCCTTCCATGTTTAGCCTTCATATCCATCTTCCTCCATTCATTTTTGCCTATCGCTATCCTTTTCCCCTTTGGTCTTGATCTAATAAAAAAAGAAAGAAAGAGTAAAACATAGTGCTATGAAGCCTCTTGACATGTCTACTCCTTTGGATTGCATTCTTTCCTGCTTTGGCATTACGCTTTTGTGACTTATCCTATGCTGACCTTTCATTGCTTGTCCAAATGCGCTTTACATGACAATTTTTTCCTAGCTTGGGTGTTCTTGAGGAGTTTGCCCTTGAGGATTTCTTCCCTTCATTATCTTTTATTTTCTTATCTTCCATCTCTTCCACCAGCTTGTCAATCCCTCTTGTTCTCCACCTTGCTAGACATTGGGACTGCACGATATGATCTTGCTTGGGATTTTGCAATGGAAAAAGGTGCTATCAAGTATACCAAGTATCAGAACAAGTATCAGAATCATTATCAAAATCAGTATCAGAATCAGTATCAGAACTAGTATCAGAACAATTATCAGAATCATTATCAGAATCAGTATCAAAATCAGTATCAGAACCAGTATCAGAATAATTATCATAATCAGTATCAGAATTAGTTTCAGAACCAGTATCAGAACAATTATCAGAATCAATATCAGAATCAATATCAGAACTAGTATCAGAATGAGTGTTAGAACAAGTATCAGAACACCTACTGGGGCTACACCTTTTGCTTTCATTTATGGGTCTGAAGCGGTACTACCTATTGAGGTTGAAATCCCATCACTAAGAATCAGAATGCATGGTCTAGTAACTAATGATGACTACAGAGCGTCTAGGTTACAAGAACTGGAACTACTAGATGAGCACAGACAAGCAGCGTATGATCATCTTAGAGTATATCAGAAGAGAATATCTAGAGGCTACAACAAGACAGTCAGACACAAAAAATTTCAGGTTGGTGATCTAGTCTTGAGAGAAAATCCTAAAAATCAATCCCATCGAGAATGCAACGGGAAGTTTGAACCCAACTGGCTAGGTCCCTTTGTAATCACTGCTACTTTTGGCTCTATTGCCTATCAACTCTCAACGACTAAAGGAGAACAGCTCTGAGAACCAATCAACGTTCTCCATCTGAAGAAATTCTATGCCTAAGGCATTCAATGCTTGGTAAATATCCTGAAAAAATCTTAAAAATTGGAAAAAGTCCTGAAAAAATGAACATCTTGGTGAAAACCTAGCAATAGGCACCTTGATGATTCACAAAAATAAAATAAAAAATATCAAAAATTCAAAAAATATCAAAAGTACAAAAAAATTGAAAAATAAAAAATACAAAAAAAAAAAGAAGAAAAAGTGCCTTGGTGAAAACCTGAAAACAGGCGCCTTGGTAGCAAAAATAGAATCTCTACCAAGATGGTGAAAACTCGGCAAACGGGCACCACTTGTTCCAAATGCTCCATCTATCAGCACAATCTTAGTCTTTCCCAGCTTTCAGTCTTGCTTTAGTTGTACATATTTCCCGATTTGTTTCAACATTTCCAATTTTCAATAAGTCGATTTGTACACCAATCAGCTTGCGCGTCTGTATCCTATCAATGTTTAACACTTGGGGGCAATCAATGTCATATCCTATGGCCTCCAATGTATCTTAGACGTGTCCTATCCAGTCAGAATCCTTTAAAGCTTCATGTGAGTCAGTCAGTCAGTCTCGTCTCCAGAAAGGATTTTGCATCTACAACAATGCAATCAAACATCAAAACTCAACTGAAAATAATCTATGCTTTTTTTACATGCTTTTATCTCCTTGTATGCTTACTAATTCGCATTGAGATTTTTGCATATTGTGTCCCTTCGAGCTCTTCGATGATGTCCTTTACAGGATTTAGAGGGTGATGACTTGGGGCATAATCTTTTCTTTGTCTTTTGCTTGTATGTGAAAATCTAACAACTTTGAAAATTTTGGATTGAAATGGTGTCCGACTATAAGAGTCTCTATCTTGAATTGGATGGCCATGCATACCTTGACCATTGATACCCAGACAATTCAAGGAAGTTTGATCTAACTATTGTCTTTTTGAGTAAGTTCTTTCTCCTACTGTGGAACACGATCTTGCCTAAGGATGTGAACGATAAAGGGTCACTACAGGTAATTCACATTGGATTTAGAATGATCTCTTGATTGTTTGATGTGTTTGCAACGCAAGGCGTATTCATGTCATCACGAAGTTTATGTTTTGATGCTTATACAAATTGCTATATCAAAATGGACATGATATTCAGATCATCTTGGTGTTTGTGCCTTGGTGCTTATATTTGATCCAACATTTCGAAAATAAATCAATATTCATATGTCCATGGTTGTATAACCAGTGGGTGTTGTATTGATTCTTGCGCATACAAATCGATATTCATATGTCTATGATTTCATAGCTAGTGGGCATTGTATTGATTTATTCGGTTACCTAAAAGTTCAATGATGATAACAAATCGACATATGATCAGTGACTAGGTCCTCGGTCTTAGGTTGCATTTCATTTTGCATGTCTCTTTGCATTTTGCATGTTGCATGATCTCACAATGGCTAAACGAACTTCAATGCTTAAATGATTCTTCAAATCGCATCTTCAAATCTAACAAGAGCTGAATCTCACATGAAGGTTCCTCCAACGAAGCAGCAAGTAGAATCCTTTTTCAGGATCAAAATTCAAATCTGAGATCATTCATATTATTAATTGCTTGCATAATCAACTTTCAATCATCACAGAAATCTAGTATTCAACTTAACTGATTATCTTACATCAAACTATCAAAATTTCAACTTGGTCAACCATGGTCAACTCATGGTCAAACCTAGTCAAACTTGGTTTTTTGGGACCTTCCAACAATGCAGAATGTGTTCTTGAATGTGTTTCACCACACTTCTCAAATCAATTAACATGCTTCTAAACTATAACGCTGACTTTTCTTGTCAGATTTCAATTTTAATCCCGAAGGGGGCATGGTATTGCACATCAATTCAAAGTCTGTAAATCAAATTCTATCAATCAAATCTATCAATATCTTTCATCAGTGATCAAGACAACAATCACGTCTAGTCGCTGATTCATCAAAAGTCCTCATCGCTCGGGGCAAATCTATCATCACTTGGGGCATATCAAATTCATCAAGATCCATATTAATCTGGTATTCTCCTAATCTTGTAAACTGTATCAGTTTTTGCAACCATCAGATCATAGTGTTCTTTCCTTCGTTCTTTGGCAACTGAAGGGTTTGGATGTGATACCTGCTAGTTCTGCTAAGACAATCGAGTCTAGAACAGGTCACTCACTTCTTATCAATCCTAAGGTTCAGAATCAGGTATTTTGACACTTTTCACAATCATCGGTTCATCGCTGCTATACTAAACATTATCTCTGGTTATTCAGGACCTCCTATCTCAATATCTTTCAATCGGTTTCTATCTTTCAATCGGTTTATCTTTCGAATCAGTTTCATATCTCTATCAAACACAGACTTTCTTTGAACCACTACGCTTCACACAGTAATTCAAAGAGGGGCAAAATGTAATACCTCAAAAATGGGCTATAAGTTCATTAATCTCCTACATCTTCAAATCGAACAAAATCGACATCGAAGTCCTAACCTAAGGCACATCTGAACATCATCAAATCTAATTGATTATCTTAAATTCTGCATCGGGGAATATTTCTAGCAATATTCCTAATCATCATAATTATCTTTAATTTTATAATTATTTGACAATAAATCACATTTATCCTAAAGTTTGATTAATTGAATATTTTCATATTTAATTAATTAGATTTAATATTTGCCACTTAATTATGTAATTAAATTTAATTATATCTATTATTAATTGTATTATTTAATTTTGACAATAAATCTAATATCATATGAATAATTGATTAAATTCTTATTTAATTAAT
Organism: Chamaecyparis obtusa; assembly: GCA_027943335.1. Lineage (NCBI taxonomy): Eukaryota > Viridiplantae > Streptophyta > Pinopsida > Cupressales > Cupressaceae > Chamaecyparis > Chamaecyparis obtusa. The sequence continues at coordinate 733,739 of BSBK01006836.1, forward strand.
TAAAGCAAGTTGTCATTATTTAATAATATAATTTTTTATAAAAGTTTGATTAAATAATTGATTAACCCATAAATCAATTGTTTTATTTTTAAAAGCAGTTAAGTTGAGCATAAATCACTTTATTATTAAATTAAATAAAACATGCATAATCATAAAAGCAGACAACTATCAATTATCAATTAAAGCTAAACTCTATTTTGAGTTAAAGCTTAGCTTTTGCATGTTTTTGTGAGTTAATTATCCTTTATTTAAAAATAACTCAAAATCAACCTGAGTTATTTGAGTGATTTATGGCTTTTTTTTTTTCATGCACCTCCAAAGCCCTGGATTTCTATAAAAATAAGGCTCATCTCTTCATAACTCATCTCTCAATCATCTCTCAAATTTGCATCCAAGCATCTCATATTTTTGCACAATCACGCTGGAGAATTGGAGGCTGAGGAATCAACTTGCGAATTCAAAGCTTTGTGAGATCAATTTCAATTGCATAGTTTTTATATCTTAGCATAGAATTTCATAGTTTTCATATCATTGTTAGAATCTTCATTGTTAGATCATTTAGCATCCATAGCATATCATTTTATCATTCTTATTGCGTAGAAAATATCAAAAATAATATAGATTAATTGCATTCAATTTCATATCCATCTTTTGCATTCAAATCCTTCATTTAGGTGTCGTCTAGGTCATTGATCTCGATTACAATCTGAGAACATCAATCTCGCACCTATTAGAAGGCTGTAAATCGCTTGGTTAGATTAGATTTCAATTTTGCACGATTTTGATTATCACTAACCTCCAATGTTTTATTGAGTGTTGTGTTTACAGATCAGGTACAATTTTCAAACACATAATAAGGCGTACTAGGACCCCTAGGGAGTCCCCATGACCCCTTTTGACACATTGGAATGCTCAAGTGTGTCTTAAGGGGTTGTAGGACCTCTTAAGACACACTTGGGCATTCAAATGTGTCAAAAGGGGTCATGGGGACTCCCTAGAGGTCCTAGTATGCATTATCACACCTTAGGACACCTACAGAGTCCCCACGACCCCTTAAGACACATTGGAATACTCAAGTGTGTCTTAAGGGGTATTAGGACCTCTTAAGACACACTTGGGCATTCCAATGTGTTAAAAGGGGTTATGGGGACTCCCTAGGGGTCTTAATACACCTTATCATGCCTTAGGACCCCTTTTGACACATTGGAATGCTCAAGTATGTCTTAAGGGGTCCTAATACACTTTATCACATGTTAGGACCCCTAGAGAGTCTCCATGAACCCTTAAGACACATTGGAATGCTCAAGTGTGTCTTAAGGGGTCGTATGACCTCTTAAGACACATTTGAGCATTCCAATGTGTCTTACAGGTCATGGGGACTCCCTAGGGGTCCTAGTATGCCTTATCATGCGTTAGGACCCCTAGAGAGTCCCCATGACCCCTTAAGACACATTAGAATGCTCAAGTGTGTCTTAAGGGGTCATAGGACCCCTTAAGACACACTTGAACATTTCAATGTGTCAAAAGGGGTTATGGGGACTCTCTAGGGGTCTTAATATGCCTTATCATGTCTTAGGACCCCTAAGGAGTCCCTAGGACCCCTTTGACACATTGGAATACTCAAGTATGTCTTAAGGGGTCTTAATACGCCTTATCACAAGTTAGGACCCCTAAAAAGTCTCCATGAACCCTTAAGACACATTGGAATGCTCAAGTGTGTCTTAAAGGGTTGTACGACCCCTTAAGACACACTTGAGAATTCCAATGTGTCTTAAAAGGTAATGGGGACTCCTTAGGGGTCCTAGTACACCTTATCACACGTTAGGACCCCTAGAGAGTCCCCATGACCCCTTAAGACACATTGAAATTTTCAAGTGTGTCTTAAGAGGTCAGAGGACCCCTTAAGACACACTTGAGCATTCCAATGTGTCTTAAGGGGTCATGGGGACTCTCTAGGGGTCCTAGTATGTCTTAGGACCCCTAGGGATTCCCCATGACCCCTTTTGACACATTGGAATGCTCAAGTGTGTCTTAAGGGGTATTATGACCCCTTAAGACACACTTAAGTGCTCCAATGTGTCAAAAAAGGTCATGGGGACTCCCTAGGGGTCCTAGTATGCCTTATCACATGTTAGGACCTCTAGGGAGTCCCCATGACCCCTTAAGACACATTGGAATACAAAAGTGTTCCAATGTCTCTTAAGGGGTCATGGGGACTCCCTAGGGGTCCTAGTACACCTTATCACACCTTAAGACCCCTAGAGATTCTCCATGACCCCTTAAGACACATTTGAGCATTCTAATGTGTCAAAAGAGGTCATGGGAACTCCCTACATGTCCTAATACATGATAATGCATACTAGGACCCCTAGGGAGTCCCCATGACCCCTTTTGAGACATTGGAATTCTCAAGTGTGTCTTAAGGGGTATTAGGACCCCTTAAGACACACTTGAGCATTCTAAAGTGTCAAAAGGGGTCATGGGGACTCCCTAGGTGTCCTAATGTGCATTAGGACACCTAGGGAGTCCCCATGACCCCTTTTGACACATTGAAATGCTCAAGTGTGTCTTAAGGGGTATTAGGACCCCTTAAGACACACTTGAGCATTCTAATGCATCAAAAGGGGTCATGGGGACTCCCTAGGTGTCCTAATGTGCATTAGGACACCTATGGAGTCCGCATGACCCCTTTTGACACATTGAAATGCTCAAGTGTGTCTTAAGGGGTCCTATGACCCGTTAAGACACACTTGATCATTTCAATGTGTCAAGAGGGGTCATCGAGACTCTCTAGGGGTCGTAGTATGCCTTATCTCACGTTAGGACCCCTAGAGAGTCTCGATGACCCCTTTTGACACATTGGAACACTCCAGTGTGTCTTAAGGGGTCCTATCCTAGAGAGTCTCGACGTCAGATAAGGTGTATTAGGACCCCTTAAGACACACTTGAGCATTCTAATGTGTCAAAAGGCGTGATGGGAACTCTCTATGTGTCTTAATATGTGATAAGGCATACTAGGACCCCTAGGGAGTCCCCATGACCCCTTTTGATGCATTAGAATGCTTAAGTGTGTCTTAAGGGGTCTTAGGACCCCTTAAGACACATTGAGCATTCTAATGTGTCAAAAAGACCCCTTAAGACACACTTGAGCATTCCAATGCATCAAAAGGGGTCATGGGGACTCCCCAGGTGTCCTAATGCACATTAGGACACCCAGGGAGTCCCCATGACCTTTTTCGACACATTAGAATGGTCAAGTGTGTCTTATAGGGTCCTACAACCCCTTAAGACATATTTGAGCATTCCAATGTGTCAAAAGGGGTCATCGGGACTCCCTAGGGGTCCTAACATATGATAAGGCATACTAAGAACCCTAGGGAGTCCCAATGACCCCTTTTGACACATTGAAATCCTCCAGTGTGTCTTAAGGGGTCCTACGACCCCTTAAGACACACTTGAGCTTTCCAATGTGTCAAAAGGGGTCATGGGAACTCCCTAGGTGTCCTAATGCATGATAAGGAGTACTAGGACCCCTAAGGAGTCCCCATGACCCTTTTTGACACATTGGAATGCTCAAGTGTGTCTTAAGGGGTATTAGGACCCCATAAGACACACTTGAGCATTCTAATGCGTTAAAAGGGGTCATGGGGACTCCCTAGGCATCCTAGAGCATGATAAGGCATACAAGGACACCTAGGGAGTCCCCATGACCCCTTTTGACACATTCAAATGCTCAAGTGTGTCTTAAGGGGTCCTAATACCCCTTAAGACACACTTGAGCATTCTAATGTGTCAGATAAGGTGTACTAGGACCCCTAGGGAGTCCCCATGACCCTTTTTGATACATTAGAATGCTCAAGTGTGTCTTAAGGGGTCCTACGACCCCTTAAAACACACTTGAGCATTCCAATGTGTCTGAAGCAATCATGGGGACTCTCTATGGGTCCTAAGGCATGATAAGGCATACTATGACCCCTAGGGAGTCTCCATGACCCCTTTTGACGTATTAGAATGCTCAAGTGTGTCCTAAGGGGTCCTACAACCCTTTAAGACACACTTGAGCATTCCAATGTGTCTTAAGGGTTCATGGGGACTCTTTAGGTGTCCTAATGTGTGATAAGGTGTACTAGTACCCCTAGGGAGTCCCCAGAACCCCTTTTGACACATTAGAATGCTCAAGTGTGTCTTAAGTGGTATTAGGATCCTAGGACCGCTTAAGACACACTTGAGCATTCCAATGGACCCCTAGGGAGTCTCTCTCTGCCTCCAGTGAACTATTCTTCAAAGCCTCCATTTCTGCATAGCTAGGGTTTACGATGCCTGTAAAAGGCACATTTAATACAAAGATTTAGCTGACGACCTTTAAAGACCTAAAAGAAATGAGAAAAAAATTTAGGCCAAAAATACATACCGCATTTCTGTATGTAGTACCGTAAGCTTGAACAATCCAGCTGGCTTCCTCTGCTAAGGCACAAAGAACTTCATTAATGTATGCTCTAGGAGGAAGATTATAATTTCCATATTTCTGCAAGAGTTTCTCCTTAATTTGTAATATTATATATAATATATTAGTATACATTAGTGTATATATATATATATATATATATATATATATATATATATATTATATACATGTTAGTATATATTATACATTAGTATATATATAATATATTATATATATTAGTATATTTAATACATTAATATATATAATACATTAGTCTATTATAATACATTAGTACATATATAATATACATTATATATATCATATGCCTCTTTTTTATAGATATATTATATGCATAAATATATGTAAAAGTTCAATTGTTTTCATTTGCTCCCGCCGGTTTTTCATTGGCAGGAGAATATCGGGTACCCGATTTTTCCCAGGCAATATTTGACCAAAATATTCCCTGTCCCCATAGAGCAGACAATCACAAGATTTTATAATTTTTTCACGCGTTGCAAAACAAAAAATGTGATTTGGGGCCCATTGTTTGATTTTTGTCGACTTGTGGTCTCACCATGGGAAGCACTAGTCGTCGAAAGGCTAAACGCAACAGGAAGCTGACAGATGATGAAATTTAGGCATATAGGGAAAAAGATAAGGAAAATCACCGAAGAAGGAGAGAAGGTATGTTAAACATTAATCAAGGTGACCCCGTAAATGTAGTTGTAAGTGAAGAGGATGTTCAATTTGAAAATGCATAGATGGAGATTGAAAATGTAGACTTTGGGAACGAAAATGTTGCACAAGAACCACATGAATGTTATACATCTCCAAATTATATGCGAAATGAAGTCCCTTGCAATAAAGATAATCAATCTTCAAATTTGGGGCTTTCAAGAACACCTAAATGGTTAATTGAAATTGAGGAGAACATTATGAATAATTGGGAAGGAAAGAGGTCACATAGAACCGTTAGGTTGTGGGCTTCAAGACTTTATGATCAATTTTTTCGAAACAAGACATTGGTTGAGAAATGTCAAATTTTTGTGCAGTTGTTAAAGATGCAAAAGATGAGACCTATGCTTGTGAAATTGAAGATTTGTGTGAACAAGAAAATGGAGAGAAATGCCATTATTGTGAAGAATCTTTTCAATGCTCTCAATAGCATTGGGAAGACTAGCAGAGTAAAAGACAAGAGAGTTTCTCAGAGGGTTATTACAACCTCCTTAGTAAGTCATCAGTTGAGAAAGGCTCGTTTGATGAGACAAACTTGTGTTGACTTCAATATAGACCATAAAATTTTGGGTAGAGCACTTGAAAGAAGAGAAGGACTTGATGATCCCCTTCAAATTGATACATGGGCTTATGGTGGGAGACTTCCATGTTTCGATAAGAAGCTAACAGATGTTGTCAAGGATGAAATTCAACAATTTTGGGATGCTAACTCAAGAGTGTCACCAAATGTGAAAGATGTCTTGAATTTGAGAGTTGGCAATTGAGACCGCACTCCACATCCTAAACATTATGTGGGGGTAAGTCAAACAATGTTGTATAAATTTTTTTGTGAGACACATCCAACATTGAAAATATCACAAAGGTCTTTTGAATCTGTGAAGCCATTTTATTGTGTACCCCTTAAGGTTTGAAATACATGTTGTTGCAAATATAATGTTGAGTTTTCAATGCATCATGAATTATTACGGTCCATTCATTCTACTTTGCATACTAATGAAATGCTAGAGGATTGTGGTGCAAGTGGTCTTCCCAAATCATCAAGAGACTTGCTAGATCAATTTTTATGTCAAAGAGATGATGGTTGTTTATTTTATAAAAAAGATTGCTTAAATGCCAAGTGCTCAGAATGTGGCGGCTTGTCCAAGTTTAGAACATGTTTTCATGAGGGTTTGGAACACAATTTTGGAAAGACACTCATCCAAAAAAGGTATATGAAACAATGAAATATACATTGAAGAGTAGACGTGAAGGCTTTAGATGTGAGTTAGTTGCAAATGAATACAATGTTGCTGATTTTATCTCAGATTTCAAGACAAATCTTTTTTACAAGTATGCAAGGCATAGTCACAGGTCTCAATGGTTGGATCAACAATTCAGGACATGTAAGGACACTTTCCCCATTGGAACTATTATATCCATTGTAGACTTTGCGGAGAACTATACATTGCAGCCCCAAAATGAGACTCAAGCTCAATATTACAATTTGATTCAGGTTGCTATTTTTGTACACATCACATATAGACATTCCCCTGACAGCACAAAAGATGAGTGAAAGATAATCGGAGAGTACCATTTTTATATGAGTGACAACAGGTCTCACTCTCATGAGTTTGTTCAACATTGTTTCCAGAACTATTTTGACTTCTTTCAGGAAAATGGTATTGCTATGGATAGGCATCTCATTTGGTCGGATAATTGCACCGGTCAATTTAAGAATGCTAGAATGTTTTATTGGTTGTGTAGAATGCATGTGGAGAGAGGTGTACCTCATATTTGGAGTTTTTTTGAGTCAGGGCATGGGAAAGGGGAGCATGATGGAGCAGGTGCGTGTGTGAAGAGAGCTCTAGTTAAGGAGCAATTGAGGATTTTAGGTGCTGTACTTCTTGATGCTCATTCTATTATTGATTGGTGTACTTTAGCATTGTCACAGGGGGGGACTCTTGATTCTACAATGCGTAGATTCTTTTGGTTGTTTGAGGAGGGAACTACAGGAGATAGATTGGATTGTCAAACAATGAAAGACTCTTCAAAAATGCATTCATTCCGAAGCTCCAATAGTAGTACATGGACCATTTGGACACGAGAGTTGGCTTGTTTTTGCCCCATGTGTTTTCAGTATGATTGGGATCATTATGAGTCAAGTGAGTGGGTGGATACATGGGTTCCACAGTATCTGACTCCTTTATCTTTGACACTCTCTATAAGAAATGATGACATGGACACTTCAGTTGACTATGACCATCTTTCAGATCTTTTGAAGCCGGGAGATGTTTTTGCATTGGTTGCACCACAGGGGAATGATGAGAGGTCAGATTATTGGTTAGCACGTTGTGTACAAGGTAAACAGAAGCTTGTACAACTGATGACAGATGGTGATGGGTTCACATATCCTACTGGTTCAGTTGTTGTTGCGGGAACATGGTTGCGAACATACATGATTAGAAAGAATGGAGTTCCCGCATTTGAAGACTATGAGAAGCACAAAACTATTCTGATGTATTCACACCTTGTTATAGCAACAAATGTCAAGTTGTCAAAGCATCATGGAAGACCAAAGACAAAAGAACTTTGGACTATTACTACTGCTGATCATGAAGCACTATTGGAGACCCTGAAGCAAAGAGATGACCCTTCAGGAACACTTGACTAGGTAATAAGTTAACTTAGTGCACTATTTTCTAAGTTCATTAAGCTTAATTTCAATACATTAATTTGACCTTTCTTAGATTGTATTTTGAGTCAATAAACTTGGTTTTGTATGTGGAATGTAACTTGTGCAGGAGCACCTATGAAGACACCTACGGTCACCATGGATCCAATCAGAGATAGAAGGACAAAAGGATCCTTAATGGTTAATTGAGATCTTTTGAAGCCTATAATGGCAATTTGTAACAATCAATTTGATTTAAAAGTTAAATGTCCTTAAACTCTTCGTAAGGACTTATGACCAAAATCATGTATGGGTGGCCAATAGTGCCAAGAAGAGATATTACATGTCATATACTTATGTCATTTGCATGGTTTGAATTCTTACATGTTTGATTGTTGTTTGTAATGCTTTAAGGATATTATTTTTTATCATTTCAAAAAATCTATAAAAGTTAAACCTCAAACGTAATAAGCTCCATAGTTCAAATTTAACAAGCTTAATCATGATTAATTTCACAGTTCAAATTTCAAACATACCACTAACAGTCAGTTGAAAGTGGCTCGTATCTCAGACCTCATGAGAGGTATTGAAAAATTGTCAGGTGCTATAGGATCATGTTTTCAAGGTCTACAATAACCTCTCTCAGTTTTGGGCAATTCGACTTCATTTGCATTTGGCAAGGCGATCTCAATCGATGCCAAAACTTGTAGTGAGGGTCAGTTGAAAGTGGCTCAGTACCGTATCTTTCAAACCGTTTGACCTGGCATTGAACCGTCTACTCCATTAGCTTTGGTTGGCTGGGTAAACACCAATGACAACCCCATTTTTCCCATAGAGTCACCGAAATGCTCGCGACCACGCTCGACCCAAGTGACCCCAAGGTGCACTAAGCACGATTGGGTCGGGATCTTCTGGGGCTCGTATCTTGGACCTCGTGAGAGGTATCAACAAACTATTAGGTGTTACAAGATCATGATTTTGAGGTCTACAATAACCTCTCTCAGCTTTGGGCGATTTGACTTCGTTTGCATTTGGCAAGGCGATCTCAGTTGATGCCAAAACTTGCAGCGAGGGTCAGTTGAAAGTGGCTCAGCAACGTATCTTTCAAACTGTCTGACCTGGCATCGAATCATCATCTCCATCAGCTTTGGTTGGCCAGGTAAACACTAGTGACAACCCTGTTCTTCCCACAGAGTCACCGGAACGCTCGCGACCACGCTCGACCCAAGTGACCCCAAGGTGCAGTAAGCACGATTGGGCAATGATCTTCTGGGGCTTGTATCTTGGACCTCATGAGAGGTATTGAAAAAATATCAGGTGTTACAAGATCATTTTTTTGAGGTCTACAATAACCTCTCTTAGTTTTGGGCGATTCAACTTCATTTGCATTTGGCAAGGCGATCTCAGTCGATGCCAAAACTTGCAGTGAGGGTCAGTTGAAAGTGGCTTAGCAGCATATCTTTCAAACCATCTGACCTGACATCAAACCATCTACTCCATCAGCTCTGGTTGGTTAGGTAAACACCAATGACAACCCTGTTCTACCCACAGAGTCACCAGAACGCTTGCGACCACACTCGACCCAAGTGACCCCAAGGTGCACTAAGCACGATTGGGCAGTGATCTTCTCAGACTCATATCTTGGACCTCGTGAGAGCTATTGACAAAATGTTAGGTGTTATAAGATCATGTTTTTGAGGTCTACAATAACCTCTCTCAATTTTGGGCGATTTGACTTCCTTTGCATTTGGCAAGGCGATCTCAGTCGATACCAAAACTTGCAGTCAGGGTCAGTTGAAAGTTGCTCAGCAGCATATCTTTCAAACCGTCTGACCTGGCATCGAATCATCTACTCCATCAGCTTTGGTTGGCTAGGTAAATGCTAGTGACAACCCCATTCTACCCATAGAGTCACTGGAACGCTCGCGACCACGCTCGACCCAAGTGACCCCAAGGTGCGCTAAGCATGATTGGGTAGTGATCTTTTGGGGCTCATATCTCGGACCTCGTGAGAGCTATCAACAAACTATTAGGTGCTACAAGATCATGTTTTTAAGGTCTACAATAACCTCTCTCAGTTTTGGGCAATTTGACTTTGTTTGCATTTGGCAAGGCGATCTCAGTCGATGCCAAAACTTGCAGTCAGGGTCAGTTGAAAGTGGCTTAGCAGCGTATCTTTCAAACAGTCTGACCTGGCATTGAATCATCTACTCCATTGGCTTCAGTTGGTTGGGTAAATGCTAGTGACAACCCTGTTCTGCCCACAGAGTCACCGGAACACTCGCGACCACGCTCGACCCAAGTGACCCCAAGGTGCACTAAGCATGATTGGGAAGCGATCTTCTGGGGCTCATATCTTGGACCTCATGAGAGGTATTGACAAACTATCAGGTGTTATAGGATCATGTTTTTGAGGTCTACAATAACCTCTCTTAGTTTTGGGCGATTCGACTTCGTTTGCATTTGGCAAGGTGATCTCAGTCGATGCCAAAACTTGCAGTCAGGGTCAGTTGAAAGTGGCTTAGCAGCGTATCTTTCAAACTGTTTGACCTGGCATTGAATCATCTACTCCATTAGCTTTGGTTGGCTGGGTAAATGCTAGTGACAACCCCATTCTACCCACAGAGTCACCGGAACGCTCGCGACCACGCTTGACCCAAGTGACCCCAAGGTGCAGTAAGCACGATTGGGAAGCAATCTTCTAGGGCTCGTATCTTGGACCTCATGAGAGGTACCAAAAAAATGTTAGATGTTACAGGATCATGTTTTCGAGGTCTAAAATAACCTCTCTCAGTTTTGGGTGATTCGACTTCGTTTACATTTGGCAAGGCAATCTCAGTCGATGCCAAAACTTGTAGTGAGGGTCAGTTAAAAGTGGCTCAATAGCGTATCTTTCAAACCGTCTGACCTGGCATCAAACCATCTACTCCATCAAATCTAGTTGGCCGGGTAAATGCCAATGACAACCCCATTCTACCCACAGAGTCACCGGAACGCTCGCGACCACACTCAACCCATGTGACCCCAAGGTGCACTAAGCACGATTGGGCAGTGATCTTCTGGGACTCATATCTCAGACCTCATGAGAGCTATCAAAAAATTGTCAAGTGCTATGAGATCATTTTTTTGAGGTCTACAATAACCTCTCTCAATTTTGGGCGATTCGAGTTTCTTTGCATTTGGCAAGGCGATCTTAGTCGATGCCAAAACTTGCAGTTAGGGTCAGTTGAAAGTGGCTCAGCAGCGTATCTTTCAAACCGTCTGACTTGGAATTGAACCGCCTACTCCATCGACTCTGGTTGGCTGGGTAAACATCAGTGACAACCCCATTCTACCCACAGAGTCACCAAAATGCTCGCGACCATGCTCGACCCAAGTGATCCCAAGGTGCACTAAGCACGATTGGGCCGTGATCTTCTGGGGCTCGTATCTCTGACCTTGTGAGAGTTATCAATAAAATATTAGGTGCTATGGGATCATGTTTTTGAGGTCGACAATAACCTCTCTTAGCTTTGGGAAATTTGACTTCGTTTGCATTTGGCAAGGCGATCTCAGTCGATGCCAAAACTTGCAGTCAGGGTCAATTGAAAGTGGCTCAGCAGCGTATCTTTCAAACCATCTGACCTGGCATCAAATCATCTACTCCATTGGCTCTAGTTGGCCAGGTAAATGCTAGTGACAACCTCATTCTACCCACAGAGTCACTGGAACGCTCGCAACCACACTTGACCCAAGTGACCCCAAGGTGCACTTAGCACGATTGGGCAGCGATCTTCTGGGGCTCGTATCTTGGACCTTGTGAGAGGTATCAAAAAGTTGTTAGGTGTTACAGGATCATGTTTTTGAGGTCTACAATAACCTCTCTCAATTTTGGGCGATTTGACTTCGTTTGCATTTGGCAAGGCGATCTCAGTCGATGCCAAAACTTGCAGTGAGGGTCAGTTGAAAGTGGCTCAACATCGTATCTTTCAAACCGTCTAACCTGGCATCGAATCATCTGCTCCATTGACTCTAGGTGGCTGTGTAAACACCAGTGACAACCTCATTTTTCCCACAGAGTCATCGGAATGCTCGCGACCACACTCGACCCAAGTGACCCCAAGGTGCACTTAGCATGATTGGGCAGCAATCTTCTAGGACTCGTATCTCGAACCTCGTGAGAGCTATCAAAAAAATATTAGGTGCTATGGGATCATGTTTTTGAGGTCTACAATAACCTCTCTCAATTTTGGGCAATTCAACTTCGTTTACATTTGGCAAGGTGATCTCAGTAGATGCCAAAACTTGCAGTCAGGGTCAGTTGAAAGTGGCTCAGCAGCGTATCTTTCAAACCGTCTGACCTGGCATCGAACCGTCTACTCCATCAGCTTTGGTTGGCTAGGTAAACACTAGTGACAACCCCATTCTTCCCACAGAGTCACCGGAACATTCGTGACCATGCTCGACCCAAGTGACCCCAAGGTGCACTAAGCATGATTGGGCAGCGATCTTCTGGGGCTTGTATCTTGGACCTTGTGAGAGGTATCAAAAAAATATTAGGTGCTACGAGATCTTGTTTTCGAAGTCTACAATAACCTCTCTCAGTTTTGGGCGATTCGATTTCGTTTGCATTTGGCAAGGCGATCTCAGTCGATGCCAAAACTTGCAGTGAGGGTTAGTTGAAAGTGGCTCAGTAGCGTATCTTTCAAACCGTCTGACCTGGCATTGAACCGTCTATTCCATTGGCTTTGGTTTGCCAGGTAAATGATAATGACAACCCCATTCTACCCACAGAGTCACCGGAACGCTCGTGACCACACTCGACCCAAGTGACCCCAAGGTGCACTAAGTACGATTGGGCAGTGATCTTCTAGGACTCGTATCTTGGAACTTGTGAGAGGTATCAATAAACTATCAAGTGTTATAGGATCATGTTTTTGAGATTTACAATAACCTCTCTCATTTTTGGGCGATTCGACTTCGTTTACATTTGGCAAGGCGATCTCAGTCGATGCCAAAACTTGTAGTCAGGGTTAGTTGAAAGTGGCTCAGCAGCGTATCTTTCAAACCATCTGACCTGGCATCGAATCATCTACTCCATTGGCTCTGGTTGGCTGGGTAAATGCCAGTGACAACCCTGTTCTACCCACAGAGTCACCAGAACGCTCGTGACCACGCTCGACCCAAGTGACCCCAAGGTGCACTAAGCACGATTGGGACGTGATCTTCTGGGGCTCGTATCTCAAACCTCATGAGAGCTATCAACAAACTGTTAGGTGCTATAGGATCATGTTTTTGAGGTCTACAATAACCTCTCTCAGCTTTGGGCGATTCGACTTCATTTGCATTTGGCAAGGTGATCTCAGTCGATGCCAAAACTTGCAGTCAGGGTCAGTTGAAAGTGGCTTAGCAGCGTATCTTTCAAACCGTCTGACCTGGCATCGAACTGTCTACTCCATCGGCTCTGGTTGGCTGGGTAAATGCCAATGACAACCCCATTCTACCCATAGAGTCACCGAAATGCTCGCGACCACGCTCGACCCAAGTGACCCCAAGGTGCACTAAGCACGATTGGGCAGCGATCTTCTGGGGCTCGTGGATCAAGTAGAAATTTTTCTGAGCAGACATTGTCCTATTTGGTATGGTTATGAAGGTAGACTGAAATGGTTGGAGAGGCTATCAATGCCACTATCTATCCAAGGACATGCCATCATCCTTGGGGTTCATTATAATTTTAACTATCGAGTCCCATAAAAATTGTGACTTGGAAGCATAGACAATATATGTAAACTATTCAACAGAATGCCCGCAAGCAGAGCATGACATATGGAATTGTAGATAGGAGTAGTAGAACTAGTAAAAGGTATCCAAAAATGAAGTTTCCAAAGCTTTGTCAGGTTAGACTAGTCGATGACAATGAGAATTGGTTTTGCACATCGACAGTATTGGCATTCAAGAACATGATAATCTATAACGCAATTTCAATATTAAGACATTATCATTTCCTGAGAATGCCCCAACACCGAATTTCAAGGAGGACCCGACATCTTCCTTGATGGATAGAACCTTGTTTCATGCTCAGTTGTTGGATTCATAGAGGTCTGGGACTATATCAGTGGGAAACTTAAGAGCAATTTTCAATACCAAGCTGATGATGCCTTCATGACGCATGATAATGCAGTTCTTTGTGTTGACATCAGTCATGATTCAGAGATGTTGGCTTCAGGTTCAGAGGGTGGGAAAATTGAGGAGGACGTGCTCGCAATTGAATCCCAAAATACATATGTATGATGGCTTCGACAAAATGTTTCTTGGTGTCACTTGCATGAAGTGGTATGTTTGTGGAGAGCCAAAAATGACACGCTCTAGTTATAGCACCAAGCGTCCAATCAAAACACAGAGGCATTAACACTTGTGTTGCAATAAGATCCAGATGGCACTATTCTATAGGAATAGATCCATTTTGAAAGATGTAGAGCACCAAGTAACATGGACTTTCATAACAAAATATTACTAAGGCACTCACAAAGGGATACTTTAATGTATTCAAGAAAGAAGATGTGGATAGACACGTCCTCAAGAATTAGTTATTATAAAAGGAAAGAAACTAACCGAAAGGGAAAAATAAGTAAGGCTCGTAGAGGAGATTTTGGGGGTTCCAGATTCCGCTTGACCCGAGAGACTTTGTGCCAGGGGAGGGATAGATTAGGATTTTTATTGTAATGCAGGGAAAGAGGGATTTTATTTTCAAATAATGATTAATGTACAAGAACATCAGAATCTTTGTTGTTTTGCTGTGTTTAAAGAAGGACATGTCAGCATATTAAAACTTTGATTTTAGATGCTCACTTTCTGATTGATATTCATCTTTGAATGATATTGGTTTCTTTTGAATGCATATTTGTTACGTCTGATCATCAGCACGATCATCTGTGGACTTTATGCTATAGTTTTTTGTGTATTTGGAAAGAACCATTCGTCTTTCTCTCTTAGTTTCTTTCTGTAATGCATTGTTTAGGCAAATGAAATTTGTAGCGTTTACTGTCCTTTTCTTTTCAGTAAATTAGTCCCTTTGCATCTATCTTTTGTTTATGAATAGATGTTTGTAAGCCTTTATTGCTTTTAGGTTAAAAGCATTATCATTTATAGTTTAGTTGATTCATTGTAAATCCTGCATGGGGAGCTGTACTCAGATAATTGAAAGGGTGCTTACGCTTCTCAATAGTGAAGTGACCCAACTGTTGGTGTTGGTTGAGTCTTTTTGTTTGGGCTTTAAGGGTCATTTTGTAAGCATTTCTTTCGAAGACAAATCTGTTCACCAACAAGAAGTTAAACCTCAAACATAATAAGCTCCATGAACAGGGTATTCCAGAGTAAAGAAAAACAAATGTAACTTCAACAAGATATAATTTAAATCATAATGATAATCATAGTCAAGATATAACTTCACCATTCAATTCCATAAACATGAATAATAAATATGTATATACAAAAGATGATGCAAATATAACATATAAATGAATATGTTCTATATATGTATCAAATGTATGTCCATATACAAATATGGCACATGCCATTTCAAAATGTCTACAAAATCAATGTTTTAAGGTGTACAATGTGGCATATATGTCATCTCAAAATGTGCCAAGTGTCATCTCTAAATGACCACAAAACTAAAACTGCATCCTATGCTGTAGGGGGATCATCAAAATGTAGCCTCTTTGAAGGAGTGTTGGGCTCTAATTGATCCTGCATAAAAAATGAGTTCAAACCAAAGTTAGATTGCTTACTTTATATGATTTGTACATATATATATATATATATATATATATATATATATATATATATATATATATATATATATATATATATATATATATATATATATATATATATATATATATATATATATATATATATATATATAATTCATAATTTTCAAACACTAATTTAATTAAAATTATAACCGAATACAAATAAATTTGAACGTGGTCTCTTGATCGCCTACCACGATCAGGTGTCCTAGCATAAGTCCTGGGTAGCGAAGGGACCATGCCAACAATACCAACTCTGACCTATAAATATATATTTGCAATAATGAGATTAGTAGACTGGTGCAACATAGAGTAATAAATCTACAAAATAGGATGATAGCATAATAAAATTACAAATTGATTGAACTAAAATTAAAACTTACATCTGGTGATCCCTCCTCTGGAATAGTGGGCTGGGTCAACAAAGAAACAAAAGATTCTCGTGGGACCTCCCTCACAGTTGGAGTAACCTATGAGAGTAAAAAGATTGTCAATTATATATCAATGTACTTCATCATAGCAACCCTAGTTACAAAATACAAATAACAATATGTAAAAGTCTACGTACAATTGGGCTATCACTCCGAATCAAGAGGCCTGTAACCCTACGCCGCCGAACCGGTATCGGGACATCATCAATAGCCACACCCTATACAATAAAGTGCAAGTAAAATATTTATTACTACACACAAGTGGCATACATATGCATGCATAATTAATCTTAAACAATTAACTACCTTTCCTTTGTCAACACCTAATGAAGGAACCCCCTCACGTCCCCCACTGATGTCGGCTATAGCCTGCAAGAACACAATAAGATGACAATATATATTAGTAAATGTATGAATTTTATTGCTCTAATTGATAGAGATTTAAGCATGTACACCAAATGATATAAAAAAAAAACTAATGGGTACATAATTTATAATATACCGTATAGTCATCAATGCCAAATGAAATGGCCGAAAGTGTGGACTCATCCACTTGTCTCACCTCCTCTTGTGTCATCAACTGAACATAAATGGAAAAAATATATATACATAAGTGCATGCAATCATTAAAACTAATCTAAATAAATAAATTATTTTTAAATTAAATAAGCATGTGACAAATTTATTTATAATGTTTACTCTTACCATATCAATAGGATTCAATGGCTCTACGTGCACCTCCTGAGCACTCTCATGAGATGTAGATGCTCCATGAGGTGTTGCAGCCTCTGCAGCAGCCTCTCCTGCATCTCCCTCATCAATATCATGAAACTGATATATATCAGAATCAGTAAGCGGTCTGAGGCACATATGCCTGCACATAATGCACATATGGGGCTCGCATACATGTGAACTCTGACGAGATGTCAACGCACCAGCAACATCCACAGGAGGCAACACTGACCTAGTATGTGTGATCAACTGATCACTCAGTAAATGAATGGCCCTAATAGTCAGTTCAGCAGCCTCATAAATGATATCGGATGCTGCACTGGAGGAGGGGGTGTGACATTAGTGGGGGGGACAAAGGTAGTGGCCTTTCGGCGCTAGGAAGATGGCCTAGTTTGAGGAGCTCTTCTACCTACGCCCATGTTGGGCCTCATACTCCAATAATCAACATGGTGACCAAGCACAAACTCAGCATACAATTTTTTAAGGAAATAAAATGGGACCTCCAAATTGCTATGTGGTGGTTTATCAAAAACCATCCACCAGCGATCCCAAAAGTTTGTGCGCATTGCTTCATTTGTGCACCATTTTATTGATAATTTGGGCTTTTTGGGGTCAACTGGTATTCCAGTTTTAGGATCGACAAAAAGGGCAGCTATATCTTCCTTACTTATATTAAGGGCCGCAATCCCATCATGGTCAAGCCCATCATCAAATTGGGCGTGCATATCATCACGCCAATGAAGAGCAACATTATGTTGCTACGTGCGTGTGTCAATATTTCCAACAATTGTATTTAGTGTGGCAAGCATGGGACCTAATGTAGGTATATTTTGATACATGTTTTGGAAACCTCGTATTGTGTTCAAATTTTCTTCTATCAAATCTTGTAAAGATTTAGGGTTTAGATATGGGGGATTATTTTCAGGATTGTTATTTGGAGGGTTATTTTCTTCATTGTTGTCAGCCATGCCTGATTAAATAAAAAACAAATCTAAGTTTCAAATATTATTACAAATATAAATACAAAACCCTATTTTTTTTTAAAATGCTACATTTTTAATGAAAATGAAATAAATTAATAAAAATATGCAATTAACTACTTACCGAATATGCTTGGAGTCGAATTTGGGGTTTCCAATATCAGGTATCCGAAAATATATCGGGTATCAAAAAAATGAGGTTAGAAACTTGAAGAAATCGCACTAGGAAATGAAGAATAGGGCTCGCGGATGTCGGATATATGCCACAGTTATCGGGTACCTAAAAATATCGGGTACCCGATTAGGTATGTGCTTTGGTGGCAGCTTTGCCCAGGTGTACTGACACCTAGGCCTACTAAAAAGTCAACAAGCACTTTCATGTGCTTTTGGACGAGTGAAAAGTGAATATTTTTCACATCGCCACTTTTTGGCCCCTCATGATCTTGCACAGACCCTTTGGTGAACTTGACTTATTGAACTTATCTAACTCTTTCCCTTAGGACCGTGCCACATTATTTTTTAATCAATTATATACTTGTGATTTATTAACTTCTATATTAGACTTGATCCTTCTTATTTTATTATCCTAGTATCTCATAAATATTTTAGCTCATACACAATATCAACTAGTTCCTAACATTCCACTTAGGAGCCCTAAGTTGAACCCAACAATGTTTATGAACTAAAGCAATGCAATCGTTACTGAAAGTTTGCACACCATGATTCACCAAAATAAAGATGATTGTTGACTTGGTGGTCAGAAGCTCCTTGGAGATTCGTGACATGGCTTAATTGCCTCCCATGGGCCGGGTTAAATCTGGCATATGTATCGGGCATTGACAATTCGAGGTTTTGGTGTAGTGGCAAATGATTCCAACAATGATTACTTTGATCACGTTCCTCATATTGCAATAATGGATAAGAGGAAAACCAGTACTTTTGATCAATTTTTAAATTGATTTTGACCATCTTGATTATAATGCTAATCGTTCAAATCTAATAAGGTCCTTAGAAGTAAATTTTTATGGAGTGAAGGTTCTTAGATGTGCTGTAAATAAAAGACAATTTATCATTAAGCTTTCTTGTTGACACACCCATCATTCCCCACAATCCCAAGCTACCTCTTTTATCATTCACTTCCAAATTCTATCTCTTTTAATACCCATTCTTGATTACACTCCTCTTGTTTCCCCTCACAATTACTACTTCCCCTATAGACTTTTCATTTGATATTTGAAATATGTGATGGTAATGGGGACCCAATGACTTATTTACATTCTTTCCAATGCCACTTGATTAGACTAAAATCTAAACCAACAAACATAACTACATTATTTAACTAAAATCTAAATCTTAACTCATGATATCCAATCACTACAAAATCTAAAGTGATCCAAGACATCAAACAAGAATTGTTTATCTACTTTATCCTAGACCTTATAAATATCTTTGTTCAAGATCATTCTTTCCACTTTGGCTTTCCTAACAATATGAATATCTTCATGTGCTATAATAATGGCTTGAGAATTTGACCTCACTAGTGTAAAGCCGTGTTGTCCCTTTAAAATTATTTTAGATAATACTTTTATCTAGATGAAATATCTCTTCTCTAGAAAGGATTTCCATATATTCGTCATATAATCTTTTCTCTTGCTCAAAAGAATAACCATTCATCCTATAAGGTTAATTACTTCTTCATTAAAATTTGCTAACTTTGATTCATGTTTTTCACCTAAAATATCTTTGAAATACGTTCTATTCCAATCCTTAAGTTGCGTCCCGATTTTAAATAAATTTAACTATGCACAATGAAAAGCTTTATTTCCCATAAACAAGTCCAACGATGCCCAATAGTCATTTATGTGAGCCACCATATTATCTCTTTACAACCACACATTTTCAAATTTAAATGGGCATATTCTTGGGGACATATATTTGGATTAAATCACAAAAGCATAGGGAAATAGTTTGACCTCATCAAAGGAAAAATATAGGCATCATAAGTTACTAAAGCATTTTGCCATTCTCCATAGAGAAGAAAGTTGATTTTTTTGTTAAAGTCCATGAGGAGATGCTATTCTTAGGTGACACTTATTATAGTTTTTACAAGGAGAATTTTACCTTACATTTGGATGAATTTGAATTGTTGAACTACTTGATTTTGTTCCTCTAGGATTTTGCCATTTATTTATTTTATTCAATTAGATACTTATGCTTTTTTAGTTCTATATTAGACTTGGTCCTTATTATTTTATTAACTTAGTATCTCTTTAGTCTTTTTTTTCATATGCCAAATATCAACTAGTTTCTAACATTCCACTTAGGAGCCCAAGGCTGAACCCAACATCAATCAATTATTATTAAAGGTTTGAACACTATGTTTTACCTTTACATTAAGAGGATTCAATTGATCATTTTTCTCATTTTGCAACTATGGATAAGAAGAAAAATCAATAACATTGATCAAGTGTTAAATTGATTTTGATTATCTTGATAATAATCCTAATCCTTTGGATCTAATTAAGGCACTCTATGGTAAAATTTTGTGGAATGAAGGTTCTAGATATTTGATTAAAATGTAATATCAACAAGTATTTTTAATGGTACATACATCCTTCCCCCACAATAAAAAACTCTCTTTTATCATTCACTCTTATATTCTATCCTCTCTAAATTTCATTCTTGATGACGCTCTTCTTATTTTCCCCTCACAATTGTAACTTCTTTAATGGACTTTTGTTCTAATTTTTGAAATACATGATGGTAATGGCATCCAATGATTCATTTGAACACTTTTAATGCCACCTAATTAGACTAAAATCTAAACCAATACTTTAATTTTGTGGATTACAATATTCATAAATTAAAATTAATAAATGTACCATGTTTTATATTTATATTATGAATAATATATTAAAATAAATAAATTGTTTAACATCTTTAATATATTTTTTTTATAAAATATTAAAGCAATGAAAAAGCAGGCAAAAATAACGGGAAAGAAAAAGCAGAAAAAAGCAGAAACGGAAGCGGAAAACCAGAATTTCAGGGTGAAGAAAAAGCAGGAAAAAGCAGGTAATAGTCGTGAAGACAACGTTCGAATTGTCTATGAAAGAAAAAGCAAGTAAAGCAGGTAATAGTCGTTAAGATAGTGTTTTTATCTTCTATAAATAGCTCTGTCTCGTTCATTTGCAGATAGTGTTTTTCATCTTCCATAAATAGCTCTGTCTCTTTCATTTGCAGAGAGTATTTTTCCTTTTCTTCTGTCAATAGCTCCGTCTCTTCTGTCAATATTCGTGTGTTTTTTATGAATGTTTTGTTCATTTTGCTCTCTTCTTTCTTTAATGTCTTGTGTTGGAGTTTTCTTGTTTTGTTTAGTTTTTCGTAAGATTTATCATGTTTTGCAGTGATGATTTTGTCTGGTTCGTCTGTGCTTTGTTTTTCTTTTTTGGTTGTTTTTTGTGTTTTACATGTTAAGAGGTGGAACAGAGGTAGAGACGGAGAAAAAGGAAGCAGCAGAGAAAAGGAGGCCACAACTGATGGAGGCAAAATTCTTGTTCTGGGTAATGATTTTTAGTTGTATTCGATGTTTTAGATTATTTTGATGACCACTTTCTGTGACTAGCTGCCCTTGTTTATTACAAAGACTAATTTGAATCTATTTGAATTCCAACTCTCATAAATTTTTTTGCAGAGCGAGGAAGGATGGAGGACTTGTTACAGGGAGCTGCTCATTTTGGATTGAATACGAAAACCACATATGAGAGGAGGGAGAGAATAGCACATACATTCAGGTATGTCTATCTGGTAGCTTTTTCTTCCGTCTACTAGCCATTCTTTACATTAGAAACTGTTAAAAACATTAGATTTCCACAATCTATTATGATGCAATTAGTTTCTGGATTCGATTGTGTAAGTTTTTTTAGCATCAACGTTTTGGATCACACTCTGTGATCCATCATCAGGAATAGAAAGTGAAGAATGAAAAATAAAATGTGAGGATGGATCACGGAATGTGATCCGAAATGTTGATGCTAAAAAAACTTACACAATCGAATCGAGAAACTAATTGCATTAGAAACTATTTTTTAATCTTAATTCCATATTCTTTTATATGAATCCTAAATTTTAAATGAATTGAAATAAAGATCCAGAATGATAGGTTGAGTTATCTATTTGAGAATTTATTGCGCTGTAATATTCTTTTTCTCTCCCTTATACCGGATCTAATAGGAGTGAAGGTTAAATTTTAACACTAAAGGGAATCTCCAAAATGTAGACCATATTAGTAAGAGAGAACTTCTAAGGAGAGCACTGAAATACCTACACAAATGTCAAATTCCAATGACATGCTGTAGGTCAAGCCTAACATGAAACCTCTGTGCCACAGGGGCAAGTACAATCTTATTAGGACCTCTCCCCTTTGCTAAACACGACTTTCACAAAGGAGTAGGTCATTTTTAAACTGATTGTTTTGTAATCTACGTCTTATATACATACATGAAGTAACTTCCTCTCTCATTGAATTCCACAGTCTTACATTAATGTTTCCATAAGGCTTAAATTTGTAGGATAAGCACACTATCAGATTCTCGATAATAGGTAGCAAATTATTAGTAAAACTAGGACATTTTGGAACGCAAATTTCTTACTCCAATCCAAAGTGTTACTGAAAGCCAAGGGATCAGTCTCATTCATCAGTATGTCATCTTCTTATTTCATTCCTTAAAGGCTGGGGATTGGTGTCATTCATTCTCTTTTATAAATATGATGAGTGCTTCACTACAAAGAACCCAGTAGTTATGCACCTTAACTTCACTCCTCTAGTGATTTCTGGAAATCGGTTCAGCTTGAGGGCACACAGAGAACTGAATTTAATGGTATCTCCAAATGGATTCTGGAAATGAGCAGTCTAGAAACAATGTATAATGGTATTTACATTCCGATCAAAATTTGAATGGTATTTACTGTCCTTTAGGCTTTTTCTGCAAAGTATCACATGTAATAATTTTTAGGTTGTCAAGTTAGAGTTTGATTGTTCAATATTTTTTTCTATTTCATGTGCTTGGTGGAGCAGAATTGACATAGCATGTTGTAGACATGAAAAATTGGCCAAAGACTTAAATCAATCAAAAGGTGCATCAAATCATCAAAATAGCACGGAAAATCAATAAATGGAACAAAGACAATTCAAATCAAAGGAAAATTCAATTAAATGATTAAATAAATCTTGAAAAGGGGAAAAACACTATGAAATTGATTAAATTCAATTAATGACATAGTTGTTGGAATGAAAAATCAAAATGAACCTCTTACCCTTTATGGCTAAATTTAATTACTTTAATTAATTAATAAATCATAATTTCTCTCAACAAAGCAAATTGAAGACAAAATGGACACAAATCACTCACTTTTGTTGAAATGGTCCAGCATTTTGAAACCATTTAAATGATTGTCCCCTCCTTGTCCCCCCATTTATGGACAAAGCAAAGCCAATTGACCTTACCCAAGCATAACCATGATCAACTCACTCTACCCCCTACCCTTGGGAAATTACTATAAGTATGAGGCATTTTGGAGAGCATTCCAATCTTAAAATTTCAATTGAAAAATATTGTTACTATAGTCAATTGAGATCATTTCTAAGAGCAATTGAAGCATTTGAGCATTTAGAGTTTGTCATTTTAGCATTTTATCATTGCATTGTTATCAATGGAGCTAGATTAAGCATAAATTCATCATAGAATAAGCATTTAGAAGCATCATAGCAGCATTATTCTCATTTTAGAGGTGTCACTAGTGAGGATTTGTAGCTGAGAGCTCACTTACCACTTCTTTCTAGAGATTCATGAGATGTTATAGATTGTAGTTGCATTTTAGAGTAAATTTCTTTTGTATTTAGCTTAAATTGTTGCTACTTGATCTTAATTTCATGAAGGTGTTAAACTCACACACACAAATGGCACCCACCATGGGGCTCTAAGCCTCATTCTATCATTTTTATCATCATGTGCATGTTTGTATTCTCCATTTTTCGTGTTTATGGTGCAGGAAACAGGTAAAATCATGCTTATAGGAGATTTACTTACGCTTACAGTCAGATCTCTGTCACCTATAAGCTCTGTAATCACGCCTGCTAGCTGGACACTTGCGCTTCCATCGACAAAGCCTTCAACCTTTGCGGATTATAATTACGCCTACGACATAGGGAGTATTGCTTATGTTTAAACTGTTGTCGCTTAATTTGAGATTTTGCATTGCCTTTAATAGTTTTAGTCATGCGTACAAGAAATTCAGTCACGCGTACAAGCAATTCAGTCACGCGTGTAAGCAATTCAGTCACGCATACAAGAATTTCATTCACGTGTAAAAGAATTTCATTCACGCATACAAGCAATTCAGTCATGCATAAAAGCATTTCATTCACACGTACAATAATTTTAGTCATGCTTTTGCAAAAAAATTTGTCACTTAATAGTGTATTCTGTTGCTTTTCATTTACTATTTTGCGCAATTTAATCTTCTAGTCACGCTTTTGATTAAATTGCCCGCGCCTGTGTAACTTTTGGTATCGCTTGAGCCCTTAACTATGATGCTCGCTACTGATAACGTTACGCCTGTACACAGTTTACTCATGTGTACTAGCTAGATTATGTTGCTTGATGTCTCTGGCTTATTTTCACGTTTAAATTGATAAATCTCAAGGACTAATTTGCTGTTATGTTGTTTAAACAGTAAATGAACGAGCATCTGAAGGTGAAGAAGCCAGAAAATAGAGTCAATCAAGAAGATAAAGCCTTGACAAAAAAGATTAAGAAGGAGAATCAAGCACACATTAAGGCGGTTCTTGAGACAACATTGGACGAAGATACTAAGGTACATGCTCTGTCACAGAAAAGTGCTCAAAAAATTTTTGTTTCTTTTTTGCATGCAAAAAAGAAATAAAAAAGGACGTCCTATTAGAGTATACCTTGCTGTCCTAAATGCTTACAAACTGAAATATGTTTCTTTGAATTGGGAATTTAGTCCCTCAGTTTGTAAAATTTACAAAGTATTTGAGTAAAAAGAATCAAGAGCATAATCAAATTGTAGTATTTCAAGCTTTTGATTTTGGTTTCCCCTCACTTTGTTTGTTTGTGCTGACTAACTTGTTGGTGGAGGGAACGCACTTGCTAAGGTAAGGGAAAAATTTGGAGATAGAAGCAAGAAAACTACTATTTAAAAATGCCCCTAGCCTTTGCTAACATCGGTTAATGTATTTTTCTCATCAATCTTGCACATTCCCTTAGCTTGTGGCATATTCAAAGTTCTAAACATAGCTTAAACATTAAAAGAAAAGAACAAACATTTCAATTATAAGAACTCCTTTGTCACGGAGTTGAAAAAGAACAATTGATTGTAAGTGTTTGGGAGAAATCCACTTTCCATGCTTTAAATGAACATGTTTAGAACTTAGTGGGCTCATCTCTCGAGATTGCCTTAAAGGGCCGGTGAGAGGGACAACCCAAAGTGGGATACACTTGCTTTTGCCACGAGAATCCGACCCACTATAAAATGAAATGCATGTATCCTTAATGGGGTGCATGACAAAAAGGTTTTAATTTCTCAAACTTCCTCTAGTAGTCCTCATGGATTGCGCAAAATCGTGCTTCAGTACGTGTGGGAAGCCCCTTAACATACTTGGGGGATGAGAGATTTTAATCCATTTTGAACGGAATATTTACTAAAACCTGGATAAAATAGCAAAGCCACCTTGTAGAGCCATGTTTACAAGACAATTTGACTTTAGGTAGGCTATTTGGAATCTATTCTTGTGCTATACTTGTGGAAAACATTGGAGAACATACACATTAGAATGTTTTTTAGGGACATGATGACAAAGTGATGTGTGTGTTGTGCTTTTTTTTCTATTTTCAAACACGTAAAGTTCCCAAAACTGATCTTATACATTTAAAAAAATTCAAAATCATATACCTTGGTCAGAGAAGTGCCACCTTGCACAAAACACACTCACCTATCAAAGGTTTAGTCACGCTTGTGACTTTCTTAAACACGTGTAGACACACTGAAGTCACGCTCAAAGACATTTGAGACACACCTGGTTAAACTGGAAACCCACCTGGTAATAGTAAAGTGTCACCTAAGAACCTACAGAGGACCGCCTAACAAAAACCAATGCACGCCTGTCAAATTTTTAGTCACGCCTATGCTCGGTTCAGTGACGCCTAGAAAAACAAAAGGGCAAATAGAGAGTATTTCCCGAGAGATTCAGAAAAAAATTGGTTTCATATTTGGATACCCTTTTTGGAGATATTCTTTATCAATGCAACAAATAGATCATATCCTTGAAAATCATTTGTAATGATGAGTCTATTTGAGAAAAAAATCAACCCTATTATGGAGAACAATTATCGAAATCAAGATCAAAATCTCCATTGGAATCAAGATGATGAAGTATCTGAAGATGAAGTTTTGGAAGCACTCCAAGATCCCATGTTCATGAAAATAATGCAATTAGTTTTGGAGAAGAATAAAGAAGCATATTTCATGAAGTTAGTTCAAGCAGGAGTTAAGCTTCCTCGTGATTTTGACACATCAACCTTGATAGAGACTGAGGAAAAACAAAAAGAGGCATCATCTAAAAAGTCATTGTTAAGATTAAGGTGTTCTTTTCTTTATAATGATGGGCCAACCACATCTCCATCCTCCTCACAAAAAGAAGCATTTCAGAGCAACAAAGTTATCTCGGATCAAAGGAAATTGCATAATCAACCTATTTGTGATCAAGATAATAAAGAGTATGTAGTGAAAAATACCGCTCTCAAGCAAGATCTAATTCAAAAATCTCCATATAGCAGGAGTAATCCATACATCCTTCATCCATCTCATGACCCTCTACCTTGCAAAGACCCTCCCATAGCTAGCATTCCTTTCATCTTTTGTTTATTTCCCAAAGCTCCACAACTATCCAAAATTCCTCCATCAAAGAATGAGCCTAATGATGACATTTTTCCCATTGACTATGTCTACCCTCAAGGGCTACCTCTAAAAGAAACCCAAGCTAACTTACATCTTGTTGCAGACCTTTTCCATGCTTCAAAGATCTTGGATCCCAAGGCTTCATGTGCTTCAATGCCTATTATACCCCTTCAAAAGGATCCTGCATCATACCTCCAAACATCCCCCATACATATCCAAACATCTACCTTATCCTTAGAAGTGGCTCCATGTCAAGAAGATAATACAAAGAGAAAAGAGACAGATATTGATAAAGATCAAGATCAAGATTATACACAATCTCCTCCCATATTTGATGAAGGTCCCATATCCCTCGAACCTTGTGATGATCCCCTTGCATTCTTTCATGGCTTCCAAGATGATATCCTTCCATTCCAAGAACAAAGTACCCTTCCAAGTTCCACATCTTCTCCACTTCCCAAGCAAGATCAAGATACCCCTTCCATAACTTCCAATGAGCATATTGAAAATCAAGAGCAAAATACCATCTCTACACAATTTGAAGATCTTTGTCAAGATCAACATATCCCATCATTTCCTTGTCATATTCCTCCATGTTCACCTCAAGAAACCATCATTCTTCCAAATCCCTTGCATGATAATAAATCCACTCAAGCTTCAGTTGATCCTATCAAATGTGTTCCTATCAAAGCTACTCATGAGCCTATTGGTATAAAGATAAATCTTAAAGATGAGAACCATGGCAATGCAGCTCCTTTCAAAGATATTGATATCCCTTTCACACCTTATATCCCTCCATTCAAACGCAACCACATACCTCCACTATCCTCCAAATCCATTTTGGGTTCCTATGTCCCAAAACAAAAGTCTTCATTCCTTCCATCCATACTAGGTCCATATATTCCCCCATCAACCATTCCTATCATCCCTAGTTATCCATTCACTTACCCTACCATGTATCAAGATCAATGAAGGCACAAATACTTGAAGAATGTCCAAACACCAATCCATATGACCCCTCCATATTATTCCTATTCATCCACAATTCCTAAGTCTTTTGGAAGCAATTTTGATGTGCAACATAAAAATCATAAATCCAAGAATCCATATGTGTATAAAAATCACAATGTCCCATCTAATCGACATCTGAATGAAAAGGAAAATGAAATATCCAAAAGGCCGCAAAGGTCTACCAAGCAAAAAGAAAAAATAAAATGTGGGTTCCTAAATCCCTCATTGAAGAAGTGCATTCAAAAGCATCACAAAAGGAAGAAAAATCAAAGAATATGTGGATTCCCAAGTCACTTTTGAAAGACTTGCACACAAGAAAAATCCAAATTGACATTCAAGCTTCCAAAGACTTCCATTCCATCTACTTCCAAACATCCTCCACTTTCCAAGTCTAATTTGGGTTCTCATATCCAAAAATCCACTACCTCAAAAGGACCCTTACCTCCTTCATCTATCATTCCTCCATCATTCCATCACTTTTCAAAGTGTGTGTCAAAGTTGATCTTGCCAACATTCTCATCTGCAACATACCTTCTTCTTATCCTCACATTCATTTTCCAATGCATACTTTCCATACTTCCATCCCTCTTATCAATATCTTTGAGCATCCTAGTCATACCCATGGTTTATTATAGCATATCTTTTAGAGGAGCATTGTCCAAAGATTCCGCTATTGGGAAAATATCGAAAAATACAAAAAAAAACAAAGAAAAAAAGAAAAAAATGAAAAAAGAGAAAAAGTGTCTTGGTGAAAACCTAGCAATAGGCACCTTGGTAGCAAAAGTAAAGAGAAATAAATCTGTCTTATGGTAAAAACCACTTCTTGTGGCACCTTAGACAAGTACCATGATGAAAACCTGGCAAACAAGCGTCATGCGTAATTTTTCCTTCTTGCACTCTACACTTGGGGGCAAAGTTTCATCCATTCTATCCTTCATCTTTCTATCATTTATCTCACTTACATCCATATTTCCTCTCTCACTTTTCATCTTGACAAGGTTGAACACATCCATAAGCATCAAGTATCTTGACATCCGTTATCCTTTCCATCAGCTTATGTACTTGTTGCATCCATGTTACCCTATCATGATCTTGCTTATCACAAATTCACCTTCATCATTCCTTGATAGTCTTTTCACAATCCAAGAACATCCCTTCATAGCCTCCATCACCCCTTTATCCTGATTGTGTTATCGTATCCACATCTCACCCAAATTGACCCTTGGTCTTGATCAAGATGAAGAACTTAAAGTAAAAAAAAATTGTTATCAGAAACTTCTTGACATGTCCACTCTTTTGGATCCCTCTTTTTCATGGCAGTAGATCGTTATCCTATACACTATCTAGCCCTGCACAATTGACTTCCATGGCTTATCCAAAAACATGCTTCACATTGCTATATCATTTTTCCCTTAGCTTGGGTACTCTTGAGGAGATAGTCCTATGGGTCACATTCGCATACTTCTTCCATCATAGCCTTTCCATCTCTAATCCATCAGCTTGAAAATCCATCCTTCATGTCCTATATCTTGCTAAGACATTGGGGGCAAACCAATGTGATCTTGTTTGAGAGTTGGTAAAAAGGAAAGCATAAAATGCTTTGAGCCGCATCTTGCATAAACCGAGCTTCGGTAATATTTTGGAAGTTTGCCCAAGTCCAACATTTTTTCTATCCAACTGAGGCATTTGATCTTAATCAACGGATTTCAACAAACAAGCATGAATTCACATGAAGTAAGGCATTAACTTCAAAAGGATTCAATAGTACAACATTCAATCACATTAGAGAGAGAGATCAGAATTTTAGAAGAGAGAGATTTTCGTGAACCTTTGATGGATATCATTGTTCACTAACTGAGAATTTGATTACCACAACTTGATCCATGAGCCTTCATTGAATTTATTATTCAGGATTAAAAATTGATAAAACACTTTAATAAGATCAGAATGCTTGGAAATACTTTTTGAAAATCATGAAACAATGCAAAACACTTGAAGCTTTCTTTTGATGATCTTTACTTACATTGATTTTTATCACATCTTTTTAGCTAATCGATGAGGTTTCGACTAGATTGGCGATGATGAAGACATGATATTTTTCTTGTCTTTGAGTGACTATCTTGAGGGATATCCAACAACTTATGTGAATTCATCTAACGACGTGGTCATCAAAGAACCATCGAGGACTTTCATATAGGGTGGAAGGTTGACCTTTTTTGGTTTATGCAACATTGAATTCGTTGAAACTAGTATTCATACCCTCATAGTTGGCTTATTTGACTAGTGTGGGTTGTACTAGTTGAAAAAGGAGGTTACCAAATGTGATAAAAAGCGGTATTCATATCATCATGTCAGTGGGCAGTGGTGATTGTATCAACTTTCCGGTCCCAAAATGCTCAATGATGAAAATTTATCATCAAGGCATTTATTTGCTAAAAGCTAGTGACACTTAGTTGCATTGCATTGCATTATCATGTTAGATTAATTACATGTGCATTTTTTTGTAGTATTTTTCCAAGGACAAGGGGGTTCATTCAATCAAAATCTTGATCAATCATCAAATGGGGGGGGGTTCAATAAAGAACCAAGGAAAGTCTATAAATCAAATAAGTGTCCATTACATCATAGATCCATGAAGTCTTTCTAATCCAAGATACAATGCCATCAAAGTGATACATCCAAGTCCTAATCAATAACTGAAACATGATATAATATTAACAAACTGAAGGAGCTCCATAATCAATCATCTCAATAACATGTACTCTACCCGGGTCAACTCATGACTTAAGTCTAAATATCCAAGAAGCTAAGGTCCATATATATATCATTTACAGAAATGTGCCTGTTTTGCAAATCAAAGGAATCATATCAGTATTTTATATCAGTGAATCATCTTACGTCAATCAATCAAGTCAATCAAAGCAATCAAACCTATCATTATTTTTTCGTGTCTCTATGTCTTGAGAGCGAAGTATCAGTTTATCAATCCTATTAGGATCCCATATCGGTTTTCACACTGATCAAGATCAATCCTATCAACTGTATCAGTTTTCACACTGATCAGTTATCCCATATCAGTTTTACTATCCTATTCGGATTGACAAATCACATTCATTGGTACCATTATCCTGTTATTATAATCACTTGTTTTGCTTAACTACAACAGACCTATCTATTTTGGATATGCAAATTTGTGAGTCATGGCATATCATCAATATTTTTCAGAAATGAAAACATATTGGACCGACAATCAATCAAAATCTTTCAAATCAAGGAATCAATATGTTTTATTTCTGAGGGGGCATCAGAGCATCAAATTGGCATCACATCAAAAAAATTTATCAGTGGGGCATACCATATTAGGTTATCATATCAGTATCATATCATATCAGTTTCATATTAGGAGGCAAATCAGTATCAGATCAGTTTATCATATCATATCAGGTAGCATATCACTATCAGAGACAGTATCATATCATCGTACCAACTATCAGAGGTATCAAGGAATCACAGAACTAGAACAGAATAAGATCATCATACTAAGGGAATCTTTGAATCAGTGTTCTTCGCACATCAACTCAAAGAGGGGCATTTGTAGACATGAAAAATTGGCCAAAGGCTTAAATCAATCAAAAGGTGCATCAAATCATCAAAATAGCACGAAAAATCAATAAATGGAACAAAGAGAATTCAAATCAAAGGAAAATTCAATTAAATGATTAAATAAATCTTGAAAAGGGGAAAAACACTATGAAATTGATTAAATTCAATTAATGACATAGTTGTTGGAATGAAAAATCAAAATGAACCTCTTACCCTTCATGGCTAAATTTAATTACTTTAATTAATTAATAAATCATAATTTCCCTCAACAAAGCAAATTGGAGACAAAATGGACACAAATCACTCACTTTTTTTGAAATGGTCTAGTGTTTTGAAACCATTTAAATGATTGTCCCCTCCTTGTCCCCCCATTTATGGACAAAGCAAAGCCAATTGACCTTACCCAAGCATAACCATGATCAACTCACTATACCCCCTACCCTTGGGAAATTACTATAAGTATGAGGCATTTTGGAGAGCATTCCAATCTTAGAATTTCAATTGAAAAGCATTGTTACTATAGTCAATTGAGATCATTTCTAAGAGCAACTGAAGTATTTGAGCATTTAGAGTTTGTCATTTTATCATTTTATCATTGCATTGTTATCAATGGAGCTAGATTAAGCATGAATTCATCATAGAATAAGCATTTAGAAGCATCATAGCAGCATTATTCTCATTTTAGAGGTGTCACTAGTGAGGATTTGCAGCTGAGAGCTCACCTACCACTTCTTTCTAGAGATCCATGAGATGTTATAGATTGTAGTTGCATTTTAGAGTAAATTTCCTTTGTATTTAGCTTAAATTGTTGCTACTTGATCTTAATTTCATGAAGGTGTTAAACTCACACACACACATGGCGCCCACCGTGGGGCTCTAAGCCTCATTCTATCATTTTCATCATCATGTGCATGTTTTTATTCTCCATTTTCCGTGTTTATGGTGCAGGAAATAGGTAAAATCATGCTTATAGGAAATTCACTTACGCCTACAGTCAGATCTTTGTCGCCTATAAGCTCTGTAATCATGCCTGCTAGCTGGACACTTGTGCTTCCATCGACAAAGCCTTCAGCCTTTGTGGATTATAATTACACCTACGACATAGGGAGTATCGCTTATGTTATTTTTGCTTTCCAAATTCTTTGCAATTTTGTGTGCTTTAATTCATGATATATATCTATTTCCCAGGTGGCTATGGTTAATCTTGAACAAACTAAGGATTTCAATAAGCCCAAAAATAAAGAGGGATAAGAAGAGGAGAAATAATCAAGGCAACTTTCTATTTGTATTTCATAATTGTCTGGTAATATCCAACGAAAAAGTAGGAAAAAAAAGCCCAATGTTTTTTTCATAGCTAGAAAAGACAAACCAGTCGTAGAGGGGCTGACAACTATCCAATAAGAAAACTCATTTCCCAGAGCAAAGATCCCACACAAATCCTATAAGCTAAACAGACTGATAGCAATACTTCATCATATAGACAATCTTAGGGGTCTTACAACATATTCCAAAATGATGTACCTATTGCTTGTTCCTTTACAAATATTCAATGACCCAACAATTAAATAGAGAATAGACAAATTCACTCTATAGTTTGTGAATGAAAATGAAAAAGAAATGAGGTTTTAACCAATGCAGATAGGGGTGTCGTTAAAGTTGTAATTATCCACAACGGTGATAATGTGCTTTGTTGCATAGACGTTAAGATAAGCTTCATTTGCATTTGTAACAAAAAATAATGTAGGTGTTCCACCTGGGAAAAAATTGACAATATGAGCCAAATAAAAGGCCCCATTGGTTCCCTTTTATTCTCCATAGTGGTAAAACTGGTTCCATGTTGATAGAATTTTCAAGTGAAGATACACAAAAGCTGACAATTTACTTCAAAAAGCTAAAAAAAGACTTGCGTTTTGTGGAAAAATAACAAGACAAGGAAGAAAAGATATACCCAATTACCAGTACCACACCCCTAATATTTTATTTTTATTTTCTCAAATCAAAAAATTCTTGGCATTAGGAAGGGAGTTTTCTCCTCAACTAACAATACTTAGGAGATTCAGTTACATGTGTAAACATACAAAGAACTAAATCTCACATACCCAAATATAGAAAGAAAACACTAAGAAAAGTTCCTCAATAATAATCCCTTGAAACTCAAAGCTCCAAAAATAGGCATTAACAACACAATTTAGAAGCCAAAAGTTCCATAAAGCTAAACACCTTGACCAATAAATTATCTCTTAGATTCACTGAAATCCATACTTTTGATCAAAATATGAAATTTCACAACTTAAATAGCTTAAACAACACACTCATCAACACATTCAAAGACCAAAGGGAAGCAATCTTTTCAATGAAACTCAAATTTTCAAGTTGAACATATAAATGCTTCCTCACAATATAGGCTAGAACTCACAATGATAAAAAAATAAAACTATCAAACTGTAACAATCCATAATCTAGGACACTAGTACATTTTGCACCATTTTTTGACGCACTATTGGTCAAAGTTTCTACCCAACTTGGTCGAATAGATGACCAACTGGTTCATCGCTATTATCGGCATCGAAATATCATCCCATTGCTGCAACCGTTGAATGATCGATGCCAATATTGGTTGAAATCGAAGGCAATCTTGGTCGAAAATAACATTAGAAAGTGTTGGCATATTGGTCGATCATTCGACCAATATAGATTAATATTGGTCAAAATATTTGGTCACTTCGACCAAGATGCCAAACTCACTGCGGTCATATTTCGACCAAAGTCCGTCGCACTTTAGACCAATATTGGTCAAAATATTTGGCAGCTCTCACCAAGATGCCAAACTCGCAACGGGCATATTTCGACCACATTTCGTCGCACTTTAGACCGATATTGGTCAAAATATTTAGAGGCTCCGACTAGGATGCCAAACCCACAACGCCACATTTCGACACAGAATGGTTGATTTTTGGACCAAACTAGGCCAGGCTTTCGACAAAGGTGACTCGAAACGTTGACCATGGTGAGTCAAAATTTTGATGAAAGACGGAGTGTTTAAAAATAAATTGAAGATAAATATCAAGACTAATCACCAATGGCATCCTAATCAGTGATTAGTCTAGATATTTATCTTCAGGTGTCCACACTCATTATATTGCTTGTTGCCAACGGGTCCCTGCTCATTCTATTTTCTAGATTGCTTTGGGCTCTAGCAATCCATTACTCTTCTCTACGTGATCCATGAATTGGTAGAGCTTCCTCTTAGATGCCCACAACTCTTCAAATCTATTGGTGTGAATCCCCCAAAGGGTATTCTTCTCTATGGGCCTCTTGGTTCTGGGAAAACTTTAATTGCTAGGGCAGTGGCAAATGAAATCGGTGCCTTCTTTTTCTGTATCTATGGACTTGAGATCATGTCAAAGTTGGTTGGAGAAAGTGAAAGCAATCTCTAGAAGGATTTTGAGGAGGCTGAGAAGAATGCCCCGTCCATTATATTTATTGATGAGATATTACAAAGATTTTTCAGCGGGCTCTAGCAATCCATTGGCTCTGATCTGCATGAAACTGTGGGTTTTTTCATTCTATTTGAACTATTTGAGAGATAGGCTCTAACTGGTGATGCATATTTGGTTTGCATGTTTGCAGCGTGGAAGCAGTTTTGGGGATGTTGGTGGTGCTCATGCAGACAGAGTCCTTAACTAGTTGTTGATGGAGATGGATGGTATGACAACCAAGAAAACAATTTTCATTTTACCTAATGGCATTGGCCCATTATACCCAAGGATTTAATGGAGCCGATATTACAGAGATTTGTCAGTGGGCTTGCAAGTATGCTATTAGAGAAAATGTTGAGAAGGTGAGTTTCAATTGCGGTAGCTTTTGCAAACTAGATTTGGTTATGAATTTCTTAATGGTTTTTTTTGAACTGGTTTGTTAGAATTTTACATTTTTTGATTCAATTTTCCTCAGCTTGTATCTAATTATTTCAATTTTTCATGTTCTCTTTCCTCTACACTTTTACAGGATATTGAACGTGAAAGAAAAAGAAGTGAGAACCTTGAGGCAATGGATGAGGATGATAGTGATGAGGTAGCTGAAATAAAGGTTGCTCATTTTGAGGAGTCAATGAAATATGCCCGAAAATTGTCAGTGATGTTGATATTCAAAAGTATCAAGCCTTTGCACAAACACTACAACAATCTTGAGGCTTTGGTTTTGAATTTTGATTTCCAGATAGACCTGCTGCTGCTTCTGTTGCTGCTTCAGATGTATTTGCTATAGCAGATAATAAAGATGACACTGACTTATACAGTTAGGAAACTTAGTACACAATTGTCATCTTAATGAAGTGACAAATGTGTCTGTTCTAGCAGGGACTTTCCGCTGACAAATAGCCAATGCTATTCAATTTGTCTCTGGCTATGGAAACTTAGCTATGGAAACTTTTTCTCAAGTGGTAGATAATGCTACGAAAACCTTGCTTTTAAAAAAAAAATTCCTGCTGGAAAATATTCTATACTAAATCAATTCTACAACAAAGAAAGTCTAGTTCAACTAATAGCTACAAAAAATAAGTGAGAACCCCGAGGCAATGGATGAGGATGATAGTGATGAGGTAGCTGAAATAAAGGCTGCTCATTTTCAAGAGTCAATGAAATATGCCCGAAAAGTGTCTGTGATGTTGATATTCAGAAGTTTAAGCCTTTGCACAAACACTACATCAATCTTGAGGCTTTGGTTCTGAATTTCAATTTCTAGATAGACCTGATGTTGCTTCTGCTGCTGCTTCGAATGTATTTGCTACAACAAATAATAAAGATGACAATGACTTATACAGTTAGGAAACTTAGTACACAATTGTCATCTTAATGAGATCTGCCAAGTATGGTGTGCATCCATTTTATGGAGATCTGCCAAGATGATTTCCCCCTCCAAGATGATGTGCATCCATTTTATGGAGATCTGCTAAATGTTTTATATGATAAAGATCACTACAATTTGGCCCTTGGCTAGATCAATATTGCTCACAATCTCATTTCCAAAGTGGCCAAAAACTATGTTAGGCTGATAAAATATGGGGATTCTCTTTATCGCTGCAAATCTTTGAAGGTTGTTGCACTTGGACAGATATGTACCATTGTTAAGAGAATTGGACCAAGTTTGGCTTACCTCAAATAGTTGAGGCAGCATATGGTTATGTTCTTTTTTCTATCTATCTGGTTTTCACCACCTGTCGTTCCTTGCAATATCTTGCAAGGGTTCTATAAATTGATGGTCTATATTTTGGTGGGTGTCTTGTATGGGCCTATGAAATTTTTATCTTGTCTTTTTTTTCAATCCTACAACTAGATTTTGATACGTGGATTGCTTGTAAGGAACTCTAATACCGCCATTTCAATATTTCTTCATATGATAGTTTTCTATGCAGTCCCCAGTCTAGGCCTTATTTGTAGATTTTTTATCTCAATCTTAAAAGAATTAATTTAGTTAAATAAATATTTATGTCCCAAACACAATGATAACTAGGATGTGAATTTAATATTTTTGACAACTAAAGAGTCAAAAAAGATAGCAGATGGTTCAATATAACTTACAACTTTGTCCATGTAAATGTTGAAATCTAAAATTTATGGTATGAAGACCTGTAACTTGCAACTAAGAATATGATACTGAATAATTATGACTTATTTTAAAAATTCAAGAAAACTTAACCATTTCTGTAGCGATTACTTAAAAAAAAGTATACCTAATCGATGACTCAATATTTGTAACCTCTCAGAAACTTTTCCTTTCCACTTCAATATCTTTCCTTGATAATTCTTGATCTCCTCAGATCCACTAGAAAAAAAACAATGACAATAGAACTTGCTACTTTAGAAAATTGCATCAATACTTAACTTAAACATTATAGTCATGAAGGGTGTAACAAAATCTGATATGCTAATAGACAAACTCATTTTGCACAAAATGGAATTAAACATGTGTTGGCATTAAGTATGATTATCATTAGTGACAACACTTATTCAGACTCTACGTGCTTACCGAGCAGAATAGTGTTTACCGAGCAAAACAGTGTTTACCGAGCAGAACAGTGTTTATCAAGCAGAACAGTGTTTACCGAGCAGAACAATGTTTACCGAGAAGAACAATGTTTACCGAGAAGAACAATGTTTATCGAGCAAAACAGTGCTTACCAAGTTATCTTTCCGGAGTGATGAGATGAACAATGTTTACCGAGTGCCAGCACGGTAAATAGGGAATTTAGTCTCTACCGAGTGACACTATATCTATCGAGTCTCCAGTATATACTGAGTTTGAAACTACAACTGAGTGGTTAGTATGGACTGAGCCTCCACTTCTACCTAGTGCATGATGATGTCGAGTAACGCAGTGGATGCCGAGTATCAGAAAGTCACCGAGTTAGTTTGCAGTAACCGAGTCACTATATTTGGGCCGACTCAGTAATACTTGTGTTTGCTTGTTTAGAGCTGAATTTTCTATTGTTTTGTAATTATTTTGGATTGATATATAAAAAATGTTTTGTATCATATCCAAAGTGTGAAAAGGGTGAAGCGAAAAAGAAAAGAAAGGTAGAGATAAGCGAATTACAAAGGGATACAACAGTATAAGAAGCAGCAAAGACATATCTATCATAGAAGGTGATCAGTACATCAGAGAATCTCAATCAGCAAGCACAATTGCAAGTAAGAGATCTACTATTTCATCCTAATAGGTGAATCAGCCCCAAATCCTTTAATTGGGTAGACTTAACAGTCTTTGCAAAAATCTCTTAACCGAGTGCATACTTCTTTGTATGTTTGTAAATCCTCTAACAAGGTGGACCTAGCAGTCCTTATTGCGCCTAACAGGGTAGATCATCAGAAGTGATCATTGTAAGCCTTAACCAGCAAACTTTATACTGCAGTATTGAAGTTTAGTGGGTTTCATCCCCACCCTAGTTTTACTTTCTATTTGGAAGGTTTCTGGGTCACCAAATCTCTGTGTTCAAAGTGTTATGAATGTTTTATTCTTTCTGTTACTCATGCATATAGTTAGCTTATCAATCTAATGTCATTGAGAAAATGGCTGAGATCTAAAATTTGTAAAAGTTTTGAAGTTACTAATTCACCCCTCCCCTCTCAGTAACCTAGCTAGTCTTGAATATTTCCAACAATTGGTATCAGAGCTCTGTGGTTCTCAGAATAAAGTTTGACAGCTTGAGAAAAGATTCAGGACAATGGAGATATTCAGACTTAACAAAGTAATTGAGAATGAAAAGCTAGATCTGGAAATGGCCATAACTCAACTCAATGAAGCAAAAAAACTTCTAGAAAAGAATGGATCTCTGCAAGAAGAAGTAAGAAAATTGAAAAGAGAACAGGAAATTCAGGCAACAAGATTCTATGAAATCTTGGAACAAAGAAACAAGATGAAAGATGAAATAGATGGAAAGAACAATGAAATCCATAATCAATCCCTTTAGCTAGAAAACCTTATTAATAAAGTCTCCAATGCAAATGAAGAAATCTTGACTCTAAGATCAGAAAATGAAAATATAAGAGAGGAACTAAGATCTGAAAATCAAATCAATTTAAGATTGATGAGTGACCTAGATACTGAAAGGAAAATCAATGAAAGAATGTTGAAATCTCAAGAAGATATGAATCAGGTGTATGAATGAAACCTTCATAAGCAAAAAGGAAAAGTAGGACTTGGATACAAAGAGGAAGGTGAATCCTCCAAACAAGGTACTCAAATGAATCAGAAACCTACTTTTAATCACTGTGGCAAAATTGGTCATACTTCAAACAAATGCTGGAGCAATGGAAAAGAAAAATTCAATGGAAAATGCTACAATTGCAATCAGCATGGTCATAAAGAAAATGAATGCAAGGAGAAACCAAGATTTGAAGGCAAATATCACAAATGTAACAAACAAGGTCACAAGGCATCAGAATGCAGAACTAAAACACCCAATCCAGCAGAACAAATCATGAAAGT
Source organism: Chamaecyparis obtusa (assembly GCA_027943335.1). NCBI lineage: Eukaryota > Viridiplantae > Streptophyta > Pinopsida > Cupressales > Cupressaceae > Chamaecyparis > Chamaecyparis obtusa. The sequence continues at coordinate 773,083 of BSBK01006836.1, forward strand.
AATATTTGGTTGGGAGTACAACACTTGGTGTAGATGTCATTACTGTGGAGAATATGGACACATTGGGATGAATTGTATAAGGCATCACTTGAGAAAAAGGGATACTACCATAAGATGTTACAAATGCACTAAGCTTGGTCACATAGCTAAAAATTGCATGAATTTAGGCAAAGTTGAAGATGAAAAGAAAGCAAAAGAAGATAGCATCAGGAAGCAGATAAGACAATAGTGGATCCCTAAACCTACCGAGAAAACCAGTCCAAGTAATGAAGTCACTCATGAAGGGAGTGGCTCTATCAATTCTAACTAAGTCTCCAAGAAAGCACTGGAACTGTATCCTCATAGACATATTCCAAACAATTCCTGAATTGAAAGGAAGAAAGATCCAAATTAGTATGCAAGATATAGGAGGATCGCAGGAAGGTCGGTATCAGTTTCAACCAAGCAAGGTCGGGAGTAACATAATTTCATTCAGTTACCGAGTAAGGTCGGAGTAGTATGTTCCCCGAGTTGTGGAATCTTCACCGAGCAATTAATGCTTAGTGGATGCCAGTCTGTCGAATTCTATACCCTAATTCCTATGGAGCATTAATGACAAAGTTTTAACAAAAAGCATGAAATCAAATTCATTCTTCACCACGAATATCAGCATATTGAGCAGAAGAATTTCTAAGTGCGATCAAGTGATTCAAAGCAAAATTTTGCAGCAAAAATTTTTCAAAGAGCTACCATGGCATCATCCAGCACCAAAGTAAAGAAAGGTTCGGAAATGTTAGTTCATGGAGAATGGAAAGCGCCGGATTTCAAACTCGTGCCCACGATTGCAAAAACCCTAGATCCGAGTGGAGCTCAGTCTCAAATTCCTCCAAAGGTACTTCTTGTAAATGACATTCGCAGTCATTTTAGAGGTACAATTCAAGAGCTTGGAACCCTAGAGATAGATGTTGTTTGTGATGAACTGTGTGTTGATGGTGTTCTCAAACTGGAACATAAACATTTTCACCCACTTGCCTCAGAGTTTCCAGATAAAATGGATAAGATATATTCTAAGCCGAGTGCATGAAGGTAAAATTTGGCTTGAGCAACCAATGGAAATATCAAAGAAGATGATTCACCGAATCACTGGTCTTCCCATGCTTGCCAAGGCAAAATCTACAAAAACCTTAGGTCGGGTAGAGCTGGAAAAGGAAACCCTAGCTGAATGGGATGGTAGAGGTATGAGAATAAACAACATTACTAATGTAGAACTAAAATTTGGCACATATATAATAGCTCACAAGATATACAGTTCAAGTCGGTAGAATAGTGTTTCGTGTGAAGCAGTTGACCTAGCCTATAAAATTGTGAAGAACAATCTGTCATTTGACCTAGCAGATCTATTGTTGAAATAGTTCAACAAGAATATGGAGAGCATCCAAACCTCAAAGAACAATCCATGTAAGTTTGGCTTGCTGTTGGTTTGTTTATTTTTCTATGCTCAAAAGTTTTTCCCATCTAAAGGCATGGTAAAATGGAGAAAGGATGTGCCTATTCTTTATCAGATAAATGAGTATGTTGCAGAAATGGGTGAGAATTTTACAAGCATAATGGATAAATATTTTGAATCCTTTAAGGAGAAGATGAATAACAGATTCTGAATTCCACTAAAGTTGGTGGAAGATTATAAAGATGATGTTTGTTTTATGGTTGATTGTGATAGAGTATATATTTAGGCAGTAAGGCCCAGGATTGTATGGGTAAAACCTCTTCCTTATGAGGTAAACATTTATGAGACAAAGGATATAATTGAATCCCTAGTAAATCAACCTGTTGATCTAAAAGCTCCATACTTTGGAACATATGATGAAGCTAAGGTAAGAATTGAGCTAAGCATAAAGCTTCCACAGGCGGTTAACAAAGGCAGAAAGAGGATGGCCAAGATGCAATCTAGCACACCTCTAATGTTAACCGAGGACAAAGGAGAGGATATTGTAGAAGAAGAAGAAAAGGATGAGAGTAAAGAAGAACAAGTGCCTGTAAAGAAGAAAGGAAAGGTAACTATCACCAAGGAACCCGAGCAACCCACTACAGTATTCACAAGGAAAAGATCAAGGGACAAGGCAGGAAAAGTCAAGGATGATATAGTACTCAAAAGGACTCCTCCCTCTTTTGAAGAAAAGATTAAGAATTTGAGAGAAGGATCTGGAATTGCAAATTTCAAATCTCTCAAATATGAAACAAGGTCAGAGGCAGAGTAGCAGGAAATTGAAGATGTTGTTATTGAGAAAATGGGAAGATGGAAATACTCACCTGAAGAATTAGCTTCTCAAATCCCAGGAGCTTTATTAAACCCAATCAAGATGAGATGGTCCAATGCAAGACAAACTGTCAAGGACATCTATGCTCAAACGTTAAGGCAATTGATGCCAAGTTTGAAAAATGCTGAAATAAATAAGGCATTGATAGAAAATGAGTCCAAGATGACACTAAAATTCAACAGTTGCTTAATTTTGATCAAGGATATATAGTCGGTTGTGAAGAGTGCAGAATCTACTTGGAAAAACATTTATCATCTTCACAAACCGAGTATTGAAACTGTGATAATTAAAGATATTGAAGATGACAGTGATGAAGAAGATGAAGAAACAGTTCAGATTGATAATGTTGAGATAGAAGAAGCAGGAAAAGAAGCTACCGAGGAAGCTGAGAAGAATGTTGAGGAAGATGATCTAGTTCAGATAGCTACAGAGGTAATTGCCTCACTTCCTCACTCTCCAGTAAAAATTATTACATCTAGCCCGGAGAAAACTTCAAGTGTGATTGTGACAACTCCCTCAGATACATCAAATGTCCAATCATCACTTGCATAGCTCAATGAATCAATGAAAGAAGTGGCTACCACTTCATCTACCAAAATTCAGCCTCCTTCTTCCACCTAGTTGTAGTCTTCTGTACCTTCTTTAATTTTGAGTTTTTCAGCAGTAAGTACTTCAGATTCTACAATTGTAAATACTTCAATTTTTGGTTTATCAAATATTCCAGTTAGCATCCCATCAGTTGAAAGTTTATCAGTTTTCACTACAAGTCCTATTGTGTCTACCATAATTTCTACTACAAAAACATTAAGTATAAAGACTCAACCGAGTACAAAATTTTTGAGCAAGAGTGTAGTAGAAGGTATAGATCTAGATGAGGAGATGGAAATTCCCCAATTAGATTTTGCAAACCTCACTGCAGATCAAATGCAAACAGTTGGTGAACTCCTCCAAAAGAAAGCAAAGCAGAAGAAACTAAAAGAAGAAAGAGATAAGGAATATAAGATCATTGAGGATGCCAAGAACATTTTGACAGAAGCTATAGGTGTTGAAGTTGATTCCTCTCAACACATTTTGTTGCAGTTGGCAAAAGCAGTTAACAAGTTCAATGATGATTCCTTTGGAATAGACAAGTTGCTTGAGAAGGTTTAGAAGAAGTTTGATAATGAAGTGCTTGAGCACATTTCTCAGCAAATAGCTATCAATCAGGTAGGGTTATCTTCAATTTTGACTAGCATTGAGTCCTCCCATTCCAAGGTAACATCTCTTTTTGTCAAAGTCTGTAATGTTGCCAAGTTCTCAAAGGAGATCAAAGACAAAATAAATAAGATTGATGAGGATCTGAAGATTAGTGCACAAAAGTTGCAACTTGAACCTAGTTCAAGCTCTGCACATCATATGATAGTCAGATTCCTATCTAATAAGCAATCAGAATTATTGAGAGAAGATGCAAGGATCAGATCAACATTAATAGATATTTAGAACATGATCCTTCCCATCATGGATACAATGCAAAAGCATATTGCATACTCAAAAACATTGATCCATGACAATCAGTTTTCAATTGCAGATCACATGATTGAACTCTCTGCAGAAGTCCAAGTTGCACTCCATACATGCAAGATTCTACAAGAGAATTGGGATAGAACTCTAGCATTAATAAGTAAGGTACACTCTAATTTTCTCTCACACTTTGGCATCTCTGTGTAAAATATTTGTATATACACCTTTGGCATTATTGTCAAAAAGGGGGAGAACGTATATAAGATATATGAGATATGAAAGGGGGAGAAAGTATAAATAGGAAATATGAGTATGAGGTGATACAAGATATTTGTATATATACTATATGGGGAGACACGAAATGTATATACAATAGTATGACAAAGATAAATTTAAAAAAGAGACAGATTCAGCATAATTTTTTTTTGGCAATAAGTGTTTTTGTCACTAATGCCAAAGGGGGAGATTGTTGGCATTAAGTATGATTGTCATTAGTGACAAAACTTATTCAGACTCTACGTGTTTACCAAGAAGAACAATGTTTACCAAGTAGAATAGTGTTTACCGAGTAGAACAATGTTTACCTAGCAGAACAGTGCTTACCAAGTTATCTTTCTGGAGTGATGAGATGAGCAATGTTTACCAAGTGCCAGCACGGTAAATAGGGAATTCAGTCTCTACTGAGTGACACTATATCTATCGAGTCTCCAGTATATACTAAGTTTGAAACTACAACCGAGTGGTTAGTATGGACCAAGCCTCCACTTCTACCGAGTGCATGACGATGCCGAGTAACACAGTGGATGCCGAGTATCAAAAAGTCACCAAGTTAGTTTGTAGTAACTGAGTCACTATATTTGGGCCGACTTAGTAATACTTGTGTTTGCTTGTTTAGAGCTGACTTTGCTATTGTTTTGTAATTATTTTGGATTGATATATAAATAATGTTTTGTATCATATCCAAAGTGTGAAAAGGGTGAAGTGAAAAAGAAAAGAAAGGCAGAGATAAGAGAATTACAAAGGGATACAATAGTATAAGAAGCAGCAGAGACATATCTATCATAGAAGGTGATCAGTACATTAGAGAATCTCAATCAGCAAGCACAGTTACAAGTAAGAGATCTACTATTTCATCCTAACAGGTGAATCAGCCCCAAATCCTTTAGCTAGGTAGACTTAATAGTCTTTGCAAAAATCTCTTAACCGAGTGCATACTTCTTTGTATGTTTGTAAATCCTCTAACAAGGTGGACCTAGCAGTCCTTATTGCTCCTAACAGGGCAGATCATTAGAAGTGATCATTGTAAGCCTTAACCGACAAAATTTATACTGCAGTATTGAAGTTTAGTGGGTTTCATCCCCACCCCAGTTTTACTTTCTATTTGGAAGGTTTCTGGGTCACCAAATCTTTGTGTTCAAAGTGTTATGAATGTTTTATTCTTTCTGTTACTCATGCATACATTTAGCTTATCAATCTAATGTCATTGAGAAAATGGTTGAGATCTAAAATTTGTAAAAGTTTTGAAGTTACTGATTCACCCCTCCCCTCTCAGTAACCTAGCTAGTCTTGAATATTTCCAACAACATGGATTTTGGTGTACATGTGGTACATCAATTCCTTCATCAAAGACATTATCTATTACATTTATAATTATTTATTTAGGTTCCATAGCACTAGCATATACACAAAAAGAATCTGTATTAAAAAATAATATGGACACTGCATATATATAAAAATAACCTGTTAAAAAAAAAGAGGCCACTAAGGACAGGTCTCCAGAAACAACATTACCCAACTCTTTTTCTCAAGCCAAAGACTCGGTGTGTTCAATTGCCTAGACTAGCAGTCAATTATATGTTGAGTATATCTATCAGGCCCTCTTGTAGTTTGAACGAATTAAGAATAGAAAATAGGAACTGATTTAACACTTCACCTACTCAAAAACACAAACCAATGAAATAATCCACATTAGGCCAAGAGAGTTTGATGCATTCAATACGAGAATACTTACACAAAATGAAGTCGAATCATGCCAGACAATGACAATGAGAAGTTGACTATTGGCCCTTCTAGTTTTTTATTTGATAGTTGCTTGAAAATGACACATTCAATATGCACTTATGAGAAAAGACCTAGAATGAATGAAACTAATTAAATAATGAAGGTATGTTAGTTTGAGCTTCACTTGGTTTCGAGAATACTTTAATATTCTCTACTTAAAAGGGCCAACCACATGAAGGTGGAAGCTCATCTGGCCTCACCCCCCTCCCCCTAACATCAATCTAAATTCCCCCTTAACATCTAATTACACACTTCATTCATCCATTTATGAATTATAACATTCAATCAATACAATCACATAACATCCATTAATATGATATAACATTCATTAATACGCAACACTAATCAAGAATTCATTAATACATAACAATATTCATTAACATGACATATAATTCAATATTAATACATAACATTCATAGATAATTACTTAAAACAATGTTCATGGAGTTATAATGATAGTTTTATTGATATTTTTGTCACAATTTGATGTTCAGGATAGGGGGAAAGCACTTGCAACAACAAAGGCAATAGTTGTAGATATAGATGAGGATATCCCAGAAATCCCTAATATAATAAATATAGTGAAGATAAAACTAAAAAGAGTCAATGCAAAAATTATTACTATTTTGCATGATGCTACTACTAGCCTCACCGCGATGTCCATGACCAGGTAATTGAGCAAGCAAAAAATCTTGTAACAAGAACACATACATATTCTAGTTCACGACATAAAAGAGTATAAAACATAAACCTTTATTGAACTTTTGTTATAACTAAAGATTCATTACTGTATGTGACTGAATGTGACCTCTAAATCAGGCACAACACAACATGGTCATTATTCACTTGATAGAATTTGGGAGAGAGTATGAAGAACTCAATCCAAATTCCATGATGAGGTGACCTGTTGCCTCCTATGTGAATGGGGTGTTTGAATACTCTCAGAACGAGAGCCAACAGCCGGGAGACCAATTCAACAATGGAGGATTTGAAAGCAAATATGAGCAAAATGAAACTAAGCTAAGAATGAATGCAATTAATCTAGAAAACTTTGAAAGAAATATGAAATGCAGATTTTTATTTGATTTTGAAATAAAGATGATATTAGACTAAGAACAAGTAAGAAAATTTAATCTAAATGTGAAATGCAATTACACTAATATGAGAAATTAAACTAGATAATGCAATAAAAGAGCTTTGAAAATAATGAGATATGAGACTAAAAAATGCTATAGTGTAGATGCTCTCAAAAATTGCTCTTTCTGAATGAGAAAAAGAGGTTCATTAAATAGACCAAGCCAGAAGAGGAATGAAGAGTTTCTTGATTTGAAACGGTGGACTCTTCATTCCTAATTGAGACAAAAAGACAATGAATTATTTAGTTAAAAGAATGGAATTTGCCACATGTGGGAGGTGACCTTTCGAGTAAATTGAATTATTAAATTCAAATAAAGAGGTGTCCATTCAATTTAACTAAATATTTATTAATTCCTTTCAAGGGTATTTAGCTAAAGGGGGTGGAGTTTAATTTAATTTAAAGTACTTAGGACTTCACAATTAAATTAATGTATCATAGAGATAATTTAGCTAATAAAGTCAAAGAGACTTAGGAATTAATTTAGTATTTGATTATTGCAATTTAAGGTCTTTGCAACTGACATCAAGTCAAGTAGAGCCAGGTAGGAGAGAGAAAATTGCCTAGGGAACTAGGACTTTGGTGATGTAAAATCGAGATAATGCACCAAAATTGATGAAACTAAATAGGTGCCAATTTTGGGGTATTACATTTGCCCCTCTTTGAATTGATGTGTGAACAACGCGTTGATTCAAAGAATAGTTTGAAGTGACAGATGATGAGAATTTCTGAAGTCTAAGTTAGATTACGAAGACAACAGTCTTAGAAGAGAATCAGAATCGGGGTTAGATTGCCCCAATACCAATTGATGAAGATGTAGATTTAGGACTATCTCCGAATCAGGGTTAGATTGCCCCAATACGAAGCTTAGTCCTCTGAGACCCAGGTTAGATTGCCCAGATAACGGTCTAAAAGAGATTTTGAGAGCTATCTCTAGAACGAAGCTTGACTCCCAGGAATTAGGGTTAGATTGCCCCAATACCTAAAAAGATTTCAAGAACCATCTCCAGAACGAAGCTTGGCCCTTGAGGATCTGAGTTAGATTGCTCAAATACCTAAGAGATAGATGATAAGATAACAAGATGCGAGGCACCAAGATGCCCCTAGCGATGAGAACTGATGATTCAAATCAGACTGATTCAAGAATAGATTCGACAAGATTCAAATGATGTAATCATCCTGCCCCCTCGGGAGCCAAATTGAAAGATGACATGTCAGAAGGATGATAAAAAATAAGAGATTATAGAGAAAAAGCAATTAGACTAGATTCGCGAAGCTACAGAAGTGAATCGGAGCAAAGCAGAGGTCCTGTTGACCAAGTTTGACCATAGTTGACTAAATTTGACTTGAATTGACTTTGATGAAAAGAGAAAAGATTTGAGAACATGATGCAAAGATGAAAATCTGGCAGGAAGATGACACCAAAAGGCTGACTGCACAAGCATTCGATCCAAAAGGAGTCCAATATTTAAAACATGATTTTGAGCCACTTAGAGATGTCAGATTTTGATTTTGATCCTGAAAAAGGATGCAGCCAAGATGAGACTGGGACAAAAGATGAGAACCTTTGATGAACAGATCCAAAAGAAAGCAATCAAGAGAGCAACAAGAAAGCGCTCCAAATGCAAGCCTAGAATGAAAGATGCAAGTCTAAATGCAGGCCTAGGATGAAAAAATGCAATCCTTCAGACTCGGCTGTTGGACTCATCGTATTTATCATCATTGAGTTCGCTTAAGCATGAGACAATCACAAGATGCCATACAATTCTCCCCAACATGAGAATATGAATATGACATAAGTCTTAAATTTGTCAGAATGAGGTGTAAGCATTAAGGCACAAGAAGCTAGAATGACCTGAACACCTATTCCTTTTAATTTAGCAAGTTAACATAAGCATCAAAGCACATTTGCTAGAATGACCTGAATGTCTCTTGCAAACAAACACACCAAACATGTAGGAGTTCCTTCTTTTGCCAAAGATTGCTCGTAGTGACCCTTACGTTCACTTAACAGGACGAGTGTTTACAATTTCATCAGTAGCAGAAAGAAGTCACTCAAAAGACAAGGAGAAGAACCAACCTCACCAAAGCATCCATATAAAAGGAGTTGAGGTACGCATGGCCATCCAATACGAGATAGAGGCTCTTACAGATGGACACCCCTCTTAAATGAATTCTTTGGATCATTGGAACTAAACCAACAAATAGAAAGCAAAAAAAGCAAAACAAACAAACAAGCACTCAAAGAAAACAAAGCTCAACATGTCTCAAAGGAACACACATTTAGTTTTAGTTTCAGTTTACGTTTGTGTTCAAGTGGATTGAAGACAATTCAGAAAGATAACATTCGAAGTCTCAATGAGATAATGACAGTAGGCAGACGTAATGAGAATCACTGGTGATTGATAGAAGGGAGAAATCCCAAAGAAGAGAGATCGAACGAAAGCTAGGTATCCGCAGGCAGGCATAGTGGGAACCACTGGTGACCAATGCTCAAAAGAGAGTTTCTGAAAGTGATAGGACAATGCCCCCTAGACCAAGCAGGTGCCCCCAAGTGTGAACCAGTTCCAATCCATGAAGAGTCGAGCAAAATCTTGAAGACACTGAAAGCAAGGCATGAGCTAGCAAACCAAAGCAGGAAACAAACTAAAGCAGGAAAGTGGGAAAACAAACTAAAGCAGGAAAGGAAGGAAACTAAAGCAGGAAACTAAGAGCCAAGTGATGCTGAGATGAGATGTTACTTCAAGAAAAACAAGAGGCACCTGTTTACCAGGTTTTCACCATCTTGGTAGAGATTCTATTTTTGCTACCATGACGCCTGTTTACTAGGTTTTCATCAATGGCACATTTTTCTCTTTTTCAATTTTTTTGTACTTTTCTCTTTTTTTGATTTTTTTGTATTTTTTTTAATATTTCATTTTTTTGTATTTTTGATCTTTTGATTTTCTTTTTATTTTTCACATTTTGTATTTTTTTTTTGTATTATCAAGGTGCCTGTTTACCAGGTTTTCACCAGGATAATAGATACATCAAAGTGCCTGTTTGCCAGGTTTTCACTAAGATGATCATTTTTTCAGGACATTTTGCAATTTTTAGGATTTTTTGCAATATATCAATTTTTAGGATTTTTTCAGGACCAATAAGTATGTACATGAGCATTTAGAGAATGTCAGTTGTAGAACTTCTTCAGATGAAGAGCGTTGATGGGCTCTTTGAGTTTCTCTCCTTCAGTGGTGATCTCTGGAAACACAGTTATTTGTAGTAGTAGCCAGCTGAGAAGTTGCAGAATCAGAACCAGAAGTTGTAGCAGTAATAGGAGAGCCAACCAATAGTGTCCAACTATCGAGAGATCCATAGTCAAGGAAAGATCACTTAAGTGAGACCCACAAATATCCTCATGGACACACCTTAACTCTTCGTCAGATTTCCCACGCTCTAAACGCTTAGGGAGAGTACATTCTAGATTTCTCTTAGTCATGTCATTAGCAATGAGGAGATGCTGATATGCACTTTGGGACAAGGCAAGATGGAGTGAAGAGTGTAAAGTATGAGAGGCAAGGGTAATGGAATGGAGGGAAGCATGATAATTTTGGAAGCTCGAATGACAACTTTGATTTTTTCTTTCTTTGAAATCCACATAGCTTTTGAATTTTTTCTTCTTTACTTTGAGGTGCTTTTGATGACAATGCCTATAGAATGGATTTCGAGATCCATTTTTTATTTTATTTTTTGGCTTTTGATTGTCTTCTTCTTTTTGAGGACCTTTGCGGTCTTTTGAACACCTTTGTTTCTTTCCTTTCTTCATAGTCACATGTCGATTAGATGGGACATGGTGACCTTGAGATATAAGTGGATTCTCATTATTTTTATTTTTATGTTGCACATCCAAGTTACTTCCAAAAGACTCAGGAATGATGGATGAAAGAGGCTTATATGACTGGTTTAGGTGGAGAGAGAGAGATGGAAGTGGACGGGCCACTTTTCTGGGAGATGAAGGGGGAAGAAAAGTCAATGGGATGGGCTCAAGTGAAAATATATCAATATCATCCTCATCATTCATGAATGCATCAGGTAGATCAAGAAAGTAATCTTCCATAGAGCATTGTCGATTGTGAGTAGTCTTAGAAGAGTCAAATAAGTTTGGAGGAATATTATGTGAGCCTAACCAAGATGGTCTATTCCAAGAGTTAGGTCCCCTTTCAGGTGGTAAGAGTGCACGAATAGGAACCATTTCAATTTTGGATCTTCCAATATTCCATGAAGTTGTAATAGAATGGGGTCTTACATACCCATGATTTGCTAGAGCAGTAGGAGTATAGCTTGGAGTAGATGGCCTAGGAGCCATAGGAATGATCTCCATAGGAGGGTGGAAAGGATCATCATCAATAGCTTGATCTGGAGGATCATAACTTTCTCCTCTTTCTGAGTTGTTAATACTAGCATATAAGTGCATAGAATCAACTAGTATTTCTGTAGTAGCATCTGATATGGAGTCCCATTCAGCTAGAGACATAGTCGAAGGTAGACTTTCTTCATCACTATCATCTGTCAAAGGAAATGTTTCTTCAACAGCAGGATCTTGTTCAGTAGTAGAAGTAGCAGAGTAATCTGGAATAGGCATACCTTGAGGCATACCCAAGAGGAGGGAAGCATCCAACAGTTTCTCCCAATCAGTATGTGTGCCATTGGAGTTGGCAATAGTAGGAGTCTATTCAATAGCAGAAGTGGTGGAAAAATCTAGAGTAGGCATACCCCAGGGCATACCCAAGATAAGGGAAGCATCCAGCAGTTGCTCCCAATCATTATGTGTATCATTGGAATCGGTAGTAGTAGGATTTTGTTCAACAGTAGAAGTGGTAGAACAATCTAGAATAGGCATACCTTGAGGCATACCAAAGATAAGGGAAGCATCCAACAGTTGCTCCCAATCAGTATGTGTGCCATTAGAGGCAGTGACATATTCAGTAGTAGCTGCAGTAGTAGAAATTTGTTCAGTAGAGTGTATAAAATCCTCCTGGTGAGGACCAAGATCATGTTCTTGAAGCACTTGAGAAGGTAGATAAGACTCTTTCTAGTAGTCTGAATCAAAATTTTGATCATTCAAAGGTCTTTCATATGTCATAGGCTGAATCTGTGTTTCTTCATCATTTGAATCCTTGCATGAGTGAAAGTTGTAGCTAGGTTGGTCAAGCTCATAGCTCTGATAGCCAATACCAAATCCGTCTTCAGAAGGTTCCTCATAGGAATGTGGAAATGGAGGGAGAGCTTTCAGTGACAAGATGGAATCAATCTGATATTCCCCCATGCCAATATCTTTGATCTTCAAGGTCTTTTCTATTTCTTTTAGCTTAGCATCATAGAACTCAATGGACTCTCTATTGGCAGGAACAAAGCTGTCTATCGCTTGGGTAAGCATCTTAGCAGAGCAAGTATTTAGGCTAACACTATTGTCAATGAGGACACGGGGGATACTCTTGGGGCCTATCATAACTTCAGTGTGTAGGGGAGCATCATGTGAATGGCTTAAGGAATGATCATCTTCTTTGGAAAAGCACAAATAGTGAGGCGAAGTTAAATGACCCACCATAGATTGGAACTGATTTAGATCGAGATCTTTGGGGACATTTTCCTCAGTGAGGGCTTTATCCATAGATAGTTTTGGTTTGGATGTCGAAGGTTCAGGACCTTTGAGCATGATCTTTGCATGAGATTGAGTGATAGTGTTCGCACACGCTAGAGATTGTGTAGATTTATAAGAGGGAGACGCAGGGCCTCGCAAGATAAAGGGAGTTTTGGGTTTAGGAGTATCCTCACTCTCTGGAGCAATGATCATGTCACAGTGAGAGATCCAAGGTTTGTTTCTAGCAAATCTGGAAGGTGGTTGAGCTTCTGTCGTAGCCTTCTCAGTGGCATTGACTATTTGCATGCTAGAGCTAAGATTAAAGACAGACTTTGAGGGTTTTGGCATGTTAGAGCTGAGATTGAAAACCAACTTTGAAGGTTTTGGCATGTTAGAGCTGAGATTGAAAACCAACTTTGAAGGTTTTGGCATGTTAGAGCTGAGATTGAAAACCAACTTTGAAGGTTTTGGATCTCCCATCTTGTTGGTAGTATTATGAGAGATCGTGAAAGAGTTGATAGGTTCAAAAGGATCAATAGGTTTAATTTTAGAAAGTGACCCTTTAGAGTCTTGCTGGTCTTGAAATAATGGGTTATAATATTCTTGAAATAATAAGTCAGACTGTATCTGAAACAATGGATTGTAATACTCTTGGAATGAGGAGGAATGTGAGGATCTCTCACAAAGTTCAGATTTTGTAATGGATTCAGAATGATCTATGTCTTGATTATGAGGTTTACTTTGATCTTGATCAGCATTCTGAATGGGATAAGTCTTACCACTTCGAGTCGTGACAGTCATAGACGAAGATGTAATGAGCAAAGATTCAGGATAAAGCTAGACTCTGTCTCTAAGATAACAAAGAGGAGATAAATGGCTAGAACAGCCGAGATAAGACAATCACAATGCAAGGTACAAGAGGCATAAAGAGATAAGATGAACTAATGAGAGACCATACAAGTCAAAGCAAAGATCGATTGATTCCTAACTCAAGACAACCAGTTTTTGACGGTGAACGATAGGAAAATAGAAAAATAGATCACGGACAAAAAGGTAGATCAGATTTATGTCATTGATGAAGCACATAAGACAGCAATCAAGGAGTTCAAGCAAACAGTCTTCAAGCAATGGGCAAGGGACAAAGCAACCTTGTGCATAAATAGGAATAGTGACTAAGTATTTCTACTCCCTAAAGACTCTACTTGTGTATGTTCTTGAGAATGTTTTAGCAGGCACTTAAAACACAACAACATCCTAGCAAGTTGTCTACAAGGATATACATGGATTTTCTAAGGGGATTCCTTGATATACACAAAATACGTGAGGCCCAAATCCATAGATGAGAAGAATCTGAAATCACACAGCCGGGGGGAGACGGTAACCCAAATCTCCTCCTTCACTTCTCAAAGGTATAAAGTTCTTTGAGGCTTAGCCAAGAGTAAAATCTAACTCATTCCCAAGAGAGGTGTCTTTGGATTCACCTCCTGATATTTATACTCTTCTGGAACATGGGAGTTAAGGTCATCCCTTGAGGTGATGAAATCCCCAAGCAGGCCTTCTAGAAATAAAAAAGTAAGTAATTCACTATCAAAAGTATTGGGAAGCACTAAAGGTGGTGCATTTAACCCTTCAAGTAAATGTGAGGTGAGTCCACAAAGTGATGCATTTAACTCCTCACACAAACTCAAAGTGATTCCACACCCTAGAAAACAAGTGAGTTCCAAAAAGCACAAAAGGGTTGCCAAGTGGAACAATTAACGCTTCTTTCCTATAGACCCCTCCCCTTTAATGTGGCGCTGAGATTGCAACCACAGGGCAGAAATGAGGGGCCGGCGGATTAGCAAGTCCAATAACCCAAGATAACAATCTAGATCAATCACAAGTAATCTAAGACTGCTAATCAATACTACTCATAAGTGCAAGAGGGTTTGAATCATGGAATATTTAACTTTCCAAGTAAACATGAAGTGAGTCCACAAAGTGGTGCATTTAACTCTTCATGTAAACTAGGAATGAATCCATGCCCTAGATTACTCAATGAGATGTTTTGATATTTGAAACCAAGAATTACTTAATGTGTAAACACAAACATTCACTTACACAAACTTGTATGAAAGAAAATCTATGTTCATTCATTTCCCATTAAGAGCATCAATTGAAATGTGTTCTATGAAAGCATGTAAACACTCAAGCCAAACACATGAGAGATTAATTTTATGCCAAAACCAAGTGTTATAGAGATTTTAAGAACTCACCTTAGGTCCAAAGATCTACAATCCATCATTTATCACACATCCTAAAGTATAGAATCAAGACAAATCAATGGCAAACTGTAAGATATGTAACATTGTTGTCTTCAAGACAGTCTTTAAAGATTGATTTATTTGACCCATAAAATCACAATATTAAAATTTCTAGAAAGAATGAAGTTTTTAGCCAACATTAAGAACTACCATTTTCCAAAATCACAAGGTCTTATGATTCCATTTGGTTCCTCAACCAATAACCTTTTCAGACTGCAATTTTTCTGTCATAAATCAGATTTAAAACACCAAACCCTGCCTAGGGAATCACATATCTTTCTCAAAAATAATTCAAATAAAACCAAATCAATTTTACATTAACTATTAATGAATCTAGTTTCCAAATATGTAAGCTATTTATTTTTCTCATTCATAAATCATTTTCTAAGAATAAATCATTGCCTGCAACTCCAATGCAGATTGTTAAAAACTAGTTTTCACTCAAATGCCCATAACTTTCACAAATCTACTTAAAAATGACTCAAATCAAAAGGAAATAAAAGATAATTCATGTATATTTCCAATGAATATTATTAGAGATCCTTATTATTCATAATTTTTCTATACCAGACGTTTCAATCTAACTGTATTCAGGAAATCTCAAATCTACAAATACCCACTTTCACCAAAATGATCATAAATTATTTATTTATTTATAAAAATGAACCAAACCAAAAGCATGAGAAATAGGATTCATCATTCTATCCATCCATTACTATATTACAAGTTTTTAATGCTTTACATGGCTGTACAAGGCCTGGAACCAACACTAAAATTAAAAAACCAATCAAGAATGAGGCCAGAAATTGATCTTTTCCGCCCCACGGTGGGCGCCAAAATGTATGTGACTGAATGTGACCTCTAAATCAGGCACAACACAACATGGTCATTATTCACTTGATAGAATTTGGGAGAGAGTATGAAGAACTCAATCCAAATTCCATGGTGAGGCGACCTGTTGCCTCCTATGTGAATGGGGTGTTTGAATACTCTCAGAACGAGAGCCAATAGCCGGGAGACCAATTCAACAATGGAGGATTTGAAAGCAAATATGAGAAAAATGAAACTAAGCTAATAATGAATGCAATTAATCTAGAAAACTTTGAAAGAAATATGAAATGGAGATTTTTATTTGATTTTGAAATAAAGATGATATTAGACTAAGAACAAGTAAGCAAATTTAATCTAAATGTGAAATGCAATTACACTAATATGAGAAATTAAACTAGATAATGCAATAAAAGAGCTTTGAAAATAATGAGATATGAGACTAAAAAATGCTATAGTGTAGATGCTCTCAAAAATTGCTCTTTCTGAATGAGAAAAAGAGGTTCATTAAATAGACCAAGCCAGAAGAGGAATGAAGAGTTTCTTGATTTGAAACGGTGGACTCTTCATTCCTAATTGAGACAAAAAGACAATGAATTATTTAATTAAAAGAATGGAATTTGCCACATGTGGGAGGTGACCTTTCGAGTAATTTGAATTATTAAATTCAAATAAAGAGGTGTCCATTCAATTTAACTAAATATTTATTAATTCCTTTCAAGGGTATTTAGCTAAAGGGGGTGGAGTTTAATTTAATTAAAAGTACTTAGGACTTCACAATTAAATTAATGTATCATAGAGATAATTTAGCTAATAAAGTCAAAGAGACTTAGTAATTAATTTAGTATTTGATTATTGCAATTTAGGGTCTTTGCAACTGACATCAAGTCAAGTAGAGCCAGGTAGGAGAGAGAAAATTGCCTAGGGAACTAGGACTTTGGTGATGTAAAATCAAGATAATGCACCAAAATTGATGAAATTAAATAGGTGCCAATTTTGGGGTATTACAATTACTACTTACTTCAAAATGACGTGCTCGCGCCATCAATTCATTTGTCCTCTTCAGCATCTCCTTGGTTGGATTTGCATCTTCCAAAATAGTAATAATTTATACATTACTCTTTTTAGTTTTTTCTTCACCATATTTATTATATTAGGGATTTCTGGGATATCCTCATCTGTATCTACAGCTATTGCCTGTGTTGTTGTAGGTTCTTTTCCCCTATCGGATATTTATCTTCAGGTGTCTATATTCATTCTATTGCTTGTTGCCAACGGGTCACAGTCAGTGATTGGGAGAGCCCTGTTTTGGCACCAATCATGTAGTACAAGCACTAGAATTGAGTTTTTCGGCATGGGCTGGGAAATTTTTGTATATCAACATGCGATAGAGTCTGCAGATTTTTTAGTATTTAAATACATCTGTGGGATATATTTCAGAGTTTGGATATATGGGAAGAATGGTTGTGAAAAAGATATTTCTATTTTTCATTTTGAGAAGATCTAGAGTGATTTTGAGTCATAGAGGAAATGCCCTAATCCTTCAAAAAGTGTTATTTCGATGAGTTTTGATCACTTGAGGGATAGAAAATTATATGTTGAGTTGAAAAGAAAATCAACAAAAGACATTGAAAATGAAGTGAAAATTATCTCTATTATATTACAGTCTCCTATAATTTGCAAGTTTGTTTGACAGGGGTTCAAGAAGCCAATCTATTATTGTCTAAAGGATATTTTGGGTTTATGTGTTCTGTTACATGTTTTCTAATAACAGTGTTTAGATGGTTCTTAAGGTAATGTTGCTTATTTTATGTGAAAATTTGTTCTACAGACAACACTGAACACATTTGTAGATAAACTCAAATTACCAAGAGAAAGAACGATGGTGACTCTTGTGGATTCTAACAGAAGGGAATGGCCTTTACGATTCCTCAGAGATCTCCCTGAAGCTTCCTTGATTCATGGATGGAGATATTTTTCAATTGCCAATAATCTTGAGGATGGAGATGCCTACATTTTTTAGCGGGTAGATGATGGCATTTTTTGTGTACCTTTTATGGATTTTGGTCCTATGTTGTTGCATTGGGAGGGATGGCATTTGATGCAAGAGGATTTTTGGGCAGATAGTTTTGTTTGTGAGATATCAAATTAGTAATTTTTTGAGATTTGAAATGGCTATGTTCTTCAACACTCCCTTAATTAGTAATCTTTCTCCATCATCTACACAAAAAATGTCATCATCTACCCACTCAAAAAATGCAGGCATCTCCATCCTCAAGATTATTGGCAATTAGAAAATATCTCAATCCATGAATCAAGGAATCTTTAGGGAGATCTCTCAGGAATCATACAGGCCATTCCCTTCTGTTAGGATCCACAAGAGTCACCATTGTTCTTTCTCTTGGTAATTTGAGTTTATCTACAAATGTGTTCGGTGTTGTTTGCAAAACAAAATTTCACATAAAATAAGCAACATTGACTATGACCCCAAATCTAAAAACTCTCATGTTAAACATTGGTCACTTTACATGCATTTCCAATTTCCTAATTCAATGTCTCACCATGCACAGCTTGAGAAAAAATCTTTTGTTGCTTCAACTTCTTCTCCACCGTATAAAGATAGTGTGTGACATATTTCCACTAGGATTCCCTATCTAAATATCTTCGCAAAAATCCCTTACAGCCTCCACTACATATACCTCTTCTCAGAATCTAAAAATTCCCCATCATTTATTCTCATCAATGTACCAATTTGGATAGTAAGTTTAATTTAATTTGTCTGTGGACTAAGACCTTAAATTATTGAGCTTCTCTTTGTTTCAAGAATAGTTTAACATTCTCTACTTAACAGGGCCAACCACGTGAAGGTGGAAGCTCATGTGGCCCCTCCTAGGAGCTTCTTATGACCCTTTACGACATTTTAAGACCTCTAAGATGTATTCTTAGGGATCGTAAATGATTGTAAAGGGTCATAAGGGGTCTTGGAACACAACAGATGAGAAACATAATTGTAGGCATCATGGTCACATTTTTTTGGAGACAATGTAATTGAGTGGTATACCTAGATGATGGAGAGAAACTTCTGCACCTCTAGTTCCAAGTTGTTCTCCATCCCGTAGTGTCAACTTGGAATCGGAGGTACAGAAGTTGCACTCCATCGTCTAGGTATACAACTCAATTATGTTGTCTCCAAACAAATGTGACCATGATGCCTACAATTATGTTTGTCAGCTATTGTGAAATCTACATTTATGTACTAGTACTCAATCTGGACAGTAAGTCTAATTTAATTTTTTCGTGAACTAAGACCTTAAATTATTGAGCTTCTCTTTGTTTTGAGAATAGTTTAATTAACATTCTCTACTTAACAGGGCCAACCACGTGAAGGTGGAAGCTCATCTAGTCGCTCCTAGGAGCCTCTTATGACCCTTTACGACATTTTAAGACCTATAAGATGTATTCTTAGAGGTCGTAAATGGTTGTAAAGGGTCATAAGGGGTCTTGGCACACAACAACTGAGAAACATATATAATTGTAGGAATCATGGTCACATTTTTTTGGAGACAACATAATTGAGTGGTATACCCAGACGATGAAGAACAACTTCTGCTCCTTCGATTCCAAGTTGACACTGTGAGATCCCAAGACCGTAGATAAGGAATAAATTTAGAGAGTAGAGGAGGGCCATAACGATAAAAATAATACAGGACAAACCTCAAGTTAAATGAGGCAACTGCAAACATTTTAATAGAATTTTATCAAAATGCTTGCAGTTGCCTCATTTAACTTAAGGTTCATGCTGTATTATTTTGGTCATTATGGCCCTCCTCCACTCTCTAAATTTATTCCTTATCTATGGTCTTTGGATCCCGTAGTGTCAACTTGGAATTGGAGGAGCAAAAGTTTCTCTCCATCATCTGGGTATACAACTCAATTATGTTGTCTCCAAAAAATTATGACCATGATGCCTACAATTATGTTTCTCAGCTATTATGAAATCTACATTTATGTTTCTTAGTTGTCCTATTTATGTGCATTTTTTTTATGTGTTTGGGAAGACGTCTTTCTAGCCTAGGCCTGGATCCTTCGACAATTAGCTTCATAATAATGTAGATGACAGATGAGCAATTAGCTTCCCAAGAAAAATCCCATAAATAAACTATATGTACCCCAATTCATGTGCCCTCTGTGCATACCCAAATGATATATTTGAAACAACAAGGGTAAGGCTAAATTTACCCTTGTTGTTTCAAATATATCATTTAGGTATGCATAAAAGGCACATGAATTAGAGTACACACAGCTCATTTATGAGATTTTTCTTGGGAAGCTAATTTCTCAACTCTCGTCTGCTTCATTTATTATCAAGCTAATTGGACCGAAGGATCCAAGCCCAGGCTAGAAAGATGTCTTCCCATTCTGTTTAAGCCATATTCCTTGTTCTTGTCAAACTTCCTTGGTATGGTAGGCTTGCTCTCTGCAGTACTCTTCTTCAATCTGTGTTTGATGATAAGCATCTTCTTCTTCTTCCTAATTGTAGCCAAAGCTTCCTTTTCATCAAGATTCAACTCCGCTTCCCCCATCTCATCATCCTCATCCACTCATCTCGATTGATTGATCTCTCAAGGACCTTGTATTGAAAAAATGTTGGCAAGCCCATCTCATCATCCTCATCACCCTTAGCTGCCATCCAAAGCCCTTCTTCCCTCTCTAATTCTCCCTTCTTCCCTCTCTAATTCTTCAAGCCTCTGTAAGATATCTAGATTAATAAAGTCTGCAACATTGTGTCCATCCATGATCTTAGGAATATCATCTTCTTTCCACTCTTCATTTGCCAAAATATACTGCTTCTTCAACCTTGTAGAGTAAACTCCAGCCCCACCATTTTCATTCTCAATATCCTTCTCTAGCTTCATGTCCTCCTTGGCAGCACGTGCCCTGGCATCCAAAATAGCTTGAGGAATACAAGGGGGCCTCTCTTTCCCATCTCACAGATTGGGCATTGCAACATGACTCCTATTGAGACAACTATTGATGGATCCTTAGGTGTAGTTGAAATTACCAAATGGCCTTCAAAGGTCAAGGAACAAATGGAATAACCAAGAAAACACTATATGTTAAATCATGTGATTGATAGCAAATTGGGGCTCACCTAAGCCATAAATATGAAGATTATTCTAAAAAAAGATGTAAACCATATATATGCACACTTGAGGCAAAGAGAAGTTACGTCATATCCATATTAAAATATTAGTTACAATATGAAAATAATAAACTGACTAATTCTTGAGTTCATCTCTGCATATGGTCGCAACAAAGATATGCGATTACGATACAGAGAAGGCATCGTAAAAATATAATTTCAGAATTTGCCCTAGCCTGACATGTTTTGCACTTAAATCCTTCATCACGGATAAGTGGAGATGGGTGGATAGATGCATATGAGTTGTCATCGACCCAACTAAAGTATCTATAGCCATTATCTCCCTGTGATGCCTAATCTACATTAGTTCTTATAATATAATGAATAGTATTTACATTAGAAACACTAAATATATACATATTAGCAACCTTTTTTTCTATTTGGGCAACACCAAAATTGTCGTCCAGGGTTGCTCTGTGTTCGTGAAGTCTTCAACACACACTGCCCACCACCACATTGATAGTTTGGCACATTAACAAGATCCATCGAGCCTATATCAATAATGCACCGCACCATCATTACTACATTTATTACATATAATCATATGATTATAATAATTATACATTCACCACTATTGTTCTATTGTAGATTCAAGTACTTGAAAAATGTTTTCAATCAATGGTTTGAACAAAGATGTCATTCTAGGGCAGCAAGGATAATTTAACTATACCTGAGCTAGAATTAGTTAACTTCAATACTTTCAAAACTGAATATGAAATAGGGATATAAACAAGAACTATCCA
Source organism: Chamaecyparis obtusa (assembly GCA_027943335.1). NCBI lineage: Eukaryota > Viridiplantae > Streptophyta > Pinopsida > Cupressales > Cupressaceae > Chamaecyparis > Chamaecyparis obtusa. The sequence goes on from BSBK01006836.1 coordinate 794,773, forward strand.
CATAGGTTATAGAGACTAAAACCTTGCCATCAATCCATACGAGTATAACACAAAACTTTACCATAATTTACTTCAAAACTAACATGGGTGTTGAAACCAAATAGAGAGTTTATCAAGATAATGGTTGCTGAAACATATTTACACAAACCAATTAACTCAAAACACAAACCCTTTTTTGAATAATTTAATTTTAACTTTGGTTGTGTTAAAGGAACTATGTTGACTTTATTTTGTAGTTGTTTAACATGAGAGTTTATAGATTAATAGGAGTTCACATTTTTATGGGAACGTATCATTCAATTGAGCATTAATAGCCATCTATATCTAGTGAGATGAACATAACTCATGTACCTCATGCTAGTGTGCTCGGATTAGACTGGACATTATCCAACCGCCTGTGAGGGTTGTCACTGTAATTAATTGGTGTAAAAGGAGGACCACCTGTGTGTTATAGCACTTTATATAAATACTCACTATTTGGATAATGTCTAGTCTAATGAAAAATAGTGTATACAAGGTATCCAAGCACACTAGCATGAGGTACATGAGTTATGTGCATCTCACTAGTTATAGCTAGGTAACTATGGCACACTAGTATCTGTGAACACCTATTAATTTACAAACTCTCATGTTAAACAACTACAAAATAAAGTCAACACAAGTTTGTTAACACAACCAGAGTTCAAATTAAATTATCTCTATCCCTAAGATAAACTAAGTAGCCTTCATATATTTTATGTCAAACTACTATTAAACTGACTGTACCCTAGATGTTTAATAAAGAAGAAAACCCAAATTACTTTCATAGCCTACATAAGGAAAAAAATTTCCTTCACAAATGAGGGTGCTGACCACAAAACCAATATCCTTCACCATATAAAGTTTTATTATGCAAAATCATTGCACATAATTTCAAAGGTGACATGTATTGAATGCCTAATCTATCACCATATTTGCTACTAAGATAGTTTAATCCTTGATTTTTCTATTCCTTACTTCTCATTTAAAAGAATGGCATAATGGTAGTGGTATATAGTATTATATAAGAGAAGTATGAAATAGCATTTGGGAAATTACAAGAGTTCCTGCAACTGTAATGAATGCTATCATCATTGATGACATATTCTAGTGACCCTTAAACTAGGCTATCCAAGCAATCTAAGAATGTTCTTACACTTCACTATCTACCCTACATTCAAGAACATTTGAAACACATAACATAATGACAATCCATCCTTCACAACTCCCTTCCATTCATGGAAAACATTAAGTACTATCTCATTACCCTGTCCTCATGGTATTTCATTGGTGTACTGTGTAGTAATAGTCACTATTGGTTGTGTTTCAACACACCAACTTCCTCTACACCCTTAGACACTCATGAATGGATTCAACTTGATAAAAAAAAAACCATTCTAACATACTCATTATGCATGAAAAGAAAACAATCTTAAATCCAATCTTTGCATCTATCTAATCTGACTGGTGTATACCTTGACTATACACGGACAGTCACATCCAAAGGACCCAAAAATGCTTTCAAACCTACACAAAACTATTCATAACTCCAATGACATGCAACACCATATGCTAGCAATCATTTGGATCCATATCAACCATAAAAATAAATGTTTTTCAATAGAATAGTCAGATTGTACCCTCACGGGCAGTGTCTGGCAGATTACCAATGAATTTACATTTTCATTACTTGAAAATAGTTTACGTTCATTACTGATGTGTGAATCCATTGCACTTTGTTTTAATTAGTGGAAGGCATTCCATTTTAATTCATTATATAATTTACCTATATAAAGAGAAATATCAATGGTAAGGTAATTACTTTTAGTCTCATCCTCCAACTTTTGAGATCAAAAAAGAAAGGTTTAGTTTGTTATATTATATACTATGAACTTTGTTGTATTATATATGGCAGATCAGTGTGCATGGTAATATTCTCTTATACTCCTTTATTATGATTATTTTCTTATGTCTTGTGTCAGTAAGGTAAGTGTTCAAGGAGAGAAGGACTTAAATAGGACAATGGAATAAGTTGTAATCTGATCTATATGTGACAAGATACCAATTCAGTAATTTTTGATGTGAACAATGATTTGCTTATTAAAGATATTATGGATTATATCCATCTAGAATCTAAAACTTAATACTGGTCAGATTATGTTATATAAAGAAATGTCCAAGAGGACTATCTGTATTCTATATATATATATATATATATATATATATATATATATATATATATATATATATATATATATATATATATATATATATATATATATATATATATATATATATATATATATATATATATCCCTCACTATTTACTGGATTCTTACAACACTGTCATCTCAGTCTGATCCTAATATGGCTAAGATGAATTAAGATTCCAATGCAATGATTCTTCCTACTTATCAAGAGTTACCAATTACCAACTAATATTTTCATGATAGTATGGACGTTCCTCTAATAAGGTCGTTGGGTCATAATATTTGATGTTACTCCCCTTTCTTAAATCTATCTTCAATTGTTGACTATGTTTACCTATCCATTGTTTTAATAGTTCCCATTTCTTTTTATGGCTGACTGTATATCTTAGTCATTTAAGTCTCATGTTCTTTTCCTTCCCATTGGATTATATGCAATGTGTACATACTATACATGCACATGTAGAGACTTTGCAATTATTGATCCATGTGATCTTTTAGGTACTGACAAAGTGCATTTTATTGGATTTACAACATCACTGACATTGAGCTTGGGAGTTTATGGTACATCTCAGTTGGTGCTTCTACCAAACTATTCCCATCTAATAGAAGTTAGCCCCATTTTTGTTAAGGAGATTCATGTAATTTAACTTCCAATTTTTTTCACATTTAATGTACCAAGTCCCACCATACAAAAGCCCATTATATCCTAAACTTGAAATTGAAATCTCCATAAGGATGAGTGCAATTAAAAATTTATATTTTCACTTTTATTGCCCAATTTGACTTCAACATTATTTAATGAGATGTAATGTGAATTTTTTTAATGAATTTAGACATGTTTTCATATCTCGAGTTGGTTGATGTTTTTTTGAAATTTTTGGTGTTTGAAAAAAGTTAAGCTTGAAAGCATGGTAAAAAAAACTTGTCATTTTTTAGTTAGGAGGTGGTAGGCTTAGAATAGTAATTAAACTTACTCATTTTTAGGTAACAGCTAATGAGCAACATGGTGGTCCTGTGCTGTATGGTTTTTCAAACAAGCCAAAAATTGATGTGGAAAGGAACTGGAGCTTGAAGCACACTCTCATGTATATCAATCTTGATTATCATAAGTTTCATTTTAGTTCTTTTTTTTGCATGATCTTGGATCTTATCTTCATTTCTACTCTCCTTAGAACATATAAATTAAATAAAAATGGTGCCTTAGAGACCACATATTCTATATAAAGGACACTCGACAATAAAAAAAAGTGATATGTTATCATGAATCAATGAGTAAAGTGATTATAACCCATCCTAATGTTATCTCAATTACGGCTTATGACAGTCCACCCCTCCCAAATTCAATTATCCTCAAGCAACTATTAAATGATCATATCTAGACCTATTTATAGTACTTTTCCCATCGCTTGATATTACCATATATTTTTTGTCCCTTATTATGATATGATAGTAAAGACTTGGTGAAGGATAAGACAAGTTTCAGTCATCTTCTAAAACAATTATAAATATTTCATACTAAGAATACTTGTGAAAACACTTCAAACATAAGTCATGCACATCTATGATGTAATCATGCTAACACAACTCAAACATGGAGCAACATATAAATTCTCTGAAGATGTGAAGTATATCCATGAATACACATGAATTCACCCAAGATATGGAGCATACCTGAATATATGTAGCACATAAAGTATGAATTCTTTTAAGTCATGAGACATACTCATATCACACAAATTTAATTAAGTCAAGAAGCACATATGTAAAGAAGGATCTCTACAATGCCACATATTTCAATAGTAGTTTTAATGCATAAAATCATCACATGGTGCCATGTTGTAAACAACAAATAAGAATGATGGAAAATTCATGGGCTCTGGGCGAGTAAGACCAGTGAGTAGACAGAGGGTCCATGATGCCAGGAGTCTAACTCCTTGGCTGTTTATGAGAAGAGAAAGGGATAGTAAGCAAGATACCACAACAATATTAACAGGTCACAAGTATAGCAATAAACATAGCATAGACTCCATGGAAAACTCATGGGCTAACTAGTAATCAGCACTAGGAGTGTCGAAAGCAATGAGAAAACACTACTTGTTCACTGTATTGCATACTTGTTCACTATGACAACATGAATATAAAGAACATGATCAATATTGAAGGATCTGTAGAAATCACTTGTACATTTACAGTGTAAAATGATGTAGTGATTCAAAAATTTAGGGTTTTGCAAGTTCATCTCTAAATTAAATGTATATAAATAGTGATAAAAAACATGCCAGCAAATACCCAATACATGATGCCCTGGCACATTACTCATGTCCCTAAGTAGGTAACCAACAAGTACCAATTGAATAGATGCATAAAAAAATGCCAAACAAATGTAGAGTAAGGAAATCCTTACAGGCGGTCCTCCTTTTACATCAAATCACAGTGGCAACCCTCGCAGGCAGGTGGTCCTCCTAAAACTCTCACCAAATAATAGTTCAAACAATCACAAGCTCCAGCTCCTTCGCGCGCTCCAAGTTAAAACCAAATAATTCAAAATGAGATATGAAATTTTTTTTCTTTTTAAAGTTATGCCCGTGTTGGTCGATATTTCGACCTACATGGTATTGGTCAAGAATTCGACCAACACGGGCATGGATTAAAAAAAAGAGGAAGTTTTCCTTCTATAATCCGACCAACCTAAACCTTTTTAATTGATGGTTGAAAATTTTGGTAGAAAAATGAGGTCAAATGTAGTAGTGGGAATTTCACAACCCCAAAATAGCCAACATTTTCTGACATTTAAACTAAATGCTTCCTCACAATAGTAGTAGTATGCATGAACCCCTATTTTCCAATTTCCCTATCACAGAAACTAACAAGTGCCATTTGTACCAATTTTTTGATTACATACCAAATGGGTATGAGTATTTAACGATAAATATCTAATAGAATTCAAAGTAGTTTTTTCTATCACAGAAACTAACAAGTGCCATCTATACCAAATTTTTGATTACATACCAAATGGGTATGAGTATTTAATGATAAATATCTAATAGAATTCAAAGTAGATAATAAACCTTTTATTTGAACAATATCAAACCTCTTATTGAGACAACTATGAGTAGTTAAAAATAAAGTCATTGAAACTTGGCAACTCATTTCCTCCTATGAAATTCCCAAGTTGCAAATTTTGTATTTTATATTTGTGATTTCTATGAATGACTTTTCCTAGACTTATTATTGCATTCATCTTATCTGTGTATGTTACCTTGTCATTGTGAATGATTGGGATGTTCTTATCGCACATTATTGTAGCTACATATGCATGTGTTAATGAACATGGTGGCCTCAAACGACCAAAACAAGCACAAGTTCTATAAATAGGATGCTTGGATAAAGAGGTCTTTATATCTTATAACTAATTTCTATCATTGTTTCAAGGCAATGTAATATGTATGTATTAAATCAAAAACTACTATCACAACCATTGGAATGCGTTCAAGTATTGAATCCTCTCCCCCTAAGTATGATGCAACCATAATATAATACATAATTTATTTGCATAAACAATCCAACATTTATACCATTCTAGTAAACAGTTTGAAGTAATTATTTGCATACCACTGTGTTTTTGGAAGGCTATCGATTGGAAATGTTTAGAGGTACATATATGACATATTAAATATTTATTGTTATAGATGTTTATCCTTTCTTCCTTTTCATCTAATTTGATTCCTGAACCCCTTCTTTGTTGTTCTTATTTGATATATTTTTTATTTGAAAAGAGGGAGCCAGGGTAAAAGGTAAAAGATTGAATAATAAAAAGGTAGGGATAATTATTTTATAAAGTATTTTTTCTTTGAGTGGAGCCAGGGGTTCCAGATAATACTTGAGCCAAGGGCGGATTGACAATTTTGATTCAGGTTCCCCCAGTTGTTGTGACAACTGAGTGTGGCATGAATTTTGAATCATAGTTGTTGTTCACTAATTTATCTCTTATTAATTTATTATTGAATGGGTGAATATAGGATGAATGGAATGAATTAATTGTGGGCATCAAACTTTTCTTTTTGAAAATCATGATTATAAGGTAATCTATGAGTCACTATTTATAAGGTATTACTACTGGAGTGTGGAGGCGTATTGTTGTGCGGGGTATGCTGGTGTTTGTTGCTACTAGGGGATTGAAGGATGTTATTGTTGTGCAGGGAAGTATTGATGTTGTGGAGGATGTAAATAAAATGGTGTAGAATATTGATTTTCTTGGCCTTGTGCTTGGATGATGTATGTGGGATGCATTCCTACATTGCTGAGGGGTGGAATGGGTCCTTGGATGTTGGTGATAGGAGGTGGTTGTGTGAGATACTTAGCACAATGGGAAGATCTTTGATGTTGTGGTGGTGGTACGGTTGGAGGGATGACAAATAGCATGGCTAGGTAGTTGGTGAATCTTGAGTTGGTCATAGTGTTGATTTATCTTCATGATAGACCTAGTATGTGATACTCTATTTTGAAGCATTATGGATTTGTACTCTTTTTGACAGGGATTTGATCACATGGGATTTTGATGAACTTTATTTTATGTTATATTTTTTGTACTCATGTTGATGATATGGTGATACCTTTATACTTGCATTCTAGATAGTTGATTTAAATGACTATCGAAATGATGCAATTAAGTATGTATGCTTATATGAAAAATGAAAATTGGAATTTTAATTATGAGGCGATGCAATTTCATTGAAAACTAAATGATAGGTGCTTAAATGTCATTAATGTATGCATAAAATTTCATGTGGGAAATGTGTGAAAAGTGGTTAAATAATTTATGATTTGTAGAATTGTGTATTGGAATTGTGAAATGTTGAGTAATTGGTAATTGATTGAATGAAGTTATGTTCATATATTTTATATGCATGTGATTTCTTGAGCTACTAATGTTTGAATTGAGTTGTGCAAGAAGTGACCATGGAATTGATTCGGAGAACTAGAGCCAATCCTTTGTGCAAAAGTTAAACCAAGGTTGTGTCTAATGAAGAGACAAAACCTGATTGTAATGTGTTTAATTCATAATTGTATATGCTTGAGTATATGTCAATTATAGTTTGTTTATTACAAATTTGTTAATTTTAAATTGTTATTGTGCAAATGGACATGTCAAATGTGTTATGTGATGTAGATATTTTTGTGGTGTCACTTGACACTTGTGTTATGTATATGTGGAAATGACATGTCCATTTGGGAGGTGATTGGCTGCAACCAAACTTAGGATAGTACCTAGTTGCATGCTTTCATGATGACCTCTTGAGTAAAGATCTTGGAGTAAGGCCACATCCCTTAGAACCCGTAGGTGAAATCAAGATGGGTTTTTGAGGGGTTAAATAGACATGTAGGGTTGAGTTTAGGTACTGCTTCTTGAAGGACCACATGATACACCTATGGATAAGGGTCAATTTTAGCCATAGGACCACCTAGGTATGTGTCTTGAGCCCTTCCAAAAGTTGGTTTTCCAAGATGGATGAAAATAAACTTTTGGAGAGAATGGCCTTGGGTAGACAACCTCTCCTATCATTTTTAGTTTTCTTGTTTTATCTTCTTGAGTCACCTTTCTAGGAATCTATTTTTAGTAACCTTGTCAGGGGGTTGGGAAGACCAACCAATATAATTTTATGTCTTCTTCCAAGAGGGTTTAGGGAAATGTGTAGAGCCTTTTTAGTGGAATCTCCCAAGACTTGGAAGTTGTTCACCCACTCTCCAACTCTGGAGACAACTAAGGAGTTAGGGAGGATTTTTGTAAGGAGTGGGAATTGGATTTGAAAGATCTTCTACAAACCTCGTTTCCATACTTGTTGTGAAGGTTGGTGATCTCATCTATTTGTTTTATAAGTATTGTATAAATGAAATGTGTAAAAAAAAATGGTGTTAGGAATTTTTTGTTTTGTTTTCATGGAGTTTGTATTTGATTTCATGTTTGTATGTATTTTGGGAGTGCAAGGCCAAACTCACCCTTGGGAGGGAAGAGTAGCCTTGGGGTGAAGGGAATTAAGACAACTTAGAGAGTGTAGAGTCTCTCCTCGGGGAGGAGAGGGACATGGAAAAGATTATGGGGTCTTTGTTGCCATTAGTCTTGGGGGTCATAAGGGGAGGTTTTTGGCATGTTGCCATTTGGGGGTCATAAAGTTTTTTTGTGATTTTGAGTTGAGAAGAGAGGAAGTAGTTTTGTATCCTTGTGAAAGCATTTGTATTTGGTATATCTATGACATTCTCCTCCTAAGTACTTGGTCCACCTTCACCCTATTTTTGAATCATGTTGAGATTTTTTGTGTAAGAATTTGGGTTGGGAGTTCATGTGATTGTATTCTTGTTTGAATCTTGTTATTCATAAGTTATTGTTGAATGTTACCTAGTTGGTATCTTGTTCTCTTAGCTCCGAGGTGGCCTTGTAAAGGCTTAGGATGGGAGGTGAGCCTCCATGGTCATGGTTCTATTTCTTTTATTGTAGGTTTGCAACTTGTGTTTTCAAAAGGGAAGAGATGACATGAAAAAGTAAAGAGTACTTGGCCTCCATGTTGCTAAAGATCTAGATTCCCATGTATTTGAGTTATTTCTAAAGTTGTAAAAAAAAGGGCAATAAACAGATTTTAGTTTTCCTTTCTTATGTAGCTATTCTAAAGATTGTGTAGTTTGAGCTAAAGAAAAGACAATGAAAACCTATTGTAATCTATGTATTACCAGGTTGAAACATGCATGATAGATTGTCATTCTAGAAGAGAAGAGATTTAAAATGGTATTTTTTTTTTTGTTGCTCCAAGATGTTTTATGTAAATAAAGGGGAAGATATTGTGAACTTATTTTAGAGATCTAAAATGAAGTAGTTTCAAACACTTATTAATTTCATGTTTTCATTTGCACCTTTTTTTAAAATGGTAGAGTTCATTTATATATGTTTATTCATTGGATATGCAAATGTTTAGTTTTTGTATATAAGAGAATGAATATATATATATATATATATATATATATATATATATATATATATATATATATATATATATATATATATATATATATATATATATATATATATATTTGTTGTGGTAAATCTGTTATAAAAATAAAAAATAAAAAATATTTGAGTCTCTTTCTTAACTTATATTTTATTGCCAATGAATGTTTTTATTCATCCTCATATGTATTATTATATATCTATATATATACATACATGTATTGTTATATATATATATATATATATATATATATATATATATATATATATAATCAGTTAAAAACTAATTTATAACTAGCATTAAGAATTTTAACTGAAACTATTCATGCATATAAAACAGTTGTTGCTTTTTGGAAAAATCTGTAAATGAAAATATATAGATTTTGCTTGAAACCTAGCTTTGGACTCATTTAATATTATGTTAAGAAATATATATATATTTATAATAAAACATTTTTTAAAAAAAAGTAAATAAAAAATAATTTTAAATAAAATATTTTTTTAAAAAAAAATTACACAAATTTTGGGGAGGGTCGGCATGGAGGCTGAACTACAACGGTCGTCACTGGTATGGTCATCGCCCTCCTCAAAACCCTTCATTATTTTTAAAAGAAAAACATATATACTACATAAAAAGAAATTCTTTAAAAAAATATAACTACAACAAATAATAAAATAAACAACAACATCAACATGAATATTATTATTTAATCCTGCAACAAAGAAAAGTTTGTCCCTACAACACACAAACATTTTTGTTGAATCTTCTTTGTTCTCCAGTCCCAACTTGCAAACAAGAAACTCAAACAAAAAAGAACATGAAAAAAAAAGGGAAAGAGAAATAATATGTGTAGCTTAAAATCCAACCCTAACCCTAATCTGAAATTAGGGTTAGGATGGGGTGAAATGGAGAGAGAAGAATTAAAAAAAGAAATTTGAAATGAGATTCCAATCTCATAAGAGATATAGAATCCCTAATTAGGGTTGAACTAGAAGAAATAATATAATAATGACATTTATATTAGTGTTTCCTTTTCATTCATTTGACTTTTTATTTTTATTTTTTGTTTTTTGTTTTCTTCTTTTTCTTTTTCTATCATAAGATTTTTGAAATTAATATTTATATTAGTGTTTTATTTTAGATATGATTTTTGTAAAATTATAGAAGTAAGATTTCATTTAAGTAAGATTTTATAAAAGAGAGACTTTTTATTTAAGTATTTAAATGGGTATTGGAAATTGATTAAATTTAATAGGATGTTATATTTATTTGGAATTAATTATTTCGTTCTAAAATGCTAAGTTGTACAATAATGCTAAATCATCACTAATGTAAAAATTTAAATATTAGTTTTAAAAATAACATGTTATGAATATAATCAAATTATGATTATAGTTTAATATTTTAAATAACATATATTGAAATATTTGTATAAGTTCACAAGTCCATAGATAGTGATGACTTATTATAATATATTATAATAATATAATAGGTTCATAAGTCCATAGATAGTGATGACTTATTATATTATATTATATTATAATAAGACTTTATATTATTCATTTCTTATGTGTCAATCAATTTTGTTGATGGGGACAATATAATGTTGATCTTTATATTATTGAAATAGACAAGCCTTTTAGTGTATAAAGGGGACATTTAAGATTAGGTATTATTAATTTTATAAATGTGACATTATGCCTTATTAATGGGAAATGTGGTTAATAAAATTTATAGCATTGTATACTACTTATTTAAAATTTAATAAATTTAGTTATTTATTCCTAGGGTTAGAATGTAAATCGAGGAGGGTGAATATTTAGGATTTTTTTTTGTAATTAATCATATTAATGTCAAAAGACCTTACTAAATCTCCTCCTTATTAAAACGTAATTATTTTGATTTAAATATCCAATTCTAACTAAGGGTAGTCACCCTGGTTGAACCTAATCAGTTAGACCTTATCAAGGGATGTTGACAAGTCAACAATTGTCATGATTCCCCTTGACTTCCCTCAACCCTATCTGGTTAACACTAAAATTAAATCAACCTAATTGTGTTGTAACTCCTAACAAACTTAGAAAATAATTATATTTCTTCAACTTGCAACATGTTGGTGAACTTATAATATTGTAAAAAGAAAATTTGTTGGTGTGTTTTAACCTTAAAATTTGGGCATGACACTTTGGTATCAGAGCCAGGTTTGCAACACTAGGGAGATTTTGGGTCCAATAATCGCTTGGAAGATTGCAGGTTTCTCTATAGGAGTTAGACAAGGTATGTTAGAATATTTTAATACTTCAAGTTAAAGATTCAATGTGTATTGATACATACTATTGCTTAAGATGTTCATATAAACTAGAATAATGATTGGTACCTAGATAAATAATTTAAGAGGGATATGAATAGATGGTGTTTAGTGTTAATGGAATCCAATCCTTTTATTTCTTTTATTTCTTTTTTTTTTAAAGAGTGAGACAAGTGGACTAAATTAAAGGGGTCACCAACTTCATTAGTGGAGTAAAGTTGTCCACTGAATCCTACCTATAAGGTTGAAACTTATAATTTGAGGGAAATATTAAAATGTAGCCATCATGTTATTGATCTTACTAAATCAAGTATTGTTAAAACCTATGAATCGATAATAGGATTTATAAAGGTAGATGTATTGAAAAGAAATACTTATAAAAGATGTTGAAAATAAGAATTATTTTTAACCCCAATAGTAGGTAACATTAAGATGTAAGGAGACGTGTTTATTTATTAAGTACATAAATGAATGGTTTCTTATAGTGGGACTTTCCTAATGCTTGAACGATAAATAAATCATAGGATTTGCAAATGCACAACATCAGAACCACATACACTTATCTTGTTTATAATTTAAAATCTTATTATTCATGTTGAAAGTATTGTATTAAATAGTGCAAGCAACTAAAACTACTTGTGAGGATCCATTAAGAACCTTATATTTTGGGAGACTATGATGCATAAATTTTCTTATATTTTCCTCTCAACATAGATAAGAGGTACTATATCGAACACATGAAATAACAAAGAATGTTACTTTATGAGTAAAAATGTAATAATTTACTTGGAAAATAAAATTGATCAACACTTAAAGACCCTAATTTTGAATTTAAAAAAAGAGACTAATTTAGATAAGGGAATGGAAGTTCTACTACCTAGTCCAATTCCTTTGGACCACATGAGTAAATACTTAAAGATGATTTTTAAGAATATAGAATCAAATTACCACCCAATCTCATGCTTAATGACTATAATATGATAGCAAAATAAGGCCTATGCATGTGTAAGAAGAAGTCCTTTGGTAACTAAATGTGAAAACCCTTATTGAGATACACTTCCAAGATGATACAAGGTTTGGCGTAGAAATGCAATCTATAAATCTTTTGTGTCCTAGTACATTGTAACATATTTATGAATTACAATAGGGTAGATGTTAACTATGAATCAATGACCTTGTTTGCCGGTATTTTGAAAATAATTGAAATGAAGTAATGAAACTATGGACAATGTATGACAAATTTAGTGACTATTATGAAATGAATGGAGATAGTATATATTTATATCTGGCATAAATAATTTGATTACACTATGTTAGTGCATAATTATTGGAGCTTTTCTAATATGATTAATGGAAGAATTATATTTTTTTCTTAGGGTGTTTTACTTATGGGTGGTCCCTTGTGCCTTGTAAAGCTAGCTGAAAATTGTCTTACCAAAATCTTCTTGTGCAATAATCCACCTCTATGATATGAAGTTGCAAAATTATGTGTGTGTAAATAATGATGAGTTGTAAAATCTCTATTTATTTAACTGTGTAAGTATTAGTTGAACCCTTCTATGATATAAAATGAGTAGGGATAGGAAACTACCATAAGAATGTGGAATTTATTTTTCCATATTGTAGAAAATATGGAATGGGAATGTATATCCTTAGGATAAATGTGTCAAACCTAGATGATTTAAGAACTAAAATTTGATCATGTATAAAATGGAGAGTATGGATCTAAAGAACAAAAGATGGAATTATGTGTGTGATACATGTGGGTTAATCCTCAAAACTATTAAAGTATATTTCATATAAAATTGGTAAATGCAAAAAGGGAGAATAACATGCATTTGCATCAATAATGAAGCAAATCTGAGAGAGAGAGAGAGAGAGAGAGAGAGAGAGTCATACTTATATGTCTTTAAACCATGTTTAAACTTGTAAACACTCCTTTTCGTGATGTAATGTGGTGTGCTTGTAGGGATGTTGTGTGAAGTAAACATTTATGTGGAAGCAACATGGACATTATGAAAACATGTGTAGTAGTATAAACTAATAAATGTAATGAATAATGTGTTGTGTGAAGGTATATGTGATGTATCCTAAGCTAGTGACTTGTTCACCTATCTCGGGGAAGGGTATGGTGGACATCAAGTGTCGAATCACCAAAAAGAACCCTTTGTGAAAGTTTTATGTAAATGTGATGGTGCAAATGTTCACATGGTTAATTATGCTAGTAGATGTGCTCATGATGTTATTGTGTTGGTAGTCGTGTCTCTAGTCATTTCTACATTCATAAAATAAATACTCTTGTAGATGTTGTAATAGTGTTGTTTTATGCATTATTGGCCTAAGTGTGTGTTGGTCATCTTATGTTGTGTAAATACAATGATGTATTTTATGTTGAGGGTGAGAGGGGAGTGAACCACTTTGAGGTGAGAACTTTTCTCAAGGAGAGGAAGATGATGTGGGTATGAGTACCCTTGAAAAGATGTTTGGAGGTAGTGGAAGAGCTATATGGAGTATGTATTATTATTAAATATGCACTTGTCTCCCTATTGTGTGTGTCCACTTCTCACCCCAAAGAAGGGTTTCTTTAGAAACCCATAGTGATTTAATCCCTTGTGAGGGCATATTTGGTTTGTTTTAAATATTGCTAAACTATATGTATGTTGATATTCCCCCTTCTCCATCTAAGTGGCCTTTAAAAGTCACATAGTGCGTGTAAGGATTATTGGTAGAATGCGGATTGCTAATTTTTTTTAAAAAAAAGTTTATTACTTTATTTTGTATTTTTTTTGAGATTTCCAACAATGTAAAAGTAATTAAATTGTGTGTTAGGCTACTTAGCCAAATTTTATTTTGATGTCCCTAATTTGCCTCAATGACTTGTCTTTTACTTATTTTGTGTTGAAATTTTACAATTGTGGTCACTCTTTGAATCTTACTTTATTGAATCGTTCTTTTCAATTTTTACAATATGAATTTCATGTTTATCTATTGAGGCTCTTATGGTTGTAATTTCTTGGCAAGGTTTTTCTTGGTAGGTTGTATGTGGGAGAAGATTTATTGGGGAATCTATTATTTTTAATATCATATAGAAGGGGGGAAATTATTAGAGAAGATCCCCATCACACTATCCTTTCCCTTGTCATCAATGTTAGGAATGACCATACTTGTAGCCTTGTGAGAGTCTTTTGTTGTGATGTGTTGTAATGTGAGTTTTGTGTTAGCACATTTTAAAACTATTTTATGATCTTATTGCATAATTATTATGTTTTATCAACAAATATAATATAAGACAAGTACAAACTAAAAATTAACAAAGTGAAAAATGATATAGAGCTTAATATTGGATCTATATACACTGATATTGAAAATTTGAAGGTACCAACATCAAGAGTGATGTTTAGGGTACAATTGAGTTATGTTGTGTACAAGGGGAAACAACCATGCATTAGTACAGTCTCGTGTGACCTTAGTTCTCATATTGATGCTTTGGATGATATTACTTTGCATGATCTTGTTGCTAAATGTAGGTTATGGTAAAGATGTAAAAATAAGATAGATTGTAAAATTTGGATAAACAGTTCCATTGTATAAGGTTTTACTTCTAAATGTTTGGAGAACTTAAGCCAAGGAAAAACATATCCTTAATATGTATTATCATTTTATTTCTGCATTGCATGAGATTAAAGATTGTAATTTATTCAATGATCTAAACAAGATGTCAGCATTGGAATTATGACCCTAAATTTGGGTGACTTCCAAGAGGAAGTTCATGCATAGGGGGGGAGGGTGTGAGGCCCTATCCTAAGCCGGTCATAGTGTTGTATTTATCTTCATGATAGACCTAGTATGCGATACTCTATTTTGATGCATTATAGATTTGTACTCTTTTTGGCATGGATTTGATCACATGGGATTTTGATGCACTTTATTTTATGTTTTTTTTTTGTACTCCTGTTGATGATATGGTGATACCTTTATACTTTCATTCTGGATAGTTGATTTAAATGAAAATTGAAATGATGCAATTGAGTATATATGCTTATATGACAAATGACAATTGGAATTTTAATAATGATGAGATGCAATTTCATTGAAAATTAAATGTTAGGTGCTTAAATGTTGTTAATGTATGCATAAAATTTCATGTGGGAAATGCGTGAAAAGTGGTTAAATTATTTATGGTGTGTAGAATTGTGTATTGGAATTGTGAAATATTGAGTAATTGGTAATTGATTGAATGAAGTTATGTTCATATATTTTATATGCATGTGATTTCTTGAGCTACTAATGTTTGAATTGAGTTGTGCAAGAAGTGACCATGGAATTGATTCGAAGAACTAGAGCCAATCCTTTGTGCAAAAGTTAAACCAAGGTTGTGTCTAATGAAGAGACAAAACCTCGTTGTAATGTGTTTTAATTCGTAATTGTATATGCTTGAGTGTATGTCAATTATAGTTTGTTTATTAAAAATTTGTTAATTTTAAATTTTTATTGTGCAAATGGACATGCCAAATGTGTTATGTGATGTGGATATTTTTGTGGTGTCACTTGACACTTATGTTGTGTATATGTGGCAATGACATATCCATTTGGGAGATGATTAATTGCAACCAAACCTAGGATAGTACCTAGTTGCATTCTTTCATGATGACCTCTTGGGTAGAGAGCTTGGAGTAAAGTCACATCCCTTGGAACCCATAGGTGAACTCAAGATGGGTTTTTGAGGGGTTAAATGGACACCTAGGGTTGAGTTTAGGTCCTTTTTGAAGGCCCACATGATATACCTATGGATAAGGGTCAATTTTAGCCATAGGACCACCTAGATATGTGTCTTGAGCCCTTTTGAAAGTTGGTTTTCCAAGATGGATGAAAATCAACTTTTGGAGAGAATGGGCTTGGGTAGACAACCTCTCCTATCATGTGTAGTTTTCTTGTTTCATCTTCTCAAGTCACCTTTTTGGGAATCTATTTTTAGCAACCTTGTCGGGGGGTTGGGAAGACCAACCAATATAATTTTATGTCTTTTTCCAAGAGGGTTTGGTGAAATGTGTAGAGCCTTTTTAGTGGGATCTCCCAAGACTTGGAAGTTGTTCATCCACTCTCCAACCTTGGAGACAACTAAGGAGTTAGGGAGGATTTTTGTAAGGAGTGGGAATTGGATTTGAAATCTCTTCTACAAACCTATTTTCCATAACTTGTTGTGAAGGTTGGTGATCTCATCTATTTGCTTTATATTTATTGTATAAATGAAATGTGTAAGAAAAAAATGGTGTTAGGAATTTTTTGTTTTGTTTTCATGGAGTTTGTATTTGATTTCATGTTTGTATGTATTTTGGGAGTGCAAGGCCAAACTCACCCTTGGGAGGGAAGAGTAGCCTTGGGGTGAAGGGAATTAGGATAGCTTAGAGAGTGTAGAGTCTCTCCTCGGGAAGGAGAGGGACATGGCAAAGATTATGGGGTCTATGTTGTCATTGTTCTTGGGAGTCATAAGGGGAGGTTTTTGGCATGTTGACATTTGGGGGTCATAATATAAGGTATTTTTGCAATTTTGAGTTGAGAAGAGAGGAAGTAGTTTTGTGGCCTTGTGAAGGCATTTGTATTTGGTATATCTATGGCATTCTCCTCCTAAGACTTGGTCCACCTTCACCCCATTTTTGAATCATGTTGAGATTCTTTGTGTAAGCCTTTGGATTGGGAGTTCATGTGATTGTATTCTTGTTTGAATCTTGTTATTCATAAGTTCTTGTTGAATGTTACCCAGTTGGTATCTTGTTCTCCTAGCTCGGGGGTGGCCTTGTAAAGGCCTAGGATGGGAGGTGAGCCTCCATGGTCATGGTTCTATTTCTTTTATTGTAGGTTTGCAACTTGTGTTTTCAAAAGGGAAGAGATGACATGAAAAAGTGAAGATTTCTTGGCCTCCATGTTGCTAAAGATCTAGATTCCCATGTATTTGAGTTATTTCTAAAGTTGTAAAAAAAAGGGAATAAATAGATTTTAGTTTTCCTTGCTTATGTAGCTATTCTAAAGATTGTGTAGTTTGAGCTAAAGAGAAGACAATGAAAATAAGAAACTCAAACAAAAAAGAACATGAAAAAAAAGGGAAAGAGAAATAATATGTGTAGCTTAAAATCCAACCCTAACCCTCATCTGAAATTAGGGTTAGGGTGGGGTGAAATGGAGAAAAGAATTAAAAAAAGAAAATTGAAATGAGATTTCAATCTCATAAGAGATATAGAAGCCCTAATTAGGGTTGAGTTAGACGAAATAATATAATAATGACATTTGTATTAGTGTTTCCTTTTCATTCATTTGACTTCTTATTTTTTTGTTTTTTGTTTTCTTCTTTTTCTTTTTCTTTTTCTGTCATAGGATTTTTGAAATTAATATTTATAAATTAGTGTTTTATTTTAGATATGATTTTTGTAAAATTATAGAAGTAAGATTTCATTTAAGTAAGATTTTATAAAAGGGAGACTTTTTATTTAAGTATTTAAATGGGTATTGGAAATTGATTAAATTTGATAGGATGTTATATTTATTTGGAATTAATTATTTCATTCTAAAATACTAAGTTGTACAATAATGCTAAATCATCACTAATGTAAAAATTTAAATATTAGTTTTAAAAATAACATGTTTTTGATAAAGAAAAGTAGCAAGAGGGTGTTGGCCCATGGAACAAACGACTACGAGCACATTAATAGCACTTGTCTGAGAGCAGATAATTAGCAGAAAAATATTGTCCAGTCTGCCTCTATCAAAGAAAAACTTAAAGATCATCTTGGGACAAGCCCCCACAAAATCTGCAAGCATTAACCAAAAACAAAATCAAAGGACCAGAGTGAGCCCTTTAAAATTGTCAGCAATCACCCTATCACAGGAAGGAAAGAAATTGAAAGAGAGAGACACTTTCATCACCATAAAACCAAAGAAGCAAGCTCAGGCCACAAATAGCCTGTCCATCTTTCTCTGTAAAAAATGAAGGTCTAGGAACTACTACACCTCCAGCCTAGCCCAACGTTGTCAAAGGTATTCCAACCTACTGCAAACTCCTTGTCCACATCAATAGAAAAAGGGTCCACCTCTATAGGAGCAAAGAGGAATAAGATCCAGATAACAAGGCTGAAGCTGTAACAACTCCTTCCATTAGCACAACCACAAGAGGTAGCCCAGAAAAACTCCACCTCAATAGGATTCTCCTCAAATTATGAGACATGTTATGAATATAATCATGTTATGATTATAGTTTAATATTTTAAATAACATATATTGAAATGTTTTTATAAGTTCATAAGTCCATAGGTAGTGATGACTTATTATAATATATTATAATAAGATTATATATTATTCATTTCTTATGTGTCAATCAATTTTGTTGATGGGGACAATATAATGTTGATCTTTATATTATTAAAATAGACAAGCCTTTTAGTGTATAAAGGGGACATTTAAGATTAGGTATTATTAATTTTATAAATGTGACATTATGCCTTATTAATGGGAAATGTGGTTAATAAAATTTATAGCATTGTATAGTATTTTTTTAATTAATAAATTTATTTATTTATTTCTAGGGTTAGAATGTATATCGAGGAGGGTGAATATTTAGGGGTTTTTTGGGTAATTAATCATATTAATGTCAAAAGACCTTACTAAATTTCCTCCTTATTAAAAAGTAATTATTTTGATTTAAATATTTGAATCTAACTAAGGGTAGTCACCCTGGTTGAACCTTAACAGTTAGACCCTACCAAGGGATGTTGACAAGTCAACGATTGTCATGATTCCCATTGACTTCCCTCAACCCTATTTGGTTAACACTAAGATTAAATCAACCTAACTGTGTTGTAATTCCTAACAAACTTAGAAAATAATTATATTTCTTCAACTTGCAACATGTTGGTGAACTTATAATATTTTAAAAAGAAAATTTGTTGGTGTGTTTTACCTTAAATTTTGGGCATGAAACAGTTTGAGGAGGTGGTAGTGGT
Source organism: Chamaecyparis obtusa (assembly GCA_027943335.1). Classification (NCBI taxonomy): domain Eukaryota; kingdom Viridiplantae; phylum Streptophyta; class Pinopsida; order Cupressales; family Cupressaceae; genus Chamaecyparis; species Chamaecyparis obtusa. The sequence goes on from BSBK01006836.1 coordinate 814,298, forward strand.
GGTTGCATTGTAAATGGCATAGTTGTTCATGGGATGATGGAATTGGAGATGTGTGATTGTGTTTATATACCTAAGGCATGTATTTGTGCACGAGTAAGGCCCCAAGAAGAACCTATCCTTGTAGCAGGTTGGGATGTGGATATGGATAGGAATGTGGATGTTGTGGTGGGGACTTGTGGTATGAATGGTTGGTTTTGGGGTCCCGTAAGTGGCATTCATATTGTGTAAAATGGTTGTTGGGATTTCATATTACTGATCAAAGGTGGGAGGGACACTTGTGTAGAGGAAAACTAGGTGATGGGTGGAATGAGTGCTTGGGTGAAGACTTGTTGGGCGATAGATAAAGGTGTTTGGATAGCTCCTTGAAAAGGTGGCACTAGCGTAAAACTTTGGGTCATGAAAGGTGGAGGTATTGTTTGTTTGGAAATCTGTGCGGGAGGTGGAGGTGGTGCTTGCACAGAGCTTTGTGCCTGTGTGGCATTTTGAGATGTCACAGGTGGAGGTGGTGGTCCCATGATGGAAAATGAGTGGATTTCACCATCATTTGCACTGTGGGAAAGTTGGCACTAGATTGCAAAAGATGAGGAATAGGTGAGGCCACTTGGGTCACTTGGAGGCTAGGGTCAAAAATTTGTTGGATGACGATGTTAAATGTGTTAGTAGGGATGTGTATGGGGTTTGTGGGGTTGAAGGACTAAAGTTCTTGTGGAATGGGAGTACCCTCCTATGCGTAGTTAGCCCAAATGGCGAGATGATTCTGGGCTATAATTACACTAACCATTTATGTATAGCCAAGATGACTCATGAATACTTCCATAGAACCTGTGGTGGTTTTTTCATTTGGATCCACCCATACATTTTTTATTCATGGTGGTTGTGGATCATATGTTACCATAGCATCGTTAGGATCATTGGGGTCGGATGAACTAGTAGCAAGATTATGATCCATATCCTTTCTCTTCTTTGATCATGTCTTTGCAAGCATGAAATGCAAATCCTAAGATGGGGAATGAATATGCAATGATGGATGAATGCAAGATGATTCTAAGGAAACCTAAACATGGAGATGGGACAGACCTAAGGAAGTCTCTTGGGTAAATGCAAGACTTAGGATGAACCTAAAGGATGTTTGGATAGTGATTGATTGGTATGTTGGGGATGTGCTTAAGGATCTAAGGATTAACTAGTGTCAAAAGGGGAATGATTTTCCTTTCTTGGTGTAGGATCAAATGGATGGGATTTTCAACCTTAGATAGACTTGTAATCTTTGGAAGATAGGATACTTGTCAATGTGAGCCAATCTTTGGATCAAGATGATGAGGCCTTCAATGACAAGTACTACCTACCCTAGACAATGCTTAGTCAAAAGGGGTGGGGCTATAAGATGGTTTTGATTTAGGATAAGGATTTGAGAAACTCAAAAGGATGTGACACTAAGTGGAGGTTTGGATGGCTTGAATTATTTTTGGATTTGGATTTGGAACAAAGATGATTGGTTTGATTAAGTGAGATTACCTAAGGGATGATGCAAATGTAATTAAAGGATTATCTAAAATGAAAGGATGCTGAGATAATTTCTTGAGAATTAAAATAATATGTCACTCAATAATCCAACTAGTCTTCTCTTTCAAGCCTAACAAAGGCACGGTTTATCTGAAAGCATGCTCCAAACTGCATGATTTTTGTGTTGTAGGTTACTCTATCGAGTTTCTCTTGATACTTGGTCTCTTCCTTAATTGATGTTACGAGAGGTTGATGATCTTTAAGTTTGCGTTCTACAACTTTCTTCTCCTGATATACATGAGCAATTGGTAATTTAACTTTCTTGTGCTTTGTTGAATCAGTCACGTGTCCAAGTTTTCCAATCTCTGAAGGTGTTGACATGCACAATGTTAGGATCTTTCCAAGCTAGGTAGTGGATGTGGTAAGTGTACGTTGACTTGGATTTTGAACAATCTTTGAAGCTTTGGAAAATGGTGATCTAACAATCCCACAAGAGACAAAGAAATCTTGTGGGAACAACACATTATGATTTGATCTCTCTGGAAAAAGGAATTGAGATTCCGAATGTGTATGTTTGAACAAATGTTTTCATGGGGTCTGCAACATCAAAGACACGCACAAGCACTTTCTACTCTAAGGAATTTTCTTAACTTGAAAACCTTTACTCACAAACTTAGGCACACACCCAAGAGATAATTAGAATACAACCACTGGTGACCACACAATGGATTAACAATGTCGTATTAGCCGACTCCAAATGCTCAAGGATCGCATGATATGGTGAGTGTCTTTGGGAGGTTACTATCCTCCTTGCACAAATATTATCAAACCTTTTAGGGATAGATCAAGTGGGCCTCTAAATTAATGGCATTTAGTAAGATCTATGGCATCCTCTCAATCAGTTTATACATGTGTGACTCACTTAAGAGCCTAGTTGATAATGTTGAAATCATAGGATATTCACCTACCTCAGACTACCATGAACATGCATCACCCGACCTTGAGAGGATAAGGCAAGTATGCTCAACACCTTTTTTATATACCAATCGGGGAATTACCAGTTAGAGGTCGTTCTTTAAAGGGGAAACACTTCCCTCTAGAAAGGCCTCACTAGAAGCAAAACCAATTAAGTTTGATCTTTCTCTTCACCCAAGTTCTGCGAAGATTAGGGGAGAGGATATAGATACAAACTAATTATTTCTACATCACTTGACAAGGATTTTGCAATGAAAATAAATAGCTCTAAGGAAGTGTTAAAAAACACTCCTTCAAACACACCAAAAAGAGTTCATTTTCAAATTGAACCTAAATTAGGCTAGGTGTTTTTTTATCTTAGAACGTTAAAAACTCATGTTTAGCATGTAAGGTTCTTTTGGAGTACAAATGAAAGTTTGATTTTTGCAAGACAAACAATAAGTATTACTTCCCTTTAGCATTCAAGATTTGTGTGATTTTGTTTTAAGCCCAAATTGAAGTGTTCCATTACATTGTTCATTAACTTTTAGGCATTCGAGAATTTGTGTTAATTATTTTTTAAACCCAAACTTGAAGTGTGAAGATTTGATTTGTTAATTTTAACCTTTGCTCATTTTAAGCCCAAATCGAAAGGATGAAGTGTTGTGTATGCATACAAGGTTCTTTCTAGTGCAACAAAAGGTAATGTGTAAATTCTTTTTTTTTTAAAATTAGTTGTGATCCCACCGGTAGAGCCTTCAATCCTGTAGGTCTGCACACACACCAAAAATATAGACTATGAAATCGCAATCCCGTGTGTCGTACATGCAATCCCACGAGTCTATCGGAATGAAAATGCACTAGAAAGATGTCTGATATAAAATAATTAAAGATTCATACTTGCATTATCCTGCAAGGTCAACTGTCGATCCTGACATGTCAAACAATGATCCCGCAGAATGTTAGAAATAATAAAAAGATAGAAAATGGCAAAGGAGACATAATGTGATTTTATGTGGGAATGTGATCCCACCTATTTATATTGTGATCCCATTGACTGTTAGGAAATAGAATAGGATAGAGAATAAAAGGGACAAGACAGAAAGGGGAATTTCTGTGGGATTGTGATCCCGCGAGTCTATGCCACAAGCTCGCCGACTATGCCAATGATCCCATCGAAGGATGTTTTTGTTGTTGTGTGACTTTTGATGAGGGGAATGATGGCACAAATGCTTCTTCTTCCCTCCTCCAACCTAAAAAAAAAACCAAAAAACCCTTGCAACACACTCAAGCAACAAAAAAAATGTTAGTATTTTGTTAGTTTTGGAAGATAAAATGGATGAAATAGATAAGAAAATGATCCTAGAAGTGGGTCCCATCGGACGTGCCAAAATATAAGCTATAAAAATGTGTTTAAAGGAATACAATAACAATGGAAAGCATTCAAAACACAAAATCAAAACCACATATATGATTAGACAAAAGAGAACTAAAATACTTCAAGAAGACTAAGATAATGCAAACCTCCTAATCTTAATAAACTCCCTTTGATGTATAGATTTGTCCAAGTAGAGGATTGTGTGCTCAAATGCTTTCTCAAAGCTTCAAAGTGTGGAAGGATTTTGGAATTAAAAGGATAGAGTTTAGTATTTTTTCTCTTAAAAATGGCATGATAAATTTTCTCAAATGGTAGATGAAAATGAAGGAAAGGAGCCTTCAATTTATAGGCAAGAGAAGGGTGGAATGAACGGTCAAGATGCAAACCTGAGGAAGGGTGGAGATGCATTTGAGAGAGAGCACATGGATTGTGCTTTCTCAAATGCCTCTCATTGTGACAAGTGTCCCAAGGAGAGAGGATTGGAAGAATGGGGAATGTGACCATTTTGGGAGATGTGAGAGGGGACAAAGGTGTAAGAAAAGGGTGGAGTGTGTAAGAGGGGTGTAAGAGAATTTAAGGTTGACATGAGCTGAGGGAGTTAGGGGATGTGAATATGTAACATGAGGGTTGACTAGGGTTGGGTTAGGATTTCTTAATCCATGGATTATGATTGTGCAAATGTTTAGGGAATGATTAGGCTTGGATTAGAAGGCAAGTGGGAGAATTAGGAGGATGTGTTGGGAGGAGAGAGAATGAGTGGAGAGTTGGATTAGCTAATCACGGATCATTAGATAATTAAGAAGGTTTAGTATGTGTGAATGGGTTGGGTTGAGTTGGAATTAGGGTTTTGATAGTTGGGATAGGTTAGGTTAGGGGTTAGAATTAGGACCCATGTGCTCAAATTGGATTAAATACATTATTTAATTTCAAGTGAAAGAAAAAAAAGGATTCATGAAATAATTTAAATAGATGAGTGCATTTATTTAAATTAATAGAGGAAAGGAATTTAATTAATTATCAGACTATGGGTTGTCACTTAGATAATAAATTGGACTATAGTTAATCAATTAAATTAATTAACTAAGGGATGACATAAATTAATTAAATATTTAATATTTAATCAAATAATGCCCTACATTGGAACTAAATAGGATTACTCAATTGTGTTAATCAAATTTAGGTGTCTACAATATGTATATATGTATAATATTGTATTTTAAAACTATAAATAGCAAATATAATCAATCCGTACACTTAAACTCATTTCAACAAAAGTGTGGTAAAAAAATACATGGAGATGCAATATCAAACTCTTACCCATCCAAGAAAACAAGCCATAATATTTCATAATGGTTATATAAGCACATTTTGAATCAACCGTCAAATATGTGGTAGAAACAACTTTCTATATAAAGTTTTCCCCTTCATAGGGTTTGATAATTCAACAATTAGTCAACCACCCAACTCTATGGAGTGCTCATAGTTTTATTAGCATGTTCTGAATCAAATGTAAACACACATAAGGCACCAAATAGTAAATTCATCCCCTTCATAGGGTTGAATAGATCAACAAATAGTTGACCACCTGACTCTAAATAATTGATCACTTTTGAAAATTGACTTATTCATTACACTTATATTACCAGGTATTGAATCTAACCTTGAAAATAAGACAACTAGCATTATGTCATTTACACATTTGTAGCTTCTTATATATATGTAAAATTGCTTTACCAAAGTTAAGCAATTCAATCCTTGATTAAAATTAAAAAAACAAATTTAAGGCATATGGAAATAAGAGCTTACAATATATGTATTTCTTGCTTTGAAAGAATCCTTAGATGTCACTTGCACAATATTTGTATTTTCTTCACAATAAAAATCCCCACATGCAATTTCCTTTGATATTTCTCCCAACATTGTCCTCACAAAAATATCATGTTCAGACGCAGAAACTAAAAGTCCATTAACTAAACCAATCAACTCAATTCTTTAGCAAAAACATCTAACAAACATCAAACACACAAAATTTTGGCTTATAGCAATTTGTTTCCTCTTTCCCCAGAACCAATAGACATCATTTCATTCGACGTAGAATCCAATACAACCTCTATATATTTTTCTTGTATAGACACATAAAGTTATTTGAAAGTAAATTTTCTTTAAAATAGAAGTTTAACTCGTCAATTTACACACCCTTAATTTCCTATATTAAGTTCCATATAATTTGTTAATATCAACATATTGCCTTGCCAATTGCAAACATCTAATAGTGAAGAAGGGACATCAACTCACAATGTTACTATTTCCTTCATGGGGAGAATCTTTGTACATATACCCCTTTGACATACTACAAAATCTTATACTGCCCCAATATAAATAAACTAAAATTTTGAAACGTTGAGGAATAAATTTATTTTCAAACAAGGTCCATGCATAAAGACAAGAGAACCACACCAAGTCATACAACAAATTAGACAAAATAATAAGGACATGAAAATAAAACAAAATTAGAGCACACTAAGTACATAAACATCAAGTTTTAACCTATAAATGTTTTCACACCATATTATCAAAAGGCCACAACATTTGCACATGTACTCTTTTCATGCTTACACTTGAGCAGCTTAAATCGCTATCCAAAATAATTGCTCATGCTACAGGATGCCCACAAAGGAAACTCTCCAATGCTAACATTCTATGGTCGTCGATTACTTGAAACTTGAACCATGAAAACTGAGAGCTCTACAAGTTCTGATATTCCCCTTCTAGACGAATACAAAAACTTAAATATTGTACATCACCCACAATATACACATACATCCTAAACCTAGTTAGGCAAGTATAATGTGGCCAACATTAAACAAACTAAAATCTATTATGAGCACACACAAAAAGAACAACTCAATAGTTAGCTTACCCAACATTATTCTTCACACTAAGTTTAGCCAACACAAAATCATGTAGCTTGCATAAATTTGTTCCATCCAATTCAAGTTTGTCATTCTAACCAATTTTCATGCACAGTCCAAGGATATGAGAATAAACTAATTATCTATTCTAGCGTTACACCTGGCTCTCTGACTCCTTCTAACAACCCAGACATTTGCATACATACTATTTATTGGCATCAAAATAAACATCAATAAAAATTCAATACAACTAAAAGCTAAACCAAAAGAATGCTCTAAGGGGAATTCACTTCCACACTCCCCACATGTGCCATACAATTTTACTTCTAACAATCAAATGATATAGAGAAATAAGAAAACACAATGGAAGTAAATGAGAACAAAGCAAATTGCAAAATCATTCATTTTAGAGGTCAACCACCACCCCATAACTAAGTTCATCAAAAATATATAATTTACAAAGAATCCCCTAAAAAAAGTGTTCTACCACTAATTTAGATGCTCTTAATTGAAAATTTAGATGCTCTTAGTTGAAAATTCATTCAAATAAAGACATATGAATAACTGAAAAAGAATACCGACTAATACCAAACCTAAACAAATCTTCCCACTTTTGAAAACCAAATGAATGAATGGCACAATCAAAACTCAATTAAAATGCACATAATTTCTAATTGTACTATATCCACCCTATCCAACACTCTTTAAGTCTACTTCCAATTGTCACTACTTTCACTAGTGACAACAACTCTCCAATTCATGCTACCCACAAACCAAATGAGAGAATGAGAGAATGAAAGCTCTTAAATACCCCGTACTTGGCAAGCACACAATTAAAATGCACATCAATTCCAACTACACTTTAATCCTCTTGCAAGCACCACTAACATCAGTCTATGAGAAAAGTACCACAAACAAGCCTCTCTCTGATATGACAAATGAAAAGTTCCCACCCAATGGCTAATTCCTAGTGTGAGACAACTTTTCAACACAAAACACCACACAATCAAGCCAATCTCCCAAGGCCGAAAAGATGTCCAATTCCAGCAGCCAAAATTAGACAAATTTCTAACAACGTGAGACAACATTTTGGCATTAACAACATTATGGGAGAAAAATTACAAACTAATAGACAATTGGCTAAATTATATTAAAGTATAAATCATAGAAAATTAAATTAACTTATAGAAAATAAAATTTAATTAAGATAAACATATTAAAGTATAAATGAAGTAATGACTAATATTGTAAACATATGAATTTAGTATGATAAGTTAATAAAAATTAAATAATTGGATTTGTTAAAAAATAAAAAGATAAGATTAGAAGGATGTATTTTTAAATTGATGAAAAGATTTTTATTCCATGTATTAATGACTAATATTTTAACTATATGAATTGGTTGCCATAAATTAATTGAAACTTTTACTCTAGCAATCATTTACCTTAAATGAAAATTGAAGAGAACTGATAAAGAGAAAAGATTTCCCACAACACAAATGAGAAGAAAGAGTATTGATTATATTGCTTGAAAATTGATAAAGGTATTTTACTAGTTTTGAAAATACAAAATGTCTTTCTAAGGATGATGAAATATTACACTTAAAGTTCATAATATATGAAAAACTAGAGAGGTCATGCATCTTCATCAAATCTTTTGGAAAGTAAATAACTAAATTAACATAAACTAATAAACAACAATGACACTAATCTTCATCCAACCAAGAGTAGGGTGTTGGTAGGTGCTCTGTGTACTTCTTGTCCTCATGGGTGTTGGCATCATGTATGGTGTTTTTGGCCTCAAACTTGATTTGGATCATTTTCTCCATATGCAGGTAGCTCCTGTCAAGTGCTAGTTACTCACTTCTCATAGTATCGAAGGCATTCTGCATTATTTGATTGCATGCTTCTAACCAACTACCTTGATCTTTTAAGGTTCCATCTTTGGTACATAATGTAGGCAGTCACATCTTAACCGTACTTTCAAATCCTTCATATTCTGATTATAGGGCTTTTGAGTATTTGTCATGCTTGACAATCAATTTTTCAGCAAGAGAAATAGAATGAGTGTTAGAAGCCTGATTTAGATGCACATCATGTCGCTTTGCTTCTATTCTATTCTTTAACCTCTCATGCTCAAATATAGCCACATAATTTTTATGATGGGAAATCTAGAAACTATCAAGCCACATCATTAGATTTGCAAACCTTAAATGAAGTAGTACTAACATTGTCTCCAACTTTTTGCATTAGTAGTCATTGGTTTTCCTCTTGTAACTCTTCACACTTATATTTCAACTCCACATCCTCCCTAGAGACGATCCTCATGTTAGTGTCCCTTAGAGTAGCATTTTCTAACATCAATCTTTCATTCTTTAATTTGAAGGCATTCATTTCCTTCATCAATTGTTTCATTTGAGCTATGTTCATCTTTTCTATGTTCACACCACTATTAGCTATGACAATCAGATCAACCTCTCCTAACTTGAGTGTCATGATATGGCTGAATGATTTCTCTATATCAATGATCTTTGGTCTTTTGTGAGGAGGATATAATGCCCAAATCAACATGGATTCTTCATTAGTATTGAATGTTGAGCCAATATAAATTTCATTCACTCCTTTAACATTTAGTTTGTATTTTTTATCATCACCGTGTAAAAAGATATCAAATACAAGAGTTGCATTTAAGTCCCATCTAGGGAACACCATAATTCCTTCCTCCTACGGAAATTGTCTTCCCTTATCAGGTGTCATAACACTAATCTCATGGTCAATCTCTATTTTCAACTTATTTAGTAACCTCTGCTCATTTTATGAGGTAATGGTGGGGATTGAATATCTTAACTTATTGCCCTTTAAATTATACATAAAGGTTTTAAATTCACCAAATTTGACAAATTGGTCATCTGATATAAAGGATTCATAAGCTAAGAGCCTAGCATCATTATAAATTTTCAAATCCTTGGCTACTTTTACTCCTATATCAAGGAGATCTACATACTCATCAGCTACCATCTTGGACCTTGTTGAAACTCTGAATGTCCTTCACTCTCGAGAGAAGACTCCTCACCAAATGATATGTATTCTACATCCTACATCTCCATATTTTGTTCCTGCTCTTGATTATATTTTCAACTGCTTCCTTAACCTCCTGATCCTCTAGATTCTTGAAAACATCCTCTACAAGAAAAGGGATATGATTGTATCCACTCAAATTCTACTTCTTTCACGCAAAACTGATGTAACCTTTGAAAGGTCATATCCCTTTCTTGGGTTGGCCTCCTTGAATTTGTACTGTGGCAATAATTTATCCCAGATGAGATCATATACCTTAGTGGAAACAATGGTAAAGTCACTGAAATTCAATGGACCTAGCATAAAACACTATTTGTGTGTTGAAGCTAGATGCATGAAACAAGAGTAGTCTAATTGTCTGACAACTCCCATGTATGCATTTCTAGCAGGGATCATCTTAAGGAACTTATATGGTGCTCCTTCAAAAATAAAAGCTTGTATTATGGTTAAGTCATTGTGAACGTACCAATCACCCCAGTTATGGTCTACTACCTTCCTCTCATCAAAATCTTTTGGTTTTAAAAAATTCTTAATTTCAGTAGAAATAAAATAGTCACAAGGATGATTATAGACCCTAAAAATTATTTTTTACAAATAACTCATCAAAATAGACATAATGAGATTCAATAAATCTAGAGTTCCAAATGGAAGTCCGAATTGGACTGGCAATGACCCTCCCTCCTTGCCAATTTGTTTAATTTTCAATCCTTCTGGCCATATCCCAATCTTGTGGCCATAAAAAAGCATCATGTGCTACTACCAATCTTTCCAAATCAATTCTCCATGGGTTACAAACCAATTGATAGTAGGTTCTTCTAGCATAGTGAAAGATAAATAATTCATATCTCCTTATGCTAGTCCACACATCCCCTACATCTTTGGTTGTCCTCATTTTTTTGAACATCGAGCTTTCCTTGGGTAGCCTTCCTAGATTTGGGTACTAACCCCTGCATCTGGTCCAATGTATCTTGATGTAGTTTTCATTTTGGTATTTTCTCTATATCAATACAATGTAATTATTCATAGAAGAACCATTTACAAATACTAGAAAAGATAACCTACTTGGCATTGATTGAAGTATGTCACTCATTTGTTTGCAAATTTCTTCAGTTCTTTTCCACCACAATGCTCATTCTTAGAGATCTTCTGATAAAACTGACTTCAATCAACTAACTATAGAGCAATTGTTCATGTGTGTTATTAATTTTGTACAATCAATCATTAATGCACTAGTTTTCAAAATTTGAAATCTTAGAATGAGACTTTTTATCATCGTTGAAACCTCCTTGTATTATGATGATATAAACTCCCTCATTGGCATCACATTTATAAATTAACTTATCATATTGGCAAACCTTTTGAAGAGTCTCTTTGATGTGTTGTGAATTTCATTCTACTCCACCGACGTAGCTCTCACTGATCTAATTTGCTTCTATAAATAGTCTAACCCTTTTATTATTCTTTGTTATTTTATTTGAGGAGTGATCAAAATGCTCTCCCTATGAATATTTCAATCAGGGGTCAACTATTTGTCTAGAAACACTTTTTGGTGTAACCTTTGCCGATCATTTTGCGGAAACTAGTGTATACTCACCATCAACATAACTTTGTCTTTCAAAAGGGTTTTATAAGTTCATCCTAATATCTTATGTTTCTCCAATACGTTTCATCAGCACAACATAAGAAAACTTCTCCTGATCGTAGTGTTCAACGATAGTATCGTTGTAACATACACTATCAGATAGGTCATAACAAACTATCCCAGTGACTATAGTTTCTCCAATATGTACTAGCTCTCTCATGAGTTTCTTTTCCAAGGAACTCACCATACGTTTCTTCGATGGAATTATAAGATTTGCATCGAGGTAACTTCCATGGGCAAGATTTCAATTCTGCTCCACTCCAATTGTTATAGTTTCCCGAATGAGGATCATTGGTAAAACTCTTGCCGATGCATTTTTCTTTGTGGTGGTATATTGTATCGATGGAACTTCAGGCGATGTTTGATGATAAAGATATCCTTCATCCACTTAGTTCCATCATCGACAAAATAGCTGAAGTATTTCCTCAATATAATTTAAGTAGATGCCATCGAAGTAGCTTATGTGATCAAAGCGATCCTTTCCTTTTGTTCTAATAGTGTTCGTTTCCTCAATGAATATTTCATCGGTGAATCTTCTTCCGACACTTGATCTGTTACCACTTTCTATTATCGGTGTAAGTTTGAAAAGCTTTCACTGATAATTGAAGCTTCTTCAATACAGTACTTACCCTCATTCGTAGTACCTTCATCAGGTAAACACATAGGATGCTCATTCAATATGACTGAAAGAAAAACCATCAAAGTAACCTATAGTATTAGTCATGTCTTAATTTCATCTTCTGATAGTTGTTATTTCCACGATGAGAATCATCAGCAAGACCTAGGCCGATGGTGGATCCTAAAGAACTGTCAAAGTAACTTACTCGCTGCACTTTGATTTTTCTTTTCCGATAGACCAAGTTACTCCAATACCATCTTACTATGTTTGTGCACTTCCATAATAAGAGTAACCTAATTTATTTTCTCTTGATTGTCTATCACCTCAAAACCTTCTTTGAGGTAGCATATAAATTGATTCGTTGGGTTTCTTTGATAACTCCTTATGTTCAAGTTTCTTTCTCCCGTAGCTTCCTGATCAGTGTAAAAATAATTTGCCTTCTCTGATATGTCAAGACTTGCTATATAGACACAAACTGAGATCAGAGGAACTGCATAATGTTTTCCCAATGGGTGATATATTTATGAATAAGCTATATGAATAGTGAATTAATGGTTTACGGATGTCTCGTGGGTAGTGATGGAATTGTTAATTGATATTATACTGGAAGGACATACCAGTGCTCACATGTGGGTAGTGATTATTTTAAGAAACTGCAATAGCTTCAACCTTTGATCAAATACAAAATCTTGGTGATGATAAGTGGAAAATGAATATTAGAAGAGCTTATTTAAGAATTCTTTGTTTTATTTTGACTTCTAGGAAGTAATAAATTTTGCCAAAATTTAAGGTTCCAACACAATACACCACATATATAAAGTGCATGTCAAAATTTAGTAGTCTTTACAAAGAGCAAATATGAAGTTCAAATACATCTCAAGATAATTTGTTCAAATACACACTTAACCGATATGCAAAATAAATGTTGTTTAAACATGCACATAAGTGAACACTCTTGCACAAAACTTATATAGAAGTTCAAACATAAACACATATGTTAAACATTGAAATTTAAACATGCACAAACTTAATGCCAAAATCAAAGCTATAAACAAAATGAATGTAAAAGTTTTTAACATGCTTCAAAGTAATTTAGTTCAACCACACACAAAGTAAATATTAGGGTCCAATACACACAAAGCAAATGCCAAAGTTAGTATGCAATTCACACAAAGTAAAAGCTAAAGTTAAAACCTTCACACAAAGTTAGCTCAACCACACAAGGTGAATATAAAAAAATTAAAACACACTTCACACATATTAACATGCTTCACAATAATTTAGTTCAACCACACACAAAGTAAATATTAGTCTCCAATACACACAAAGTAAATGTCAAAGTTAGTATGCAATTCACACAAAGTAAAAGCTAAAGTTAAAAACTTCACACAAAGCTAGCTTAACCACACAAGGTGAATATAAAAAAATTAAAACACACTTCACACATACAAAGTAAATATGCACCTATGTCCAAACATGCACATAAAGTGATTGCCAAAGTTATAACACTTTTGAAAGTGAAAGTTAATTCAAACACATCCACACAAACTAGCAAACAATAAGGGAAAGTTCAAAGTTTAGAAGACACTTCAAACAAGCAATTTAAAAATGCTTTAAATGGATGGTAAACTATTTAAAAATGCATTGCACTAAGTTCAAAGTCTAGAAGACACTTCAAACAAACAATTTATGTATGCCAAAATTCACACACATACTAAACATCGAAGGTCAAGCAAACATGTCACCTAAACACACAAAAAAGGGGAATGCCAACAAAAAATATAACAAGATGTCAAAGTTAAGTCAAACAATAGAGGGGATCTCTCTCTCTCTCTCACACACACACACACACACACACACACACACACAAGTAATAGACGCCAAAATGAAACACACTAAGCATAAAAGTTTAAAAGTCACTTCAAACAATTAGTGTATGCAAAATTCCAAACACTTACACAAATTGAATGACAAACTTCAAACACACACTTCATGTAAATGCAAGCAAAGTGTCAAAACTAAAGCATACAAATTAAATGTGAAACAATGTGTCAAAAGACAACTCCAAAATCCAAACTCAAGCTTCAATCAACAATAAGAAAACCAAAATTCAAACATACACTTCGCATGAATGATAAATGAATTCCAAATAAAACACTAAACAAATATGTTCAAATTAGAGCTTGATCATAACACTAGTTATTACAATATTACCAAACTAAGTTATAATTAAAGCATATAATGGTACATAAATATTTACATCGCACCACATGCATCGAAAATAGTTACATTGCACCACAAATGTTAAGTTATTATACATAATGAAATAAAAATGTTAAATTTTATGATGTAAAAAATAGAATAAAAACTTAAACAATATTAACACGTACACCACATAAAAGAATGGCCATGGCTAATGACTGTTCTTTTCCAGCCTCAAGAAGGGGGCAAATTCAACCTCTCCCAAAAAAATAATGGTATTAAATAATAAATCATTTACATGTGAATTTACTGGATAGACAGTCTCAATTTACATATTACATTTATTGATGTTACCAATTTCAGCAAATGGTTTACAAATGTAACTCATTAGTTTTAGATGATAAATGTTGCATTATGGAGTAAACTGCCTCAATTTACAAATTACATTTACACCAATTTTGACAATTGACTCAAAAATGCAACACATTCTCCAGTTTTAGGTATTAAATATTTAGTAATCCATTCAATATTTGAAACATTTTTCTAAAATTTTGTATATTACATTCATTACTTGTTGACCTCAGCAGCTACCTATACAAGCTTTCAAACATTTCTGAACTTGCTCAGTTTATCAAACACTCAACATTGACCATGGTTTAAATTTAGATTGATTTTCCTGCCTATAAAATATAAAACGATTAGATATACTAATATCAAATGAACTGATACTAGAAGATTCAATAAACACCTTTAATGGAATTCCATCACTGTATAGGAAATCGGTAGCAATAACAATCTGAGGCATCGGTATCGCAATCTGAGGTTTGTGATGGCAAGATAGTGGCAGAGGCAGAGGACATTATTGTTTTGCAGTGTTTCCTGAGTTTAGGCATCAAACAGATTGGGCTATAGCCTGTGCTTAAATACCACCCACTTTGATTACATTTATTTTTCTCCTTGACAACTATTTACCATTTCTTAATGTTCATCTGGTAATAGCCAGATTGGTAGAGCTTGCTTCTTGCAAGCAAGAGGTCCCAAGTTCAAATATATAAAATTACACTATCGGTTGGTTTGTGATTATGAGATTCATCCAGCAGAGGCAGTCTCTTCATGCATGTATATAAGACATGGATAACACAATTGGTTTAGAAATGCCCAACTCTTTGAAGGAAGTATTTTATATAGCCACCAAAACCCACCTCTTAACATAAATATTATCAGGATACACTGAAGAATAATTCCTATAACAGCTTGCTCATTAATGACAAGAGGCAATATCATAAAAGTGACAGACCTTTAAGATGGCTGACATCTCCAAGCATACCATGCTAGATTAAATCCTCACTACAAGTTAATTTCCTTTATAACTCTTCTAATTGCCTAAAATATCTCCTAGCAGGTTAGTGGATAGTGGATCCAGTGCACATTCCCATTTAGTTGGCCTCTTGTCTCTTAAGCTAAGTTAAAACGATTCAGATGGAGATACAGATATGGCTATGCCAGTTCTTTTAAAAATCAAAGCATATCAAAATGGGGAGACATGTTTATGTGTGGCATTTGTGCATACACGCAAAAAGGCAAAAAACATGTGCCCTAGATGTTGAAATGTGTATGATTTTCTGGAATAAACTCTTTCATGCTAATGAATTACAACTCCTCATTATTTCGGTATAGATATTAATCTCTATAGGCAACATATTCTATAGTGGTGTCATTCTGAACTTCAATGCTTTCTTCTACTTGACGTTAATAACAATTGCAAAAGCCTTGTTTTCAAAAAGACTATACAAGAAAGTCCTATATGACAAAAAGCAACTGATAAAAGGAAAAAAATGCATTTTCTTATATGGAGGGAGGGATAAAACTGTAGTTTTACATAATCATATGATTCACTCAATGGTGCACGATAAGTATGGTGAAAAGTTTAGAATAATTTGCATTTTGGTTTGCAGTATTCCAATGTCTAGACAAGATTACATGTTTATGGATGGTCTGCAAGATAGCTTCATGTAAACGCTCAAAAGCTAAAGCACCAAGTAAGCCAACATATACACTCCTCCAAACCTACTATAGTTCAAATAATATTTCATCTTAAGCTATCGTTATCTTTTTCATTGCTTTATTTGATTCATTTACTTCTCTCTATTTCCCTATACTGTTCCCCCATAAACTGAACCTTATAATTTAATTTGGAATATAAAATCCAATTAATTTAACTAAGTATAACTGAAGCATTTTTTCCTACAACATCTGTCTACCTTGCATAGAGCTTCCATACCCATTCATTCTGGCACAACAAATATGTCTTTCATTCTCTTGTTACCAGTATGGAGGAGAATGCCACATCCCGTACCATAGGAGGGTACAAAAGAAAATTAAACAATGAATGTTATCAATGGGGCTAAGGAAAACCTCTCCAGCTCCTACATTGTAACCACATTAAAAAATGACACTGGTATGGGTGTTCTGACAAAATGATTGAAGAAAATTTGTCAGAAGAAAAAGTGTCAGACACCACCGCCTCCTGATGTTAAACAGGAAAGACAAGGTTTTGGGTCAAATCAAAAGTCTGCAATTAAAAATTTATTTGGAATGGTGCAGATTTCAGGCCTCCTCTTCCTAGTTATAATCAATCAAAGAAGTTGCAGACCTCCTCTTCCAAGACACCAAAGCTTCTCATGAAGAAGCAATCCAGTTACAGGACAAAAATCATGAAAGAGAAGAAGAAGAAGAGTGATTGCAGATTATGTAGTAATAGAGTTCATTGAAAGTGATGATAGCAAGCATGCAATGTACTAAGTATTTTCGTATTTGGAATATGTTTATGTAATGAGTGCAGTTTGTGGCTTAGGTAGTATGTACTGAGTGCAGTTGTGGTTCAGGTGGTATTTACTTTAATGCAATTGTATTAATTTCCATATTTGTGATACACTAATGAAATTTATTTCAACTTTCAAGAATTGTCAAGGTGAGAAGCTTTTCTTTAAGGATCAGTCTACAACGCAGAGAAAGAAACAAGGTAGATTAGGATTGTTTTTAAATAACACATTTGACAGGTCAAGTTCAAGAAGGAGGATTGTTTTCAAAATCATATTTAATTCATCATCTATGGGAAATACTGGTCTTTGTGGTCTAGAAAAATATTGAGTGCATGCATGCCCAAACCAGGGTAAGCGAACGAAGTGGATACTTACAAAACTGATGCTATTTACTGTTGGAATGATTGCATTTTTACTGTGTGCTTCAATCTCTGGAATATTGTGGTGTTGAAATATTCATCACGTCAATTTGATCTTCCAGACTTCATGTTTGGTAGATTGAGATATCCAAAGTTTACATATCAAGATCTGGTAAGCGCAACAAATGGATTTAATGAGACAAATTTGCTTGGTGTGGGTAAAAATGGATCAGTTTTTAAGGAAAACTTACGAGATAGGGTAGTTGCAATCAAAGTTCTCAATTTCAAAAATTAGAAACCTCAAAAAAGTTTTAAGGGAGAATGAAAAATCTTGGCGAGTACTTTTGACAGGGAAATTTCATTAGAGTTATAAGTGCATGTTCATATCTTAGCTTTAAAGCTTTGATTCTTCAGTTTACCAAAAACGGTAGCTTGGAAAAGCAATTGTAAATGAAAGTAACGAGGAGGATATTTGTGAACTTAAATTTAATGAATGTCTGAACATTGTTATTGAAGTGGCCCATGGCATGGAATATCTACATTGTTATTGTCCTACCCAAGTTGTTCACTGTGATTTGAAACCCTGCAATGTGGAGAATTACCTCTCTCTTCAAGGTCTAGGCCGGCATGTTTATAGTAGGACTGTCCATTACTAGCAGGTGCAACTATGTAAAGTCAGACACCAAAGATATACATAAGTTTTGATGCACTAAACAGAGTGAAGCAGAGATTCATGGATATAGCGTGCTTTTTCATGGACAAATGCACTGAGATCTCGCTATGCACTGGAATTTGGAAACACTAAAAGACTGGTGTCTTGTTGAAGAAGGAAAAGAGTTGGATGGACTACGGCTGTCAGAGGACAAGTCAGTAGTATTGAAAACTCATGACCACCTGCGGGACTTGGGAAGAGAAATGTCTGAAGAGCTTAATTCTCCTCCTTGTGACTGGTCTCCCAAACATTGTAAATCTTTGGTATGCTTATTTTGAATCTTACTTTCTTATTTGGGCATGTGTCTGGACTCTGAACTTTGTCTGTGAATACAGGAAATGAAAGGGTTTGAAAATATCCTCACCCAAACGAATTGGAGGTTTTTCCATTCCTTTTATGACACATCTATTGATTCACAAATCACATACTTTATTAGCCAATCAGAAGTGTGTGCTGAGACACCACCTTCTTTATTATGGCTTCCGCTTGATCTGTATTGCACAGAACTCTCAAGCATTCCTCCATGTTTTCCTTTGCAAAATTTACAATGTTTGAGAATTAGTCATGGCTGTCTAATAGACTGTGGCTGAGCAATGTACAGGCAGTTTAATTGTCTGCATTGAAAATTAATGTGTAGAATGCCTTATGCTATGGTGCTATTTCTGAGGATTGTTTACAAATGCAAACATCGAAATATGAATGTATTCTGAATTCCAGGCACCCTCCCAGTTGAAAGAACTGCACATGCATAAAACCACTTTGGAGGAGTTTCTGGATTTCTCAGGAATATCAAAAAAATCTTGAGTTGCTGGTGTTAGACACCAAGGATTTGCCAATAGAAGGCTGGTATTTATTAGAATCCTTCAAAATATATCCTAGGAGTCTGGTTTTAGCATTTTCCACATAACATAGAGAATTGTCTTATAATGACAGGAGAGACAAGACTACTTTTAAATCTTCCAGTTTTACAAGTTTAGAGATTAAAACATATTTAAGAAAAGTGACAAATTGAGTTTGTCTAATATCGAAGAGTCTACAGCTCTTAAGTTCATAAAAAAAAATTATTTGGGGAAATTGTTGTCCAAGCATTTTGTCTCTCAAAATTCATGACATGGAAGATCTAATTGAAATGAATTTATTAGAGGTAAAGACATTGAATTGTCTTCAAATTAAGACGTCTAGGAGACTGAAGAAGATAGATATCAAGTATTGTAAGAAGTTACTGAACATAACTTTACCAACAACACTCATCAGTCACTCTGTGAAAGGTTGTACAGAAAGGCATAAGGGGACATCTCAAGATTTGCTGGTCATACAAACTTAATTGAATCCTTGAGCCCATCAATTGACATCAGAGGATATATTCGTTACATAACCCCTGGTTAGCCTTGTTTTCCTTAAAATTATTTTTTATTTTTTATTTATGTATTTTTAATATTTTCAAGACAAGATTTGGTATCAAGTGTAGCTTTGTCAATTGCAGAGTATCGATTGGGTATGAACATTTCTACACAAGGGGATGTTTATAGTTATGGCATTCTCTTGTTAGAGATGGTCACAAGAGGCCAACTAATGCCATTTTTTCTGACGAGCCAGACCTTAAAAAGTGGGTGAGGTCAGCTTTTCCCCAAAGGCTAGAAGACATTGATGATAGGATGGGTCCCTAAATCCATCAGAAAACCATCTTATTATAAGACCTCATGATTTTTTGAAGAAGCTGATCCAGAAGATAAGAATCAAACAAATCGATATCAGATGCACAACAACCATCCTCCAAGTACGATTGGTTGGAGAAAAGATACATCTCCTCTGCTAGAAGGGGAAGATATAAATATCAAAGGCTAGTGTCTAAGAAAGCAACAATCCCCAAGCAAGTCATTCTACAGTGATCTCTCTCTCAAAGTGTTTGAATGTTATATGTATAAATCAGTATGAAGCATCAGTCCTGAAAATAGACTACATGTTGCATTCTCATTAATGATTTATTATAACTGATTGTTGCCTATGGATGGCATGTATAAATATGTTATTATTATTGATGATCTCCATCTGAAGAATATATGCCTATTTTGTGCAAATCTTATATGTATGGTTATTCATTATTATAGGGAACTCCAATTTTGGGAAGAGGATAAGTGTGGAAGCAAAATAGGGGAACAATTATGGATCTCTCATTAGATACACCCCCTCATTTGGATGGCGAGAGCCTGATGAGGCCAAGAGATCCTAGTAATCGGCTCTTGGGTCTAGTGTAGAGGGTTAATAACTTATAAATATCTCATTAGATACACCCCTTCATCTAGATGGTGGGAGCCAGACAAGGCCAAGAGGGATAATAATCGGCTCTTGGGTCTAATGAAGAGGATAATGGATTATGGATCTCTCATTAGATACACCCCCTCATCTGGATGGTGGAAGCCACATGAAGCCAAGAGGGATAATAATCAGGTCTTGAGTCTAATGTAGACAATTAATGGATTATGGATCTCTCACAAGATACACCCCCTCATTTGGATGGTAAGAGCCACATGAGGCCAAGAGGGATAGTAATCAGCTCTTGGGTCTAGTATAGAGGGTTAATGGATTATGGACACCTCACTAGGTACACCCCCTCATATGGATGGCAAGAGCCACATGAACGCCAAGAGGGACAATACTCGGCCTAGGATTGAGGAACTATTAAGGCACCCTAATACACTCCTATCTTGTCTCTCCTATGGTTGGACTCCATCAATAAACTGAACATATCTTGTGGTTAGTTTGATGCTCCAAACCCTAGTTTCAATGATCTATGTTCTAATATCTCTAACAAAGAAGATCTATTTTATGAATTATGTTTCAATTTCCTGACATATTGTAGGATCTAAACAAGGTATATGATGTTTACTAATTTTATTTACCTTATTGTTCTAATTGGAATTTGTGATTTAGGGAAAAAACTAGGTCATCTACATGAAGGGACATTACACATATTGGCTTGCTATGCACAATTGAATCCCCCCAAGAATGTAGTGATGGTCACCTATTCAAGCTGATTAGATGTGGCATTGAATCCCTACATAGAACATTAATGTTTTTTGTTTTTTGTTTTTTGTGTTTGTGTGTTCTCCATAGGGAAATTAATGCAAAGGAGATCCATTCTTATATCCGCAATCATTGCCTTGTCCTTGCATGTAAAACAACTAATATTTATAAGCTATTTAATGGGTGACAATGTCTTGAACAACTCAATAAAAGCTTTGTGTACCTCTACCATTTGACAAGCAAACTCCATGAGTAGGAATTCCAACACATGACAGGGCAGCCAATTTGGGTTTACTTTGAAACTAAAATCTCAAGTGTGTGTGCATGATTCATGAAAACCTAGTCAACTTATCATCTAATAGAATTCAAGCCTTCTAGAGATAGAAAAATTTGAGTTCTTGCGCAATTTGGAGATGGCCTGAAAGATGAGTTTATCATTCTAAAATATTGCTCACAGTTTTCCCAATTAAATGCCAAGTAAGACTGATAAATTTGGGCATTCTACTTGATTGGTTCTCTAATTCTAAAAGTCACTATTCTAATCATTGAATGCAAAAAGTGTGTAAACCAAATAAAAAAGCATAGACAAGGATTTCTTCATTTGAACTTTTACCCGTTGTAGATGAATCATGTCACCAATTATTTGTACTTATTTGAAACATTTGTGTTCCCAAAAAACCTTTTTCATGAAAAAGAATATTCATGGCTAGAAGAAATTGGCATCTACTTCTCCAATGGTTCTACTAAGGAGCAGTATGACGTGTTTGTATTCATCTTTAAATTTTGCACACGTAGAGAGTTCAAATTAGGGAAAAATATTCTTCTATATCTAAATCTATGTTATGTTTACAGCTAATAATGGTTGTTGATTTTAGCATTGAATGTGTGCATCAAGTCTTTAAGAATTGCCCTTGACAACTACTTCTAGAATTGCAAACATGACTTTGAAGAATTCACAACTAAGATTTGTAATCTCATGTCTATAGATGGATTTGGTTGTACATGTTCTAGGATGATAATGTCTAGTGCACTCTAACACCAAATCTAGAGACATACATGATTGTTCTTGGGAATCCTAAAGTGGCAATGAAATTGTACACGTTGAGAAAGTCTTTAGCATCCTGTTTGAGGAATTCTTCTAACAAAGATCTTGTATTAATGCCCTTAAATCTGAATAGTGAATCTCCTCAACATCATTAATCATGTGCAATTATTTAGTTTAGATTTTGTACACCATCAATGATACTATGAGGCTAAAGGAAGCTTTCTAGATATACTAAAAAACACCTTTTCAATATAGGTTGGGTTTGACTTGGTGCACCAATTCATCCATAGCTATTGATTAATAGGTTTGTTGTTGTCAATTTCATGTCCCCCGTTTAAAAGCCTAATTGTGATATCCCCATCCTTTTCACATCATGGCAACCACAGCTTCAATTTTGTGAAGTCCCATGGAGAGATAAAATTGCAATAAGTATATTGAAAGATCATTAGAGGAATTAGGTCAAAAGAGTTGAATGATATATTACAATCATACTCTTATATATATCCTTCATATATGAAAGCCATAGAACAACAACACAAATCAACAAGACCCCATAAAGATAGCTTATCAAGCATCTTAGATGTTGACAAAAGGAGATTTCAATATAGGTTGGGTTTGACTTGGTGCACCAATTCACCTGTAGCTATTGATTAATAGGTTTGTTGTTGACAATTTCATGTCCCCCGTTTGAAACCCTAATTGTGATATCCCGATCCTTTTCACATCATGACAACCAAGACTTCAATTTTGTGAAGTCTCATGGAGAGATAAAATTGCAATAAGTATACTGAAAGATCGTTAAAGGAATTAGATCAAAAGAGGTGAATGATATATTACAATCATACTCTTATATATATCCTTCATATATGAAAGCTATAGAACAACCAGACAAACCAATTAGACCCCATAAAGGAATCTTATCAAGCATCTCGGATGTTGACAAAAGGAGATATAGCCAAGCTGCGATGGTTTTGTACTAATATCTAAAGAGTCCCAAGGATAACATGAAGTAAATAACAAGCGGAAATCATTAGAAGGAGAGACCTGAATGAAGAAAGAAAATCACGATATAAGACATAGCAATTTGTCTTCCATACTCCCAAAGGATATGTAGCGATTAATAATTGCTAAGTATCAATAAAGAATCCATAAGTTAGATGCAGGTCTATATTATCGAGAGATAGCAAATTGATTTGGTCGAATCAATTCAAGAAGAATAAACTATCATCGATATTGTTGTCAGTGCTTGAGAAAACCATCGAATAAATATTTAATCAATACAAGGCCAAGAGTTTGAGAACCTTCAATGCTACATAAGTTAGGAGGTGATCAATTGGCTACATATTCCAAATACAATGGAGGATATAAAGCATCTTCACCATGCATAAATATCAAATCTATGGAAATGTTGAATCTTCCTTACACCGCTGATCACTAGGCAGAATCATGGAAAAGATTAAATAGTCAAAGATTATCGAAGGAGAATTTTGTCAATCAAGCAATATTATTAGGTAGATGGAAATAGCAGCGATTAATAGATAACTCTCAAAGAACATCAACTTAATAAAGGGATAAACAAATGATACATAAAAGACAGAGTCACTTGCCAATAGTTAGTGATTTGTATGAATCATAAGGTGACACGATTTAGGGCAAAGTCATTTACCAACAGCTATGATAGCGATTACTACATTAAACTAACTAGTTGTTTTGGAAGGATGAGATTTGCTTAAAGGGAGGCATCATCATGAAGAGATGTATCTCTAAAAGGCCATCATAAATATATGCAGGTTCGAACTCATTTAAGTAAGGATGGAAGATTATAAAATATATTTGTTACTCTGCAGAAGGAAGTCATCAGAAGGAAAATAAATAATATTTATTTGCTGGAAAGCATCGTGCAACAGCAATTTGGTATGTTGTAACTTCTCTAAACATCAATACTGATTTACAGAAAATTATATCTGAATGCTAGTAAGAATAAGGGGCCAATATATTTACTATAGCTTTAATATCACTTATTATAGTGAAATCAGAAATATATATATATAAAAGCAGTTATGTTGTATTTTATTTATACATATTCATAGCTATTCATTATCCATTTGAAATCAGTACACTCCTAGCCAATTCCCTAATTACTCACCATTACCCTTGAAGAGGATATGTTAATTTTGTTAGGGAGATGCGGAGTAAATCCTCAAAAGGTAGGTGAATCCCAAGATGGGATATGGACAGGGTCCTGAACCCTTGAGGAAGCCTACTTATAGATTTGTTTCCAAGCTTCCTATGACAAGTAAATCCCCATCCGAAGAGAAGTAGGGAATTGGAGGTTCAGTATGTTAACTATCAAATGTAGTACGAATCATTAATTGTTTCTTAATTTAATCTGATTTAAATGCATAGTGCTGTATTTTAATCATTGGGAGTTAGAAACCTCCTAGCAGGATACATTACACACAACCAGCTACTAGCAATCAGGACTAACATCAATTAAGAAACCACAATGGACACCATCTTGAACGCCATCAATGATACTATGAGGCTAAAGGGTGCTTTCTAGGTATAATAAAAAAAATGCCTATTCAATTCAGGTTGGGTTTGTCTTGGTGCAGCACTTCACCCCTAGCTATTGATTAAGAGGTTGGTTGTTTACAACTGGATACTAGGAATTAGGACTAACATCATTTCAGAAACCACAATGTGACACCACCTTGAACACCATCAATGATACCATGAGGCTAAAGGGTGCTTTCTAGGTATACCAAAAAAATGCCTTTTCAATTCAGGTTGGATTTATCTTGGTGCAACAATTCACCCCTAGCTATTCATTAAGAAGTTAGTTGTTGAGAATCAGCTACTAGCAATTAGGACTAGTCACAATGACTAACTAAACTTAAACTAACCCCAATGATTAGTAAGTTTCGATGCAGAGACACTGTACACTTATGCCACTTTGTTTTAAACCTTGTTTACTTTTGTGGCCTAAAGATGTGTGGAATTGAACCCACATTCTATCTTGCTGGTCAAAATTTCCTTCATTCCTACTATACTATATTTCCTAACTGCAATCTAACCACCCATGAGTCCGTAGCAACTGACCAACTACTGAAAAGACTGTTGCAACTAAGAAATTGCTTGACTAAACATGACAATTAACTAATTGCATACCAAATCTCTATCCAACAGTAGTCATGCAAGAAAGGCCACACTGCAAGTCTCAGTGGAGAAACTTTACACTTGTGGCATTTTGATCTTAGATCTTGTTTTCTTTTGCAGCTTGCTAAATGCGTGATTAAACCCAAATTACATGTCATCATCACTTGAGGATGCAAAGCTCTACACCACAGCTTGGGAATTTCCTCCCTACCACCAACTTTGATGAGATCACAAACAGATTCTATAATTAATATGATTCAGTCGTCAACTAGACAAAAAATCAATTAACTATTAGAGCATTTGAGAATTTAAATTTCAGAGTTCAAGACAATGGGGCCATTGCCATTGTCTAGCAATGAAGTTATAGTTGTCTAGCAATGAAGTTGTAGTTGTTAATGCAATCAACTGAGCCTAAATCACTTAGTCCAGTGAGTTTCCCACCACAGGGATGAAATATGAATTAGATGCTACAACTGATCTTCTTACGGGCTTGCAAACACTGTGCCAAGACCAATTACAACTCTCTGCTACAATTCCTTGGCCCTCTGCCATAAAATAGTCGTGAATATGAGCACAAATAATCTCACAATGGCTCCCAAAACTTGAGTTACAACACTCAAGTAACTTTATCCTTCCATAATTCAAACACAAACATGATATTTAAAGATGTTCAAACCTTCTAGGAGTCAAAATGACCATCAAGAAGAGAGAAGCTAAAATTGACCTTCATGGATTGAATGCTAACACACATTATCTACTCCTGGCATGTTGCTTCTGCCTCCGATCTCAAGTGCGCAATGGCTTGAGGAGGCATTGGATTGGAATCGTTGGTTATCACGAGTTGGATTACATTATTTGTGGCATACTAGTTGTGAAGTTGTTAACTGAGCCAGGCGAGGTGACTTGGCTCGCCGAGCTGGACGAGCTGGCTGGAATGCCAAAAGACAGATTGTTACTTGTACCAAATTGCTACTTCTTTATCACTCCAATGAATTCACATTCACCACCTATGCAAACCAATGAATATGCGACAAAGTGAAAAAAAATACATATTGAACTATTTTATTCCACCTTGTACGTACTCTAGTATCAAAAAAGCATATATTACCCAAAATCATGCCAAAGAGACTAAAAATCAGCCTGGTTCTGAATCGTCAAGCCATTAGACCATATTTGAATATGTGGAGGTTTTTCATTGTCATTGTAACTTGCATGTTCATGTTCATGTTCATGTCTTGTTCAAAAGATACGATACAAAGGAGGAGCTATGTTTTTAATGTACAAGTGATCTGCATAACTTCATTCTTGATTAAGAGTGAAGAAAAGTTACAACTTCTTTCAAACATGCAACCAATTCAATGTATCCATGTATCAATTACGTTTTACTAATTTTTGCTTCAATGAATCACAGTATTAGTTCAATTTGAAGCAAGTACAAGTACATTTAGACATAATGGTACCTCCATGGCCAAGCCTCTATTTACCTGGAGTCTTTTGCAATCAAAGGTTTGTCATCGGTATCCATAATTTTCTAGTTTTCTTACACTTCTTTGGCAGCTATTATTTTAATTGTTGATGTTGCATTCTTTTTGTTTTCATTTTCAAGTTGTGGGTTCTTCTTCACCTGATTACTGGACTGCATATCTACTCAATCAAGCACAACTATTTGGCTACAAGAGGAAAAGGAGTTTGTCCATGTGCATTCCAATCTGGTATCTTATTACATAAGCAAGTTCAGTATAATGAGTGGCTAATGGGGAGTTTGGATATAGCTTTTGAGTGTGCTAACTTGGATGCTTTCGTTGCACAGCTTGCCATGGTTTCTTTAGAGGATCAGAAGGCTCCTACGTAGGACTTGTATATTGTAGAAAGTGGGAGTGACATTGCAGTTGCTTCATATTTAGTTGAACAAATTTTATATGGATACTCTTAATATAGAATACAATGAAGATTATCAATTGTAATTTTGTATTGATTTGACATTTAACATTGAATTATCAATTATCTTTATGACTATCAAATATGTTTTCAATATCTTATGGTTTTTAGCTAATTATGAATGTGTGTGTGTGTGTTTTTTATGTATGTGTATGCATGTGTGTATACATACATACATATATGTATATGTAGATACGCATACACTATGGTCAAATCTACCCAAACTGAACACGTGAAAAGAAACTGTCATATGAAAGAACTCAAACCTGAATCGGCAACCTGTGAAAATATGTAATATCTTTTATTTTGAGCCTTTGTGTTATTTTCAGAATCTTTTGATTATGTCTGTTTGTAACTGGTATATGAAGTTATTTTGTGTTTTGCTTCCCATTTTAAACCCATTTTTCATGGGACCTCATCCTCTTATACTATTTTTTTAACTAAAATGTGATCTTTCAATGCAGCTTTATTGAGCACCTAATAACTATCTTATTTTCAGAGTTTGAGTGAGCATATCACAAAATTCTTTACTGTGCCATTGCTTGGTTTTGATTTTTAAAAAACTTAGTTTGTCCATAAATGTATAGATTGCGTATTATACCTTTTTTTCCATCATTTTCCCACTTGACCTTGAAAGTTTGAATTGCATGAATTGAAATTAAAGTAAGATCTATACAGTATCTTGTCCCTTACAATCTCCATACACATGGATCAGTTATCTGAAAGAGTGGTTGTGCTCACCATGTTTTTCCCTGTCTTTGTGAGGTTAACAATTGATCAGATAGCATCAGCCAGTCAAGATATACAGCTTCTACACTTTATTTTGTCATTCCATGTGTAAAAGCTAAAAAAGTTAAAAACCCTAGGAAGATTTATTTCCATTAAGGGGGTATTATCTAGATATTAAGCAAAGTATCTAACTTTTTTTTATCGAAACCTCTTTCTATTGTTTTTTTCCTACACTATTCTTCTGTATTAAATTTGTCCATCAATGACTGATTGCGTTGATTGATTATGATGATCCAATCTGAGAGTTGTTCCCTCGTTGCAACTCTATTATTCCTATGAGGGAGAATATAAATATCTACAAAGGAGAAACTCTTCTGAAATTCATGAGAAAACAAATTAACCTACATTCTCCAAGGAAATGACTATGAAATTGGTAAATACACCTTGTGGGGTTTTACTAAACCATAGTTCTTATGTGTGGATCCAAGATGCTGTGTTTGGCTTCCCATATTCTTAATCGTTTTTCTTGTTCTCAGAATTCTACCATGTTTCATGAAGCAACACCACAACTAATTTTTTATTTCTGACTCTTTGAGAAATTGGCATTTACTGAGTATGTCAATACCTATGAGATTCCATGTGACAAGATTCAATATCCATTGTGTGGCGTTAGAGGAACCCACATTAAGATTTCCATTGTTTGTCTTTTTACCTTCTAGATTTGTTCTTTCCTGCTCCAATTTTCTTATTTTGCAGAAGGGTTAAAAATGGAGTCACAAGAATCAGCAGATGTTTTTTTGTTTTTCATTTTGTGGATGGTCTGATACACTAGATTTCAAGTCTTCTCTAGGTTGCTACAGTACAAAATAGAAAAATATTAAGAAGTTACAAGAAGTCCTACAAGCTATGAGCAATTGACAAGATACAAAAGAATTTTAATGGAGAGGAAAATGAAGGATAATTTCAAGTACCTCTTAGTGGCATGAGAACGAATATGAAATATCTAAGCAAAGCAAATAAAGAAGGGAATTGAGCTCATATCCAATCAGGTGACTTGGCAGATAGGGAAAGGAAAACACAGTCAACTATGGGAAGACAACTGGAATGGGTACCTAACACTAGGAAAAGGAAGTTCGTAGGACTCAAATACACCTTGCAAACAAAAGGGTATGCAATATTATTATAGTACAGATATCGCACCTACAAAGGAATGAATGGAATGTTGCATTGAACCAACAAGAGGTCGCACAATAGGTAAAAATTAATTCTACTCCACCAAGCACATGAAATAGAAAAAAATATTGAACAATCAAACTCTAACCTGACAACCTTTGTGTGGCTGGTCCTGCATATTCAAATTAGTACATGTGATACTTTGCAGAAAAAGCCTAAAGGATGGTACAGCCCCTCTGTACGCTTAAATTTTGATCAGAATGTAAAAACCATTATACATTGTTTCTAGACTGCTCATTTCCAGAATCCATTTGGAGATTCCTTTCTATGTTTTTCAGTCTGGCACCTAGTTAAATTCAGTTCTCTGTGTGCTCTCAAGCTGGACCAATTTCAAGAAATCACTAAAGGAGTGAAGTTAGCGTGCATAACTACTGGGTTCTTTCCCCTAATAGATGAATGACGTAGTGAAGCAGTCATCATATTTAGAAAAGAGAATGAATGACACCAATCCCCAGCCTTTAAGGAATGAAATAAGAAGATGACATATTGATGAATGAGACTGATCCCTTGCCTTTCAGGATCAGTTTGGATTGGAGTAAGAAAATTGCATTCCAAAATGTCCTTTATAATCCTAGACTCCTAGTTTTACTAATAATTTGCTAACTATTATTGAGAATCTGATAGTGTACTTCTCCTGCACATTTAAGCCTTATGGGAACATTAATGTAAGACTGTGGAATTCAATGAGGAGAGGAAGTTGCTTCATGTATGTATATAAGACGTGGATTACAAAATAATCAGTTTAGAAACGACCAACTCTTTTGTGAAAGTTGTGTTTAGCAAAGGGGAGAGGTTCTAATAAGATTGTACTTGCCACTCTGTCACAGAGTTTTCATGTTGGGCTTGACCGACAGCATGCCATTGGAATTTGTGTAGGTATTTAGGTACATGCCTTCCTTATCCCTATTGCTATTTCGATGCTCTCCCTAGAAGTTCTCTCTTACTAATATAACCCTCATTTTGGAGATTCCCTTTAGTGTTAAAATCTAACCCTCATTTTGGAGATTCCCTTCAGTGTTAAAATCTAACCCTCACTCCAATTAGATCCAGTATTAGGGAGAGAAAAAGAATATTACAGCGCAATAAATTGTCAAATAGATGACTCAACCTATCATTCTCAATCTTTATTTCAATTCATTTAAAATTTAGGATTCATATAGAAGAATATAGGATTAAGATTAAAAAACAGTTTCTAATGTTAAGAATGGCTAGTAGACGAAAGAAAAAGCTACCAGATAGACATACCTGAATGTATGTGCTATTCTCTCCCTCTTCTCATCTGTGGTTTTCGTATTCAATCCAAAATGAGCAGCTCTCTGTAACAAGTCCTCCATCCTTCCTCGCTCTGCAATTTTTTTTATGAGAGTTGGAATTCAAATAGATTGAAACTAGTCTTTGTAATAAACAAGGGCAGCTAGTCACAGAAAGTGGTCATCAAAACAATCTAAAACATCGAATACATGTAAAAATCATTACCCAGACAAAGAATTTTGCCTCCATCAGTTGTGGCTTCCTTTTTCTCCGCCTCTTCCTCTTAATATGTAAAACACAAAAAAACAACCAAAAAAGAAAAACAAAGCACATACGAACCAGAAAAAATCATCACTGCAAAACATGTAAATCTAACGAAAAACTAAACAAAATGAACAAAATATTCATAAAAAACACACGAAATATTGACAGAAGAGACGGAGCTATTGACAGAAGAAAAGGAAAAATACTCTCTGCAAATGAAAGAAACAGAGCTATTTATGGAAGATGAAAAACACTATATTAACGACTATTACCTGCTTTTACTTGCTTTCTCTTTCATAGATAATTCGAACGTTGTCTTCACGACTATTTCCTGCGTTTTCCTGCTTTTTCTTCAGCTGAAATTCTGGTTTTTCTGCTTTTTCTTTCCCGTTGCATTTTCTGTTATTTTTGCCTGCTTTTTCATTACTTTAATATTTTATAAAAAAAAATATTAAAGATGTTAAACAATTTATTTATTTTAATATATATTAGTCATAATATAAAGATAAAACATGACACATTTACTAATTTTAATTTATGAATAATGTAATAAATGAAATTAAAGTATTGGTTTAGATTTTAGTCTAATTTGGTGGCATTAAAAGTGCCCAAATGAATCTTTGGATCCCATTAACATCATGTATTTCAGAAATTAGAACAAAAGTCTATTGAAGAAGTGAAAATTGTGAGGGGAAAATAAGAGGAGCCTCATCAAGAATGAAATTTACAGAGGATAGAAATTGAGAGTGAATGATAAAAGAGAAAGTTTTTGATTGTGGGGGAAGGATGGATGTACCATTAAAAAAATGTGTTGATATTATCTTTTAATCAAACATCTAAGAACCTCCATTCCACAAAATTTTACCATGGAGTGCCTTAATTAGATCCAAAGGATTAGGATTATTATCAAGATAATCAAAATCAATTTAAAACTTGATCAATGTTATTGATTTTTCCTCTTATCCATAGTTGCAAAATGAGAAGCATGATAATCCTCTTAATGTAAAGGTAAACCATAGTGTTCAAACCTTTAATAATGATTGATTGCTTTAATTTATAATCAGTGTTGGGTTCAGCCTTGGACTCCTAAGTAGAATGTTAGAAACTAGTTGATATTTGGCATATGAACAAAAAGATTAAAGAGATACTAAGTTAATAAAATAATAAGGACCAAGTCTAATATAGAACTAAAAAAACATAAGTATCTAATTGAATAAAATAAATAAATAGCACAATCCTAGGGAAAAAAATCAAGTAGTTCAACAATTCAAGTTCATCAAAATGTAAAGTAAAATTCTCTATATAAAAACTATAATAAGTGTCACCTAAGAATAGCATCTTCTCATGGACTTTAACAAAAAAAATAACAACTTTCTTCTCTATGGAGAATGGTAAAATGCTTTAGTAACTTATGATGTCTATATTTTTCCTTTGATGAGGTCAAACTATTTCCTTATGCTTTTGTGATTTAATCCAAATATATGTCCCCAGGAATACACCCATTTAAATTTGAAAATGTGTGGTTGTAAAGAGATAATATGGTGGCTCACATATAGATGACTATTGGGCATTGTTGGACTTGTTTATGGGAAATAAAACTTTTCATTGTGCATACTTAAATTTATTTAAAATCGGGACGCAACTTAAGGATTGGAATAGAACGCATTTCAAAGATATTTTAGGTGAAAAAAATGAATCAAAGTTAGAAAATTTTAATGAAGAAGTAATTAACCTTATAGGATGAATGCTTATTCTTTTGAGCAGGAGAAAAGATTATATGATGAATATATGGAAATCCTTTCTAGAGAAGAGATATTTCATAGGTAAAAGTATTATCTAAAATAATTTTAAAGAGAAAACACGACTTTACACTAGTGAGGTCAATTTCTAAGGCCGTTATTATAGCACATGAAGATATTCATATTGTTAGGAAAGCCAAAGTGGAAAGAATGATCTTGAACAAAGATATTTGTAAGGCATATGATAAGTAGATAAACAATTCTTGTTTGATGTTTTGGATCACTTTAGATTTTTTAGTGATTGGGTCTCGTGAGTTAAGATTTAGATTTTAGTTAAATAATGTAGCTATGTTTGTTGGTTTAGATTTTAGTCTAATCAAGTGGCATTGGAAGAGTGTAAATAAGTCATTGGATCCCCATTAGCATCACATATTTCAAATATCAGATGAAAATTCTATAGGAGAAGAAGTAATTGTGAGGGGAAACAAGAGGAGTGTCATCAAGAATGGGTATTAAAAGAGATAGAATATGGAAGTGAATGATAAAAGAGGCAACTTGGGATTGTGGGGAATGATGGGTGTATCAACAAGAAAGCTTAATGATAAATTGTCTTTTATGTATACCACATCTAAGAACCTTCATTCCATAAAAATTTACCTCAAAGGACCTGATTAGATCCAAACGATTAGCATTATAATCAAGATGATCAAAATCAGTTTAAAAATTGATCAAAAGTATTGGTTTTCCTCTTATCCATTGTTGCAATATGAGGAACATGATCAAAGTAATCATTGTTGGAATTATTTGCCGCTGCACAAAAAGCTCAAATTCTCAATGCTTGATATAAAAGATCAATTTATAGATTCTACACTATTATTGGACATGATTGTGCTCATGATAATTTTACTCTTTGTTTCTTGCCTCTAAATATTTCACCTTTACTATGATAACTAAATCATAGTCAAAGAAGTGTCAAAAATCACCTTTATTAGCCTGAGTTAATCACCTTATGTCAACAAGAATGGTCAATAAATCCCTATTTTGACCAAGCATGTAAATCATTGCATTTCAAAGGAAGAGAAGTTAGGAGTCAGTGGATAAATTGAAAGGGTATATTTTTTTATGAAATGGGTTAGGAATGGCTAACCCTACCATAAATAAGATCTCGATGTTCAAGTTTTGGAGAAAAGATGTATTTTTGAAAACTCTCTCAAATGGACTTTTTCTAGTGGATTGCCCTACTAGAGAGATGAAAAGAAATATTTTGAATGAGGGCTCGTATATCATGGGTGTTTTGATTCCTACATCAAAGACTATGAGTCAAACTTTAACCCCTTTAATAAGGAAATATCTTGAGTACAAAATATTGAGGTCAATGACTCAGTGGAAATTTGCAAAAAATGCAAAGTTAGAGGTCATACAACTAAATTTTGTCAAAAACTAACAGGAATAGGGAGGAAGAAGTGACGCAAAATGATAAACTTGGCTTTGATAGAGAGAAACAAGACGGAAATAAAAAAGATAACAAAGAAAAGAATTTATTTTTGGAGCAATTGGTAAAAGTGTGAGTGCTAGAGGAAATTGATAAAGAGGTGTTGGAGATAACCTCAGAGCCTTATTTGAGGAGGAATATTTGTTGCCCATTTTTGGACTATAAATTTTTAAAATTTCCATCAACTCAAATAGCTTCACATTCGGGAAACAAAGGGTCTCAAATTTGGATAAATGATGTCTGCAATATTCAAAATAAGAGCTTTGAAGTGACCACTTAGTATTGCCCTGAAGGAGAGCTTGCGTGAAGAAGCATCTTGATACCCAAATTTAGAAGCCACGAAAGTCTCAGCCCACTCATAGAAAGAGGAGCTTTAAGAAATAATGGTTTGACATATTTCTAGACTTACTCAGGGTTACATCTTGGCTATATTTTTTTATCAGGTGTGTAAAAGAAAGCATAAATCAAAGAAATTTATCATCGATGAGAAATTGGGCTAACTAGTAAACATGTGGTATTTGAGCGTGAGTTTGGGGCGAAGGCGAAAAAGCATCCAAATAAAAATGCCCACTATGTTTCCAATTGGAAAATGCATTCTCAATCAATGTTGTGTTTATCTGATGTTGTAGGTACTACAGGTTGACGAAGGTGAAGCATGGTGGACATGTGGTGTTCGAGCGTGAGTTTACACACAAAAAAAAAAGAAATTACATAAAAGTGTTTGTTGTGTTGACAAGTAGAAAATGTGTGTTTTAAGAAATTATCACCCTATACTTACTGTTGAAAAATATGAAAGCACAATAAACCACATTTAGCCTTATGCAGCATCTAGTTCCACTAGCAAGAAAGCATCTCGTGGACACACATGGTGTCAGAGCGCAAGTTTTGGGTGAAAGCAAAAAGGTGTCTAGAGAAAAATGTTTGTTGCGCTACCATGTGGAAAACACCCGCTTAAGATGACATTTAAGGTTTTGAGAAAGGCATAAAGGAGAGATCTTATGACACTTGGCTCAACATTTCCATTTAGTTTGTTGTTTAGTTATTCAATCTTTCTTTGATAACGCTTTATATCGATGTTTTAAAGAGGAATGTTACATAATCATTGAGAAGGCAAAGGGACTATATAAATTGGCTCAATTATTTTTACAAGGATCGATAATTTTGATTCACATTCCCCTAGTTGTTGTGACAACTAAGTGTGACTCAAATTTTGAATTATGGTTGTTGTTCACTAATTTATCTCTTATTGATTTATTATTGAATGGGTGAATATGTTGGCAAGTTGACTATACTATTGTATAAGACTAGATATAGTGTTTTCATCATGGAAACAAAGTTATATAGAGTTTTGGAGTCAACGTACATTATCATAAGGTCGGAATATGGCTAAGTATAGAAGATTGGACAGTTAGCAGAGCACTGGTAGATCAGAGCATCAACGCACGTGCGTATGACCAAGTTATGGTATTCGCCCTTGAAGTTAAGCTGTTAAGTGTGTATTCATGCTAAGTATAAAAAAAGTGCATGATCAGATCAGACAGTATGAATAAGATATAGACATTTGAAGTGATACAGACGATGAACGCCAGAATAGAACAGAGTATACAGCTGACTGTTAGTATTTTTATTAGCGGTTATAATAATGTTTTGTAAAGGCTATGCACCTATTGTAATTAGGTTGTAGACATGTAAACATCTTTGTTTGTAAACATGCTTGAGCCAATTCACTTGGAAGCGTTGTATGTAATCAGTTATAAGCCAACCTAGTTAATTATTTTGTTAGCGCATATAAATATAAGATGTGCCTTTGTAATAACGCATGGAAGTGGACATAGAGAGAAGAGAAGTAGAGAAGAGACATGCGAGGTGAAGATAGAATGAGTTAGAGCTATACAAGGGGCTAAAGCATCAGTGCAAAAAAGGATCTGATCAGACAAGCAGTTTCACAGCACCAGTTCATCCAGCAAATATAGTGTGTATCTAAGATAAGAAGGTTGTAGCCTTCACCACTTGAGAAGTAAGCTCTAGGATAGTGTGTCCCCACCCCTAATAGTATTATTGTAAAAGACTCCTAACAGGGTCCAACCTTTGACCAGGTCACTGTACTAAAAGCATTGTAAAGAACAACTCCTAACAGGGTTGCAGATCTTCTAACAAGGATCATAAAACACTAGTGCAGTTCTTAGTGGGTGTCAATTCCCACTGGGGTTTTTACCTATTTGGGTTTCCCCGTAACCATATTGGTGTTATGTGTCATGATTATTTATCTTGTTTACTTTGATGTTCATAACAGTGCTTAAGCAATCAAGTTAAGATTCAAGAGTTAAGAAATTATAAAGATATAGTGAACATTGATTCACCCCACCCCCCCCCCCCCTTCTCAATGTTTCCATTCCTAACAATTGGTATCAGAGCTCTGGTCCTCTGAAGAAAAGTTTAACCACTTGAGGAGATCAATGGGTTCAGAAGAAGCAAAGAATCTGAAGAAGAATCTTATGGCAGCTCTTGAAGACCTTGACAGATCTAAGAAAGAAGTTGAAGAACTAAAATTGAAAATCAGTGGCGCACAAGTATTCATCAAGAAACTAAGAAAATATTTGAAAGATTGTTCAAACAATGATTTAGGGAAAATGGTCAAAAAGCTAAATGAAGAGAACATGTCTCTGAAAGATCAGATTGAAGAGTTGGATGAAAAGCTAACTAATAATCAAGAAGTTTATGATGAACAGATCAAAGAGAACCTTCAACTGAATGAAGAATTGAGGCAAGCAAACATGGAAATCTTGGAGCTAAGAAACAGCAAAGAGAAGTTGAAATCTGAGTTGAAAGAGGCAAAGAATCACATTGAGAAATTATACACCATTTCTGATTTGATAGAGTCACAATTATATGCATGGAAGCTTAAAGGAGATACCAGTAGTGTTGGATTCAATGAAGCACAAAATCAGATTAATGACATGTGAGCAAAGATGAAAGTGTACACACTCAAATGGTGTACTTCTCTAAGTCATTATATCCAAGGGAATCTATGAATGGGATACCTTAGAAAGTGACCTAGAGCTCTTTGTGTGTGGAGTTGCAAGATTATTTTAAGTTTGCTCTTAGCTAGAGCTATTAAGCTAATGACCTTGCTAGTCAACCACACAATGAGAGACTCAAATGAAGACAAGGGAAAGAATGCTAATATCTCCAAGAATCACTATGAAATGCAAATGCAAGCTAGATTAAGATGAATATGCAAGCTAGAAATGAAAGGTGCAAGCTAAGCTATGGAAATGAAAGTACAAGCTATGCTATGAAAAGGAAAGCACAAGTATTACCAAGCCTTCCTAGTTAGACTAAATGAGTTACTCTAAAGCTTGAAAGGAAATCTAAACTATGAAAGCATAAACATGAAGCTACTATGCTTGAATGAAACTAAGAGTGGAATGTAGATGCAAAATCCAAGAATGTTCCAAATCTTTAAAAAGCTCCAAAGTGACCTAGAAAACCTACAGCATAACATTAGCATAAAAAGTTGATATGAAAAATGAGGAAGAGAGCTCTTCTTTTATAGGAAATGAGAAAGAATGGACCATGAAGATTAAGAGGAAAAAGATTTAATCAAGGATGGAGCTTGAAGAGGGATCAATCCATGTGCACAAATATCCTCCAATGAGAAAATAAGAGTTGACTTTTGTGTCCATATAAGACAAAAAGTTCTTTTTCCTTTTTTATAAAATAAGAATAATGCTTTATTTGTGCAACTTAGGATAAGAGGAAAAGGTGGGGGCTTTTTATTTAATAAAAGGGAAGGAAATATTCTTTTTAATAAATAAAGACTTAGGATAAAATGGTTAGCCCAAGGAATAATCGAATAAATGATAAAATGGGACTTGATCAAGGAAATTGATATAATTGATAAAATGATGATTTTTGAAAATATTGATTCAAGGATTTGATAAATTGCTGAATGGGGGCTCAAAGTCTAGGCGGCCATTTTAGGGTGCATACATTTGCCCCTTTTTGACTAATGTGTGATCATTCTGGGAACACATGTTGTCAAAGAATGAAATTGAAATGTGAGATCGATTTGGGATCACAAAACAACCCAGATGTGTGTTCGATGGATGGGAACACATCAGGACAAGCATAAGCATGAGATGAAAGACAAGACCAACATCGTTGCTGTTAAGTGATAGTCAAGTCTGAAAATAAGAGATAAGAATCGAAAGACAAGATCAACACCGTTGTTGTTAAGTGATAATCAAGTCTCAAAATAAAAATCTCAAGTTGAGCTAAATGATAAAGCTAAATCAAATATTGAACCTGATAGGTATTGCCCCCTCAGAATCAAAATCAAAATCAGGTAGAGGAGAAGCAGCAAATAGATAAACTTGATCAAAGCACTAGAAATCATGATTGAAGATGAAGCACGATAGGATAACCATCAAGCAATGAAGATATGCCCTAGTTTGACCAAGTCAAACTTTAGAAAGAGGAAGCGAGTGAAAATGAATGAAAGACTAGGATTTTTGAAAGAGATGGGGATGAAGAAATGAAGGTGCCCCAACAAAGATCGAAGGATCGGGCCTCAAATGGTCAGCCAACTGCGCAGAAGAAGGGGAAAATTTGAAATGAGATTTTGACTATCAAGATTAACTTGGATTTCAATTTCAAGTCTAAAAATGGATTGAGGACGTCAAAATTAGCTAGGGGTGCAATTTTTGCACAATTTCGAGGTGTTTTTAAAATTAGGTCAAAAGGTCAAAATGATATAGACAAGAAGTGAAAGACATGATCGAGAAAAGAAAAGGTGAGTGCAGTTGACTGATAGGTCCTCGAAAGATGAAAGGAGAGCTCTCTCCATATGCAAAATGCAAAACTAAACTATCATGAACCTAAAAATGTAAGCTACAAAAAAGTGGTTGACTTTGCAAGGTCACAACACCAATAGACATCTAATAATCATCATCGAGCTTTATTGGTAGTGGCACAAGATCATACAATACACACTAGTATGACTATGGGTATATGAATATGATCTATATCAGATGAAATGTGGAAATCCCACCTAGGCACCAAAGACATGTAGGTCAAGATGACTAGTGCAGTGAGATTACCTAAGTTTGATATGGCAAGATTATACTCGCATCG
Source organism: Chamaecyparis obtusa (assembly GCA_027943335.1). Lineage (NCBI taxonomy): Eukaryota > Viridiplantae > Streptophyta > Pinopsida > Cupressales > Cupressaceae > Chamaecyparis > Chamaecyparis obtusa. The sequence continues at coordinate 853,489 of BSBK01006836.1, forward strand.
AGACACAAGGCAAGATGACTATAAGTATGCACTTGCAAAAATAGTCAAGGATAATACTTTGTAGATCCTAGGTGTCAAGTGGATCAAGCATAAATGCTAATGACAATTAGGACCAACAAAATATACCCACAAGCAGAAAAAGCAATAAAACATGTCCTCATGCCCTTAGTCTTCTAGCTATGCATCATTGAAAACTATCATAGGGAGAGAACACTCATCAAAGAAATCATCATAGATAGCACACATAGAAAACAAAGTCAAACAAGTCTCAGCGAGTCAAGTGTTTAAGTGCGTGTGTGTAGGTCATAGAGTCAAACTTTGAGTATCACATCTGCAAATGAGAAATACCATATCATGCTAGATTGCGGGTAGGATATTTGATAAGTGTTGAGAAACACTGGATGCTAGGGGAGTGTTGAAAAACACTATTTGGGGTGGTGTTGAAAAACACCGTTTGCAAGATGTCCTAAAGACCAACGCATCTTAGAGACCAAATCTAACATAGTTATGCCCCCTAGGCAAAGACAAAGACCAATTCCAAACCAAGGCAACAAGGTCAAGGCATGATGGAGAAAGGCTAAGTGTCGAGGACGCATGCTAAAAGATGAAGGTGCAAAAGGCCTCAAGTAGCGCCTGTTTCCAGATTTTCACCACTTGGATGATTTTTTCAATTTTTTAAATTTTTTTATATTTTTGCTACCAAGGCGCTTATTTCCAGGTTTTCACCAAGGCACTTTTTCTATTTTTTTGTATTTTTTGCATTTTTTGATTTTTTTGTATTTTTTTCAGGACTTTATATGCTTTTCAGGATTTTTTCAGCGTCATATATGAATTTTTTTGGAATTTTTTCAGGATCAATAAGATATGTACAAAGGATGCCCCCAGACATAATGGGCATCAAACTCCCAAGCAAGATCACATCATGAAGTCCCAAAATGTTGCAAGGTGGAGGACAATAAGGATGAGCAAGCTGGCGGAAGAGATGGAGGCAAAGAGAATTAAGGTGAATGGAGGGAAGAAATCCTCAAAGGAAAACTCCTCAAGAGTACCCAAACTAGGGAAAAATTGTCATGTAAAGCACATTTGGACAAGCAATGAAAGGCCAGCATAGGATAAGTCATAAAAGCATAACGCAAAAGAAGGAAATGATGCAGTCCAAAGGAGTAGACATGTCAAGAGGCTTCATAGCATCATGTTTTACTCTTTTTTATTAGATCAAGACCAAAGGGGAAAAGGATAGCAAAAGGCTAGAATGAATGGAGGAAAATAAATATGAAGGCTAAATTGAATGGAATGAAAGAAAGATCATCATAAGATAGCTCACAAGATAGCCAAATGTTCATGTATATGTCAACATTGTCAAGATCAAAGAGAGAAGACAGAATGGATGAAATATATAGAAGAACTACGCATGATGCCTAATTGTTAGGTTTTCATCATGGTACTTATCCAAGGCACCATAAGGGAGTGGTTTTCACCATAGGGTGAATTTATTTCTCTTTACTTTTGCTACCAAGGTGCCTGTTTCCAAGTTTCCACCAAGACACATTTTCAATTTTTCATTTTATTTTTTTTTTGTTCTTTTTGAAATTTTTCTATTGTTTTTGGAAGAAGGCAAGCTTTTCAGATAATGCTCCTTGAATGGTTAAACCATGATATGCCAAGGATTCAAAATGATATGCTCAAAGATGTTGATAGGAAAAGGAAGATGGAAGAGAAAAATGGAGGATAAGGTTTTATGTAAAGCAGGTGAGGCTGGAAGATAGGAGGAATAGGCAAATGAGGAAAAAGGATAGAAGGTAGAAGGATAATGAATGGAAGGATCGTGAAAGGGTAGATGGAAAGGAAGGCAAGATCAACATCAACACACACCTTGAAGGGTGGTGAGAGGATGGAGGAAATGTGAATGAAGGAAAGCGAGAAGGAATATGGTGAATATTTAGCAGAGGTTGCAGTTTAGGCACATGGAATGGAAGAACATTTTTAGAAAAAGATGAGGTGGAAACCTTTGGAAGCTTGAATGTCAACTTCACTTTTTGTTCAATATTAGACTCTTTCAAGAGAGACTTTGGAATCCATATAGACTTAGGCTTTTCATTTCTTTTTGATGATTTAGAGAGAATATCTTCAATGATAGATTTTGGAACCCATACTTGTCTTGTAGTTTTCTTCTTAGATATCTCTTTTGACTTTATGCTTTCATGTCGATTAGAGGAGACATGGTGATCTTTTTTTTTTATGGATTCTTGTATTGCTTCTTTTTCTTGTATTGAACATTCAAGTTACTTCCAAAAGACTTAGGACTTGTGGAAGAAGGAGGATATGATTGGTTTAGATGGGTGGGTGGATGAAAAGGATTCAAGGGTATGCATCTATGTTGATCTTGAGGAAAGATAGGAGATGGAGGGACGTAAGGACCCAAGATGGATGATGAATTAGGAGAGTTAGGAGGGGAAAGTGAAGGGACATAAGGGCCCAAGATGGAAGGAAGATGTGAAGCCTTTGGTAGTGGTGGAAGAGGTCCAAGGATGGAAGTGGAAGATGCAAAAGGATAATCAATAAGTTCATCAACATCTATATGACAACCAAGGACATTAGCATCTTTAGAGTGAGAATTAGGATTTACAATAGAATCATGAACATCTTGAATAGGAGCAACTTCTTCAATAGGATTGTTCAAAGCTTGCAAAGACTTAGGAAGAGTAGAAAGTGGAAGCGAACATGGAGTGGTAGAACAAGAAGATGAAAGATTTTGATCTTGACAAGTTGCTTTGGATGGCATAAGCACAACATTTTTTTCTTGATTTTCAATAGGCTTAGCATTGGAAGTAACAACACCATTTTCAATAACCTCAATGGGAGTAAGGTCATCTTTATTGTCGATAAGCTCAATGGTGTGAGTAGTAACTCGATCTTGCTTAGGAGAAGACTTAAGACATGGTGGAATGGATGAGAAAGGGTGTAGAGGATCAAAAGAACCATGAAATGAATGAGAGACATCATGAAAAGGATTGGATGACATGGAGGGTTCTTGATCTTGATCTTTCTTTATATTTTTTTCTTTATCATTTTTAAAGTCCTCTTGACATGGATCCACTTCTAAGGACAAGGAAGCAAGTTGAAATTTTATGGAAGAATTTGGAAGAGATAGTGAAGGACTAGTCAAAGTAGGCATTGTAGCGCATAAAGGCTTAGGCTCGCTAGGTGTAGCATTATTGGAAGTATTTTCAGCCAAGTGAAGGTTAGCTTGACTTTCTTTAAGAGATAGCCCTTGAGGATAACTGTAGGGAATTGCATGAAAAGCATTAGGATCTTTGTCGGATGAAGGATTTGCGAAAGATTTGGAAGACTCGGAAGCTTTAGGAAATGTGTGGGTATTGGAGGAAGTAGCAAATGGAAGGTAACCATCACAAGACAAAGGTTTAGTATCAACATGATCTTGCTCGAGAGTGTAATCTTTATTTTTAGCATGAGAGTTCTTAGAGGAGAAATGCTCATAGTATCTACATTTATAATTAGCACGGAAAGCTTTCTCTTCCTCAATAGAAGTAGATGTATCATATTGTTCACAACAAGCATCATAGTCTCTTTCAAAATCAAAGTCATATGGATCACCATCACGATCTATCCAATGTGATGACCCATTTCTAGTAAGCACGAGCACACGACTAGGAGGACTCTTAGGAATAGAGGTTTCATAGGTATGACTATATGGTTCATCATCATAGCCATCATAATAGTCATCATAGTCATCAAAGGTGGGTGTGTCACTCTTCGTGGGAGAGGTATCACAAGGATTACTATATTGCTCATATTAAGGAGTAAGACTCTTGGGAGAAATAGAAGAGGAATGAGATTGTGAAGAAGAGGAAAGTGAAGACCGAGTGGAGGAAGAAGACTTAGATAATGAGGAATGCTAATAATATCTAGAAGAGTCATGACAAGACTTGGAAGGTGAAGAAGAATGAGAGGACTTAGATGATGAAGAATGTTTAGAAGAAGGAGGTTGTGATATGATCATGTCTATGATCCTAGCAAAGGTGTCTGATTCAATCATTTTTTATTTTATTTTTTCTTTAAGTTTGTCACCCATGAGATATCTAGAAGGACTATTGGAGGAATAAAATTCTTCGAATTGAGCAATGAGTTCGAGATCATCCATTCTCAAGAGAGGTTCCATAACAAGGTAGTTGAAATTCATGGTTCTAGAAGAGAAGGAATCAAGCATGGAAGAAATGAATAGAAGAAGGTAGACTAGATAATAAGAGGAAAATAATCAAGAAGACATGAAGAATTTAGGAAGAATCATGAATAAAGAAGAGAAAGGATGAAAATGGGAGACTAGGAAGACATGGAAGAAGTGAAAGAAAGAAGACCAAGAGTCATTTTTTGCAATTTGATACCATTGAAATTCATTTGGATATTGAGCAACATGTCACAGCACCTAAGATCTGAGATCTAGACTGACCAAGGAAGACTGGAAGTGACACAAATCAACTTCGGATTGCAAGCAGCAGTGAGACAACAAAAGGACTCTGTGCGATAGTTTTCAGCCAAGCAGTGTGACTCTTGACCAGTGAAAGTGAAAAACTCAGTTTTAAAGGCAATTGGGTCAATGTTGTAAGTTTGGCAAGTTTGATTTCACAGTCCAGAATATAGTAATAGCAGATAATAGACAAGTTTGCAAATAGTAGGTTATCAAACATGTCATAGAACACTTGTGCAAAAGAAAAAGCAACCTTGCCAAGACAAGCAATTGTGATATCAAAGCAAAAAATCCTATTAATGCTACCGTGATGTTTGATGTTTGAGAACATTTACACAGGTAGATCACAACGAGAATAGTTCAAGCACTTGCTAGCCTAGAAAGACAAAGGCTCAATCTTAACAACTTGGCCCACACTTGATGCTCCATTGCCTCACATAAAGTGGTTGCCCATAATAGATATTGGCTTTGTCGTGGAAGTGCCAAAGACACAACCAAAGGAACATAGATGGTGAGTAATCTTGGGGTAATCTGGGTTATTCCACTTGGATCAATCCTTGCACCAAGAAGCTAAGTGGAAAAATAGGGTGGCCTCTATCTATGGTTCTTAGTAAGGGCTTCCATTTGTAGTACCCCTCTTGCTCCCCAAAGGGACTTCTTACCTTGCGGCAAGTAATGGACCTTGTGGCCTCAAGAGTACCTTAAGCATTCTTGCTCAATACTTTTCTCATGGTCACAATCCCACAAGTAATCACATCAAAAAAAGACAAGCACTACGTCTACCAAGGTTTTGTGTCCTTGATAGCCTTAAGATTATAGTGGGTTGGAATAGTTCGGTATTAGCTTGTCCCCACTTGGGTCATTCCTCTTGATTGCTCAAGAGTAGACTCATTAAAGGATCTTAAAACTAAACAAAGAGTGGATCAACTTTTGAGTGTCAGAATTTTTGGTTCACCTCAAGGGTGAAGAGCATAATCTCCTAGCTCAAAAATATCTCCCAAACACTCCAAGTAAAGGTTCAATTACCCTCTTGCTTTCAAAATCCAAAGATGGGTCAAAATTTTCTGGTTCACCACAAGGGTGAAGAGCATACTTCTCCTACCACCCAAGAATTCCTACAACAAGATATTATGTTCCTATGAAATGAAACAACTAGTAATTACCACACTTGAAATGAAAGCAATTAAACAAGCACTTGATTTGGTTTTTATGCTTTGGGCAGCCCTACAAAAACCGTTAGTAGCCCTTGTGCATTTGAAGCTTTGACATGCATTATTTTAAGCAAATAATCAAGCAATGAGAGCACTTACAAGCACAACTTGTTAGCCCCACAATGGTTAGCACATCAAAAATTAGATAATATGCAAGGAAAATAGCTGATCAAATGAAAAAATTTGAAAATGAAACCAACATGCTTGGATTAGGCTCAAAAAGAGCTTTCCAATGATATATCACAATTAAATTTTCAATACCATATGTGAAAATTTCTAAAAAAATGGGTGCCAGTTGGCACGGATTCTGAAAATGCTAAAATTTTCAAAAAAATAGAAAACCCAAAATTCAACTCACTGTCGGGTACAAGTGACAATACAGTCACCAAAAATATAACGTGACACTTCATTGTATACGAGGGTGACAGTTTATCTCTATGCAACAGTTCGCTGACCTGCAGGTGACATAATATACTAAACAGTGGGATATTATCTATCAAATAGTGCGACACTTTTACCTGATAAAGTGTCGCCCTGCTATACAAGAAACTATCACACAACACTGGAAAACTGGCACACGACACTCTGAGACAAAAAAATAGAAAGCCAAAAATGATGCTAAATTATGATGAAATTTTTTTGAAAATGTATGAAATGAAGGACAAAACAATAATGTTCTACCCCATAGTGGGCGCCAAAAATGTACACACTCAAATGGTGTACTTCTCTAAGTCATTATATCCAAGGGAATCCTTGAATGGGATACCTTAGAAAGCGACCTAGAGCTCTCTATGTATGGAGTTGCAAGATTATTTTAAGTTTGCTCTCAGCTAGAGCTATTAAGCTAATGACCTTGCTAGTCAACCACACAATGAGAGATTCAAATGAAGACAAGGGCAAGAATGCCAATATCTCCAAGAATCACTATGAAATGCAAATGCAAGCTAGATTAAGATGAATATGCAAGCTAGAAATGAAAGGTGCAAGCTAAGTTATGGAAATGAAAGTACAAGCTATGCTATGAAAGGGAAAGTACAAGTATTACCAAGCCTTCCTAGTTAGACTAGATGAGTTACTCTAAAGCTTGAAAGGAAATCTAAACTATGAAAGCATAAACATGAAGCTACTATGCATGAATGAAACTAAGAGTGGAATGTAGATGCAAAAGCCAAGAATGCTCTTAATCTTCAAAAAGCTCCAAAGTGATGTAGAAAACCTGCAGCATAACATTAGCATAAAAAGTTGATATGCAAAATGAGGAAGAGAGCTCTTCTTTTATAAGAAATGAGAAAGAATGGACCATGAAGATTAAGAGGAAAAAGATTTAATCAAGGGTGGAGCTTAAAGAGGGATCAATCCATGTGCACAAATATTTTCCAATGAGAAAATAAGAGTTGACTTTTGCGTCCATATAAGACAAAAAGTACTTTTTCCCTTTTTATAAAATAAGAATAATGCTTTATTTGTGCAACTTAGGATAAGAGGAAAAGGTGGGGGCTTTTTATTTAATAAAAGGGGAGGAAATATTCTTTTTAATAAATAAAGACTTAGGATAAAATGGTTAGCCCAAGGAATAATCAAATAAATGATAAAATAGGACTTGATCAAGGAAATTGATATAATTGATAAAATGCCGATTTTTTAAAATATTGATTCAGGAATTTGATAAATTGTTGAATGGGGGCCCAAAGTCTAGGCGGCCATTTTAGGGTGCATACAGAAAGCACTAGAAGACTCTACAGATGCTAAGGAAACTAAAAATTAGACTAAAGACAATGTTGAACCATCTAAGGATGAGTGCAAGTAAGTAGACCGAACTTGTTATGCCTGTAACAAGCATGGACATATTGCAAGGAATTGTAAAGAGGTAAGACATTTCAATGGTTATTGTTATTCATGCAATAAATTTGGTCATAGAGCTATGAATTGTAGAACAAGTTAGAAGAACAAGACTCAGAATCAGAGAAATCAGAATCAACCAAATACAAGAAGTTCTCAGAGTATTAGATGTCAGATATGTAATTATAATGGTCATTGACCTAAACAGTGTAAAATGGTAACCCATATCAATGTGCTAAGGAATTTAAGGCCTCCATTTATTTGTTACTCTTGTAACAAGGTTGGACACATCTCAAAGTTTTGTAGATCAAGAATGCAAAGTCAGGAAAGTCCTAAAAAGCCAACAGTATCAATGTTGAATGAAGAAGGAGAAGTCAAGTTTGTGAAAGCTACAAAGGATGTGAGATTGATTTGGTCAGAGGAAATGAAGGATAAGGTTGATGAGTATGTATTGGATGCATTTGCAATGGATGCACCCTCTACATCTGGATGAATGACCCTTAGGGTCATAGGGGGAGCTAATTTAGCTCTAGACCCCTGCGCGGTCGGTATACTCACTCTTAGAGTATGCAACTTTGGATTTAACATTTTGGAGACTATTTGATTTTGTATAAGAGTGCACTACCTGATCAATTGTAGGATGGAAGTTGGAAATTCTCAGTCGAATTCTGGTTTACACAACAAGCATTAATGGCAAAAATTCACTTTATAGTGTATGGAAACTTACAGATCATTCATTGTATTCAAGTTTGAGCAATTGGAAACCACAGGATCCATAGTAGTTGGATTGTGAAGTGTTGAAGCTTGATTTATCGGTGAAGAAGTGTGATTAATCAATTACAAAACCCCAGTTTGACATGCCGGTTCAAAAGTCTTTGGAATCTTATTTTGAGCATTAACCAAGTAAGTCATGGCTACACCTGTTGTCTTTGATGTTTCTGAGAGAAAGAGATGCATTTTTAAGAGGCAGCCTTTTAAGTCAACCCTAGATGACCTAGAAGGTGCATTTTCAAGAACCCCTATGGGCATAATGCATGAAGATATTTGCGCATACATATACTGTAAGAAGGAACCAGTTGGACTTGATAGGATAAGGTCACACCTTGAGTCCATGATGAAACCAGACAAAATATTCCTAGATGAGTTCACGCATTTGGAAAACCATCCTATTGTTGAGTATACTATGGCATATGAGTTATATGAATCTGAGTGGATCAAGATCTTGTTAAGTAGAATCCATGATGACCTATTTTGGATAGGTGAAGTCCCAGTAAGAATCATAGGAGATCTTATTCATGAAATGACAGGCCTCTCTAAGAAAGGTGGCATTCTTCCAGTGAGAAAGGATATGAGAAAATTAGTTGAACATGCATGTAAGTCCAAAAGTGATAGATGTGGTATGACAATTGAGCCTATTGAAGAGAAATACATCAAATTGATGTTTATGATACTAGGTTACATGTTTCAACATACCAGCAAGGTGAATAGTGTATCTACATCCACTATTCTTGCAACAATCAAACTTGTTAGAGAAAATGGAGAGTTCAATATGTGTGAGATCTTGTGCACACAACTGATTGATAACATCAGAGCCATCAAGCATGATAAGACCAAAATATTTAGGTTTGGGCCTTTAACCATTTACATGTACTTCCATATACTTGGAAAGATCTCAGATTTCAATATTGTTGAGAAATACAAAGACAACATTTGTTTTATGATAGAAACTGACATAACATGTATGGAAGTAGTTGAGCCTAGAACAAAGTGGATCCATCCACTTGGTTATGAGGTAGTGGAGCCAATCTTGGAAGCATATGCACAAGTATTACTATCAGCACCTAAGGACTAATGAACCTAGATGGGGAGCTTATGAAGAAAAGACAAGGGAAGTTGATGCAGTTCTAAACAGTGCAGCAACTAAGAGGAAAGCCTCTATGATTACATCTAAGATACTTAGAATTCATGGTGTAACTTAGGAAGACCTAGACAAAGAAAGAGAAGAAAAGATAGCATTGGAGATTGAGAGTGCATCCATAGTGGAAGCTAAGAAAGATGATCTTTAAATGAAGAAAGTCAAGATTGAGAAGACTGATGATCCAAAGGATAAACAGGGTAAAACAGAGGTTATCCCTTCTGTGCCCAAAGTTACAATTGATCTAACATCACCTCCTGAGTATAGGACAATAACCAAGAGGAAGAAGGAGACCGGTGTAATCCACCCATCCTCACGGACAACCAAAAGTTAGAAAAATAACACTCAAGCACCTTCGCAAGTAGTTTTCAGACCAAGTCTTCAAGTATGAAAACAAGGATTATTGAGGAAGGAAGGATTGATCAAGTATGGAAATTCTATGAGAAATATAGTGAGATTGACAAATTAGAAATCCATGGAATGATAATAAAACACATTCTCAAGTTCAAGAAGACAGTCTTAGAACTTAAGACAGTAATTCTAGACAATGTATGGAATATCTTGGGATTCTTGAAAAGACAGGCTATTGAGGAGGATCTAAGAATAAGAGAAAATATTCTAGATGAAGCCTCCATGTATGTTCCCTAGAAGAGAAAATATTATTGTTAAATCTAGTGAAGCTACACCTAAGAACTAAGTCAAGAACTCTACACCTAATGGGTAAGAACTATGAGTTGATAGCAAAAGAAACTGAGAAAGCTTTTGAGAAATTTTTTCTGGATAGGCACATGTACCCATCTACTGCACCCTCAGCTCAAGTGCCCTCTAAGGAAGCCAAGGAGTCAGAGACCACCAATGTACTAGTAACAAGTCCTCAAGATTCAACGCCTACAGTGGTAACACCTAAAGATGCAGTGAAGTCTGTGCCCATGTCTAAGACACCAAAATATGACACAATCTTTATTGATAATGTAGAGATAGCAATGGCGTCCACGGATAATGACTTGGATAAATTTGAGGAAGCCTTTGTGAGCACACAAGAGGTTGAAACTCTATGTAGTGACAATTCACCTAAGCTACAAGAAGAAGTGTTAATAGAGGATCTAATAGGTGAAGAAGAAGAAAAGGAGGCAGAAAAAGAGATAGAAAAAGAAAAAGAAAAGGTAGAAGAGGAGAAAGGGAAAGACAGTGAACCAACAGATGAGCCATATGTTGAAATACCAATCAAAATAAAGCAAGAAGTGATGGACAACACCCCTATCACTCCCTTACCCTCAACATCATTGTTGTCAAGTTTGACACCAGACACCACAAGCTTTGACTCTTGGGGAGAAGAAGACCTGATTAAGATCAGTGTCCTTGCTATGGAGAAAGTAAAAGAGAAGCAAGTGATGAGGAACCCTCTATTTGTTGAATCAATCAACATTTTGAACAACTTGTTACCTTCTGAAAAGAAAGTGTCTAAGGTTTATTCAGTTGATGATTTTAGTACCATATTGACAAACTTCAAAGAAAACTTTTCTAGCTTGGAAGAATCTGCATCCCAAGTTGCAGAAAAGAAATATATGAAGAAGAGATTGAGTGAGCTAGTTGGAAACTTTGCACTTGACCTTAGTTCATTGAAGATAGGTCAAACATCCTTGAAGGAGTTTGTAGCTAAGGGAAGGAAGATCATAGCTAATTGTATGAACCAGGATAAGTTGACTATTGATCACTACAAGAAAATTCAGGAAGTAGAAGCAATGATTGATAATGTAAGCAAATCATTGGAAGATCTCTCCACTGATGTGAACATGTGAAACAATGTATACTAGGGGAAGATAGAAAAAATAGAAAAGGCTGATAAGGAAATGTCTAAGATAAGGGCAAGGCAAACACAGCTCAAAAATTCTCTTGCGCCCTCTCTAGATGTACTTAATCAAAACATCAAGGAGATCAATGCCACTATGGTGACATATGATCAAGGTCTGAGTACAGACTTGGGAAAGATGGAGAAGCTGACATATGCCTTATATGCCCATCTACAGACTATGAATGCACTGATAGCATGTTGGAAACAAGAGATCCAAAACTTTGAGATTGCTTATCTGGATGTACTTTCTTTGTAAGTACTTGTAGATACACTTTTTTGAGCACCTTTGTCATTAATGTCAAAGGGGGAATATTGTATGTAGAATATGGAGTATTATATATGATGTAAAGAAGAAGTATAGTATAGAGTATAAGGGAGATATAAGCTAGAATATATATTAAAGAGTTTTGTATAAGTGCACAGTTAGTAACTTCATCATATTCCTTTGTTGCCATTAATGACAAAGGGGGAGATTGTTAGAAAGTTGACTATACTGTTGTATATGACTAGATATAGTGTTGTCATTATGGAAACAAAGTCATATAGATTTTTGGAGTCAGCACACATTATCATAAGGTCAGAATATGGCTAAGTATAGAAGACTGGATGGTTAGTAGAGCACCAATAGATCAGAGCATCAGCGCACGTGCGTATGACCAAGTTATGGTATGCACCCTTGAAGTTAAGATGGTAAGTGTATATTCATGGTAAGTCTAAAAGTGCATGATTAGATGTGATGGTATGACAAAGATACAGACAATTGAAGTGATACAGACACTGAACACCAGAATAGAACAAAGTATGCAACCGAATATTAGTATTTTGATTAGCAATTATAATAATATTTTGTAAAGGCTATGTACCTACTGTAATTAGGTTGTAGACATGTAAACATCTTTTTTTGTAAACATGCTTGAGCCAATTCACTTGGAAGTGTTGTATGTAATCGGTTATAGGCCAACCTAGTTAATTGTTTTGTTAGCGCATATAAATATAAGATGCACCTTTGTAATAATGCATGGAAGTGGATATAGAGAGAAGAGAAGTAGAGAAGAGACATGAAAAGTGAAGATAGAATGAGTTAGATCTTTAGAAGGGGCTAAAGCATTAGCACACAAAAGGAACTGATCAGACAACTAGTGTCACACACTAGTACATTTGAGACCTTTTTTCCAATGGCAGGTCGTCTGAATTGGGACGGTTTACCATTGATATAGTGACACCACCTAACATCGTAGTTTTGCAGTAAAAAAAAATGATAGTTTTTATTTACATCATAATTACAATGACAATGGACGTCGCAAGAAGGGGGTGCCAACAAGGAAAACCTGGCGTCTGGCCTATTTGTGGCCGTCCCAATTGTGACGCCTATCCATCGTAAAAAATAAAAATGATGATGACCCGTCAGAATCTTCCAATGAGTTGTCATCATTTGAAATGTGTTTTCCAACAGAGATGCTTTTAGTACGATGGATATCTGTCAGAAATTTATGATGAATATACATCGTTTGTAGTTTTTAACGACAGCGATGTTGTACATGTGATAGAGACCTATCAAAATTTTACGATGGCTATCTGTTGTTTATAGTTTTTATCGATAACGATGCTATACATGCGATGACTGGATGTCAGATTGTTTCAACAGATAACCATCATTGTTTTATGGTCATCTCAATTGCAATGCAAATCAATTTTTTAAAATATATATATATATATATATATATATATATATATATATATATATATATATATATATTTGTCAATCGGGTTGGTATCGATTCAGAAGGGTGTTCTTGCAGATCTGGTTCCTACTCATGATTTAGTGATGGATCATTCAAAGATGGCTTTGTAGTAGATTCGGTAGTGACTCATGGATTATTGAGTTAGATGTGATGTAGAGAGAGTGACATGCAGAACTTGCACATTGGAGATGTGTAGATCACTATGGTGTCCGTGATGACTTGGGAGAAGTCTTCTTCTTGGTGAATTGGGCTAAGAGACTTAGATTATAGAAAGTGGGTCGTTTGATGTGACTTATGAGACATTGGATGCCTCTTCACAATAGGTTCGTAGTTCAGTCTGTGGTGTTTCTTTACGACTGGGTTCTTGTCAGAGATCTGTTGATTTGGTAGCCATTGAGATGGATTGATATATATTTGTCATATGTGGATTGAAATCTTAAATTATTGAGATTCTCTTTGTTTCGAGAATATTTTAACATTCTCTACTTAACAAGGCCAACCACGTGAAGGTGGAAGCTCATCTGACCCCCCCTAGGAGCCTCTTATGACCCTTTACAACATTTTAAGACCTCTAAGATGTATTATTAGGGATCATAAAGGGTCGTAAAGGGTCATAAGGAGTCTTGGGACACAATAGCTAAGAAACATAAATGTAGGCATCATGGTCACAATTTTTTGGAAACACAACATAATTGAGTGGTATACCCAGATGATGCAACGTAACCACTGCTCCTCCAGTTCCAAGTCTATAGATTGCAGTAAACAAAACCCATAGATAAAAAATAAATTTAGAGAGCGCAGGAGGAGAGCAATAACAACCGAAATAATATAGGGACCTTGTATTATTTTGGTCATTATGGCCCTCCTCTGCTCTCTAAATTTATTCTTTATCTATGGGTTTGTTTACTACAGTGTAAACTTGGAACCAAATGAGTGATATATAGTTGTGTTGCATCATTTGGGTATACCATTCAATTATGTTGTGTCTCCAAAAAATTATGACCATGATGCCTACATTTATGTTTCTCAGTTGTTGTGATATCTACATTTATGTTTCTCATTTGTCATGTTTATGTGCATGTTCTTTATGTGTATCTACTAGAAATTCTAAAAAAAATAAATATCTACAATAGCCCTCTATTAACCACATTTACGCATATGGTCCCAACAAAGTAGTGCACAAACTACACAAAGAAGGCATCGCAAAAATATGATTTCTTCTTTCGCCATTGAAGCAATCTTGGCAGCACTAGTTGCCTCTCGAGCCTTGCACAAGTTGCACTCATTTCCTACATCAGGTATAGATGTAGATGGGGTAGATGTAAATGTGGTTTGATTGACCCACCGAAAGTATTGACATCCACTATTTCCCTGCAATACCAAATGTACATCAGCTCTTCATAAAATGATTAATTAGTTGTCACATTATTTTTAAACATAAAATATAATTGCGTATCCAAACCTTTTTCCTATTTAGGAAAACCCAAAATTGACACCCAGGATTACTTGTTGTGTGTGATGTCTTCAACATGCATGGGCCAACACCACATTGACACATAGGCACATTGACTGAAGTCATCGACGCTATTTTGACAAATATTGCATTATCACAAATATTGCATTGTCATTATTTTGTTCATTCATACTAATTATAATTACAATAAAAAGAAACATACTAATGTAGACTTGCACATTTTTTGGCTAAGTCGAAGTCTTTAGTTTAAATCACTAGACACTCAAAACAAAATGACAAACCAAAGACAACCATGCAATAAAAAACAATTACTAAGCAATTTAGAATTAACTCACTCCATTGCTGAGAACAAAGAGAATCCCCTGTGATTTAACATCATTAATGTGCAAGGAAATAGAAAATTAGCAAAAGCAACTTTCATATAAGTAAGACATATAAAACAAGGTGAATAAGAGTAGTACATATAAAACAATCGTTAAAACATGCCAAACATCTGGCATAATTGTACATTTCATGTTGTTGTTGGCATTTTGTGAAGTGTTTGATCTCTCTTTATTTGTTTTGTTGTTAATATTCACTATGTGGTACTCCCCATTTATAATCATTTCATGAGGAAATGTCTTGATGGCTTGTGGACTACGAGCCAGGACATCATGCATTATTTATAAGCTCACTATTTGAGCACCAGCCAATCAAATAGGGGCATGAGGTGCTCAAACAATGAGCTCATAAACAATGCATGATGCCCTAGTTGTAGGTAGTTATCTCTTCTATAATGATGGAGGAGTGAAAGGTAATGATCAATGAGGTTGCTGCTATTAGATCATACATTAATACACTTACTATTTTGAATTTGAGCTCAGACATCATGCAATGTTATTGCTGTCAATGCATGCTTGTTGTTTTTGTGCACCATATATTATTTTATACACTATTTATTTCATTAAGACCGTGAGCTTGGCATTTATAATGTATTTTTTTTAATTGGATCAATGCTACCATGTTGTTGAGGTTGTAGATGCATTGAATCACCACTGCCATTCTACTTTGATAGAAGCAATATAACAAATAGAGCACCCTCCAATCAAATAGGGACATAAGTAAGATATTTAATGAATTATTACTTCATCATGATGATAAAAATTTCATTGGCTCAAAGTACATAGAAATTCAAAACAATAGGATATCTTAATCTTTATGAGCTCAAATTCAAAATAGTAAGTGCATTATTTTATTACGATGTCCCTATTTGATCTAATAGCATCAGTATAATAAACAGAGCACTGACCAATCAAATAGGGACATGAGGTGCTCAAAAAGTGAGCTCATAAAATAATAGATTTAGTCTTAATAAAATCTTATAAAACAACATATATCATGTGAAGTGTTTGATCTCTCTTTATTTGTTTTGTTGTTGATATTCACTATGTGGAACTCCCCATATATGATCATTTCATGAGGAAATATCTTGATGGCTTGCGGGCTGCAAGCCAGGACATCATGCATTATTTATGAGCTCGTTGTTTGAGCACCGACCAATCAAATAGGGACATGAGGTGCTCAAACAGTGAGCTCATAAACAATGCATGATGCCCTAGTTGTAGGTAGTTATCTCTTCTATAATGGTGGAGTGAAAGGTAATGATCAATGAGGTTGTTGCTATTAGATCATACATTAATACACTTACTATTTTGAATTTGAGCTTGGGCATCATGCAATGTTATTGTTGTCATTGCATGCTTGCTACTGTTGTGCACCATATATTGTTTTATAGACTATTTATTTCATTGAGACCGTGAGCTTGGCATTTGTAATATATTTTATGTTATTGGATCAATGCTACCATGTTGTTGAGGCTATAGATGCATTGAATCACCAATGCCATTCTACTGTAATAGTAGCAATATAACAAACAGAGCACCCTCTAATCAAATAGGGACATAAGTAAGACATTTAATGCATTATTACTTCATCGTGATGATAAAAATTTCATTGGCTCAAAACACATAGAAATTCAAAATAGTAGGATATCTTAATCTTTATGAGCTCAAATTCAAAACAATAAGTACATTATTTTATTACCGATGTCCCTATTTGATCTAATAGCATCAATATAACAAACTGAGCACCGACCAATCAAATAGGGACATGAGGTGCTCAAATAGTGAGCTCATAAAACAATATATTTAGTCTTAATAAAATCTTATAAAACAACATATATTGTGTGAAGTGTTTGATCTCTCTTTATTTGTTTTTTTTGTTGATATTCACTATGTGGAACTCTCCGTATATGATCATTTCATGAGGAAATGTCTTGATGGCTTGCGAGTTGCAAGCCAGGACATCATGCATTATTTATGAGCTCATTGTTTGAGCACCAACCAATCAAATAGGGACATGAGGTGCTCAAACAATGAGCTCATAAACAATGCATGATGCCCTAGTTGTAGGTAGTTATCTCTTCTATAATGATGGAGTGAAAGGTAATGATCAATGAGGTTGCTGCTATTAGATCATACATTAATACACTTACTGTTTTGAATTTGAGCTTGGGCATCATGCAATGTTATTGTTGTCATTGCATGCTTGCTACTGTTGTGCACCATATATTGTTTTATACACTATTTATTTCATTGAGACCGTGAGCTTGGCATTTGTAATGTATTTTATGTTATTAGATCAATGCTAGCATGTTGTTGAGGCTATAGATGCATTGAATCACCACTGCCATTCTACTTTGATAGTAGCAATATAACAAACAAAGCACCCTCCAATCAAATAGGGACATAAGTAAGACATTTAATGCATTATTACTTCATCGTGATGATAAAAATTTCATTGGCTCAAAACACAGAAATTCAAAACAGTAGGATATCTTAATCTTTATGAGCTCAAATTCAAAACAGTAAGTGCATTATTTTATTACTGATGTCCCTATTTGATCTAATAGCATCAATATAACAAACAGAGCACTGACCAATCAAATAGAGACATGAGGTGCTCAAATAGTGAGCTCATAAAACAATATATTTAGTCTTAATAAAATCTTATAAAACAACATATATTGTAGGAAGTGTTTGATCTCTCTTTATTTATTTTGTTGTTGATATTCACTATGTGGTACTCCCCATTTATGATCATTTCATGAGGAAATGTCTTGATGGCTTGCGGGTTGCAAGCTAGGGTGTCATGCATTATTTATGAGCTCACTATTTGAGCACTGACCAATAAAATAGGGACATGAGGTGCTCAAATAGTGAGCTCATAAATAATGCATGATTCCCTAGTTGTAGGTAGTTATCTCTTCTATAATGATGGAGGAGTGAAAGGTAATGATTAATGAGGTTGCTGCTATTAGATCATACATTAATACACTTACTATTTTGAATTTGAGCTCGGGCATCATGCAATGTTATTACTGTCATTTCATGCTTGATGCTGATATATTATTTTATACACTATTTATTTCATTGAGACTGTGAGCTATTGTAGTTGACTGTATTCTTTTGGGGTCTGATCTATTGTAGTTTTTCTTTTTTCTTTGAATCATTGTTTACAATTACTTTTGATGCAATATTTGTGTGAAGAACAAGAACAAAATGGTGAACAAGTGTATTTGACAAAGATAAACATGACACATTTTTTTGGGTTGGTTGGGTTGGCCTGGTACCATTTACATGGTCTGGCCAGATATTAAACAGTGAGCTCATGAACAATGCCAGTATTTGTAATACCCCAAAAATGGGCTATAAGTTCATTAATCTCCTATATCAACAATTCGAATGAAATTGACATCAAAGTCCTAACCTAAGGCACATCTAAACATCATCGAATCATAATTGATTATCTTAAATTCTGCATCAGGGAATATTCCTAGCAATATTCCTAATCATCATAATTATCTTTAATTTTATAATTATTTGGCAATAAATCACATTTATCCTAAAGTTTGATTAATTGAATATTTTCATATTTAATTAATTAGATTTAATATCTTGCCACTTAATTGTGTAATTAAATTTAATTCTATCTATTATTAATTGTATTATTTAATTTTGACAATAAATCTAATATCATATGAATAATTGATTAAATTCTTATTTAATTAATTAAAGAAAATTGTCATTATTTAATAATATAGTTTTTAATAAAAGTTTGATTAAATAATTGATTAACCCATAAATCAATTATTTTATTTTTAAAAGCAGTTAAGTTGGAAATAAATCACTTTATTATTAAATTAATTCATAAATAAAACATGCACAATCATAAAAGCAAACAACTATCAATTATCAATTAAAGCTAAACTCTATTTTGAGTTAAAGCTTAGCTTTTGCATGTTTTTGTGAGTTAATTATCCTTTATTTAAAAATAACTCAAAAATCAACCTGAGTTATTTGAGTGATTTATGGCTTTTTTTCATGCACCTCCAAAGCCTTGGATTTCTATAAAAACAATGCTCAGCTCTTCATAATTCATCTCTCAATCATCTCTCAAATTTGCATCCAAGCATCTCATATTTTGCACAATCACGCTGGAGAATTGGAATTGAAGAATCAAAGCTCTTGCGAATCGACATCTTTGTGAGATCAATCTTATTTTTGCATTCATATTACATATCATTGTTAGATAGATCAATTCATAGCATATCAATTTCATCTAGCATAGATTCATATCGGTTTTTATGATTCTTATTGCATAGAAAATATCAAAAAAATAGCTTAATTGCATTCAATTTCATATCCATCTTTTGCATTCAAATCCTTCATTTAGGTGTCGTCTAGGTCACTGATCTCAATTACAATCTGAAAACATCAATCTCGCACCTATTAGAAGGCAGTAAATTGCTTGGTTAGATTAGATTTCAATTTTGCACGATTTTGATTATCACTAACCTCTAATGTTTTACTGAAGTGTTGTGTCTACAGATCAGGTACAATTTTCACACACATAGTATTAAACAGTGAGCTCATGAACAATGTATGATGCCCTCGCTTGCAGCCTACAAGCCATTTCCTCATGAAATGATCATAAATAGGGAGTACCACATAGTGAATATCAACATCAAAACAAATAAAGAGAGATCAAACACTTCACACAATGCCTTGGAGGTAATAGAAACAATGCCCTAGCTCTCAAAGCTCGCAGGTCATCAAGCATTCCAAATGAAAAGATGTAAACAATGCCAGTATTAACCAGTGAGCTCATGAACAATGTATGATGCCCTAGCTTATAGCCCACTAGCCATCAAGACATTTCCTCATGAAATGATCATAAACAAAAAGTACCACATAGTGAATATCAACATCAAAACAAATAAAGAGAGATCAAACACTTCACACAATGCCTTGAAGGTAATAGCAACAATGCTCTAGCTCTCAAAGCTCACGGGTCATCGAGCATTCCAAATGCTAAGATGTAAACAATGCCACTATTAACATTCATATTGTGTCATTATATCAACAAATACCATCAAAATGAAATTGAGGTGCTCAAACAGTGAGCTCATAAACAATGCCCTCTTCACGCAACACAAAAGTGCAGTGTCATCTTCGTGGTAGCTCTTCGAACTCACAAAAATTACAAATGACAATTTCTTTTTCAAAATTAAAAAATTACAAAAATTCCATTGGCTCAAAGCACATAGAAATTTAAAATAGTAGGATATCTTAATCTTTATGAGCTCAAATTCAAAACAGTAAATGTATTATTTTATTACTGATGTCCCTATTTGACAACAATATAACAAATAGAGCACCGACCAATCAAATAAAGACATGAAGTGCTCAAACAATGAGCTCATAAAATAATATATTTAGTCTTAATAAAATCTTATAAAACAACATATATTATGTGAAGTGTTTGATCTCTTTTTATTTGTTTTTTTGTTGATATTCACTATGTGGTACTCCCTGTATATGATCATTTCATGAGGAAATGTCTTGATGGCTTGCGAGCTACAAGCTAGGGCATCATGCATTGTTTATGAGCTCACTGTTTGAGCACCAACCAATCAAATAGGAACATGAGGTGCTCAAACAGTGAGCTCATAAACAATGCATGATTTCCTGGCTTGCAGCCCGCGAGCCATCAAGACATTTCCTCATGAAATGATCATAAACGGGGAGTACCACATAGTGAATATCAACAAAAAAATAAATAAAAAGAGATAAAACACTTCACACAATGCCTTGAAGGTAATAGAAATGATGCCCTAACTCTTAAAGCTCGTGGGTCATCAAGCATTCTAAATGAAAAGATGTAAAAAATGCCAGTATTAAATAGTGAGCTCATGAACAATGTATGATGCCCTAGCTTGCAGCCCACGAGCCATCAAGACATTTCCTCATGAAATGATCATAAATGGGGAGTACCACATAGCTAGTGAATATCAACAACAAAACAAATAAATAGAGATCAAACACTTTACACAATATATGTTATTTTATAAGATTTTATTAAGACTAAATATATTGTTTTATGAGCTCACTGTTTGAGCACCTCATGTCCCTATTTGATTGGTTGGTGCTATGTTTGTTATATTGATGCTATTAGATCAAATAGGAACATTAGTAATAAAGTAGGGACATCAAATAGGGACATCAGTAATAAAATAATACACTTATTATTTTGAATTTGAGCTCATAAAGATTAAGATATCCCTATTATATTACTGATGTCCCTATTTACATATTTTCATCAAATGACCCAAAAACATCAAGAATGGTCCTATATGGTCGCTAATAGCCAACTTTCAGAAGAATATAAATGAATGCAAACATACATAAGTGGATGAACATAAATAATGAAGGTCCTATATGGACGGTTCTAATGCTTTTCCATTACAACAATTGAGCATTCATCATTTGGTATATGAACAAGTGAAAAACATGCAAACATCCAGACATGTGTACTGTGAGATTTCCTGCAACAAATGGACTTGTAATGATTTTCACAATAGTACATGTGTTGAAGGAAATCTCATAGTACTACTTAGGAAAATATGAATGTTCATCACCTATGCATTTCAGAGTTAATTATATCCTTGGTACAGAACAACTCTGATATATCAACTCTGATCAACTCTGATATATATCATTTTAGTTCTTTTTATTTCAATTTATATTTGCACTATATCACTTTTATTTATTTTTATTTTATTGGGAGTGATGTTCCCCCCCTTCTTTAATTGTCATTGGTTGTAGGTCTTGTCATTGTGGATCTCCGTGCACTTGTCTTCTCTCTCCCTTCTTCCTCTCTCCCTCTTTTTATTGTCTACTAGATCTGCAACATATCATTTTATGTTCTTTTCTCTCTAGCATCCTGATGATGGATCATGTACTATGATCTGAAACATTGATGGGGAAAAAAAATGCTACACAATTGAATCTAGAAACTGATACTTAAATAAATTATCTTCTATTTGTCTTCTCCTAATGTCATTTGATATTTATTTTTAAGTGAAAACATTGAGAATATTGAATTAAATCTCCATCTATAAGATGTGCTTATGTCAATAATAAAACAAATTTTATTATACTCTAACATATTTACTTAAAAATATTGTCTATCGGTGTAACCCTTGCACCTCTTTTCGGTACAAGTACTAGTATATAATACTATCGACATAACTATTGCACCTTCTTTTAATACAAAATTAATATAAAAATATACCATCTATTAAAAATGATCCTAAATAAAAAAGCACATGATATGAAGGGATGTACATTTTGTAGGTGTTCCTCTTGAAAGGAAATGCTTTGAGAAATAGGGATGAAGTCGTTGGTAAGTAGTTAGGTATGCTCCTCATCCTTTCGTGTTGAGGAAGACAACATTTTTTGGAAAGAAATAGTGGGGCAGTAAAGAGTAATATATAAAGCTGGTTGAACAATCTCAAAGTTTAGAATATAAGGAGATTGAAGAGGCTCTCATATATCCCACTGGAAGCATATACACAAAGCAAAGAGGGGTGTCCTTTAAAGAAACAAGGGAAGAAGAAGAAGAATAGCCTGGTAGAAACATAGGAAGATGGATGTGATAAAGACACAACAGATCTTAGCAAGGCCAATTGAGAAAGTGGTAGTGCATCCTCTGGTATTATTGATCATCGTGGATAATTACATCATTCTATGGAATAGTAGATGTCACCAACAGTTATGCAAGTATTCAGTTCTATTCCATTGAATGTTTTATATTGCAGTGCATGTAAATCTCACAAATTTTCATTGTTGATTGTAACAGGTCATTTCTTGCACTCTAGTAACATCAACCTATCTATTTAGCACTACCCATTAGCCCAAACCTTCCCAACTTTTGTATTAACAATCTTAACTGGAAATAAATTCTAGGGTTTTGGTAAAAGTTGTTCTAGGGCTTTATTAGAGAAGTTTAAGGACCCTCTGGAGTTTCTACACCATGTGCTAGTGGATTGTTATGTTCAAATTTTGCATTGAACTTGTTCACGAGGTCAAAACATAAATCTTGTGTATCAAATGTTAAATTATGTGATGATTATTCTTCTGAAGGAATCTGAAAAACTGATTTAAAACCACTTGGGTGAATCCGAAAAACCATCACATTTTGATCCACTCTGTAAACATCACTTAAATGAGAAATTGTGACGTTGGAATGAGGCAGAGGGGCATTGTGTTCTCTTTCCTTAATTTTTTTATCTTTTTTGTGTAGCTGTTCCCTTTTTGGGATCATGTCGAGTCTCCAAAAAGATATAAGGGTTGTATGATTCAATTTAATAATGGCATGGCTGAATCAATTTTCGGTTTTCAAAAAGATAAAAGGGTTGTATGATTTGATTTATGACTGAAGTATAAAAAAAATTACTTGCAAATATTAGAGTAGTATAGTCTACTTGCAAATATTAGAGTAAATTAAATTACCTTAGACAAAGTAAATTACTTGCAAACTTTATGATTGGCCCAAGTTATTTGACTTTAGTGCTATCAGAGATCACCATTGAAATCCTATATAAAGTTAAAAGTAAACTTATCCAAATCATTATCAGATGGATAGCATGGTCAGATTGAATCTTAAGCATCCAAATTTATTTTAATTTACTAGGCCATGCAGAATATCCCTTTGTCTGACATTTCTAATGTAGTGCTCACAATGATAAATAGAACTTTATATTGTCATTGTAGACATTTTTGGTTTCATAGAAATTTCATAATATTATTTTTAATACTAGAGATTTAAGAAAATCAAAGGCCTGTGAATATTTACTCATTAATCCTGATAAGGTATTTTGCCTTTCATTGGTAACCCCACTCAATGAAGTATTGTAACTTTTCCTTAAACAATCTTGCCCTCTTGAGAAGGGCACTTCCGTAAACTAGGGAAGCTTAGGCAAATGGAACATAGGGAGTTCCAGAATCTTTTGCAGCTCATCTTATTAATGGAGGGTGTTGGCTTTTAGTTTGATTGATTTGTTGGCTTGGGTCTTCCTTGCAAATCTTATAAACATTCTTTAATGCATTAGTCTCTTGATATTTTTTTCTTGTTCAAAAACAACAGTAATAGTAAATGTAACAAATGGGAGACACATTTGAGAAGTTATAATCTGAGCAGACTTGAGACCTAATAAATTGTTTCTGTGACATACTCTATGCGGTGTGCTTTTAATTGCTTTTCCTGTAATGATGAATTGAGGAAGAAGGGCACCAGCCCCTGGATGAATGAAACTATACTTGGGTAGTTGTCTTAGAAACACTAATAAAGTAGGTTTAAAATTGCAATCAAAATTATGCTAAATAGAAGGGCACAAGCTGCTTGATGAATGAAACTATGTATGCTTGGGCAGTAGTTTTAGAACACCAATAAAGTAGGTTTAGAAATACAACCAAAAATATATTGAATCTAAATTGTGAAGAGCTCAACATTTTGGTTGAGAATCTAACTGCAGAAACTAAAGTCTTTAGGCATGTGGATGATTCCTTGGTCAATTTTAATGCATTCTGGTAAGATGTTATTATAATGAAGTCCCACCTTTGAGAATGTGAAATTGCTTGAATTGATGTGTTGACATTACTTCCAATGACTTGG
Organism: Chamaecyparis obtusa; assembly: GCA_027943335.1. NCBI lineage: Eukaryota > Viridiplantae > Streptophyta > Pinopsida > Cupressales > Cupressaceae > Chamaecyparis > Chamaecyparis obtusa. The sequence continues at coordinate 878,064 of BSBK01006836.1, forward strand.
ATATTTAGAATTTTACTAGTTTTTTTTTCACTTCTAAATGATTCGAATCATTTATCAAGTGTATCTAGGAAAGAAAATTTCCTAAGAATAGTTGAAAAACTGAGGCTTGACAAATCTTCAGCTTATTAAAAAAATTAAAAAACTTGGGACAAGGAAAAAAATTAATCAAATTTTTTGAACATTAAAAGTAAAAACACAAATCTATAAAGTGTGAACATATTCATAAAAAACATGCTATTTTCTAAATTTAGGGAACATATTACATATAACCTTTATATATATATTCAAAATTAGAGCTCAATGCATTTCATAAACCAAAGAAGAAGCTCAAAATTATCTCTACCTCTATTATTACTATTTCACTTGAGCCCATAAAATTTGAAGGTTCAAGAGAAAATAGGAATCTAAAATTTAAATCTACTTTAAATGTTAATGTAAATGTAAATAGATTATAATTTTATTAAAAAGGTTTTGGAAAAGTAGTATAGAGAACACATTGAAATGAAATATTATAATGATATTAAAATTATTTTAATCCATTTTATTATGTAATAATCTTGTCACATGATCTCCTTCAATGCTAGTATTAAACAGTGAGCTCATGAATAATGTATGATGCCCTAGCTTGCAGCCCGTGAGCCATCAAGACATTTCCTCATGAAATGATTGATGAGGCATATTAATGTCATACTTTCGAATGCCTTAGGATAATATTTGCTATACCTTTTTGCTGCATTTTGATACATTTACTGCAAAGACTTATGATTTTCTGCTACTATATGGCATGCTGCCAATAGACATTTAATATGGTTTAATCATACTTAATATACTATGCTTGGATAAAATGCTATATTTCTTGATCTGAAAGCTAATGTTGTATTTTGAATAAGTAAGAGTAGATGTTTGAATGTGATTGATTATGCATGTTCTAGTAATTACTGTCATAAATATCTTATCCTAACCTTTAAAGGCATAGTGCATTGGAATAGCAAATGTTGTTTTGACTAGGTCTGGAGCATTCATCCATGAAGTGTCTCACCTGATCTTCCTGCAACTTTCAACGGAAGAACATTCAATGTAGCACCTATTGAAGGAGCAAGGTGGCAGTCTCTACGATGAGTTAGGCGGCATGCCAATTTCTTCGAGAGGATCTAGGCATGAATGGAAGTTGGATTTGCTATCACAAAAATTTTCTCCTACGCTTCGGGATCAATCTGTTTAGTCTTTAAATCTTTCCTTCTTTCTAGTCATTAATATTGTAATAAAGATCTACCTGTTTCTACGGTGTGGTTAGAAGTTAGTTAGAAGCTTTTCCCTTTAAATAAAGCCCTGCTCCTGCGTGACCACAACAACAGAGGGCATTGTTAAATATATAGAAATAGTTTTCAGCTAGTTTCACGGTGTTATGAGAATTTTGTACTTTGATATTCAATCAATAAAATGAAGTGTTGATATTCAATTGAGTGCAATTTTGATTTAGGATACTCATCCAAGGGGGCCCACTTGGTGAGAAAACCACAGTCAAATAGAATCATATTAGCTAGAAGCATTTACTGCATTTCTAATGATTAAGTGCCCAACGTTGAACTGCTCTTGCAGCCAAAGTTGCAGACCGGCTAACGCCTCCTACAACCAAAGTCATAGAATAATAGAAGTATCATGGCATAGTTTGTAAGAATTTGCATATCTTGTTGATAGTTATATTCTTGTAGCTTCTATTCCAGCACTTAATTTTCTATAAACTTCAACTTAAGCATTACTTTAGTATTCATTTCCTGCAATTGTAGTATTGTTTTCCTTCAACATTTACTTCCTATAGCAAAAATAATGCATGGCTAAATAATACTTGGTGCATATACTTTGCTAGCCCATTTCAAGTGATACGTCCCTAGTTTGACTTACTAAATGAATTTCCATAAGGAGGATAAGCTACTCGGTTGGATGTCTAATCCTTGAGTTTGGAATTATACCTAGTTTCTGAGCCTTTATAGGAAGTGATCATTTTTGGCGCCGCTACCAGGGATGGTGCTGAACCAAGTCTTCACTAAGCCATTGTTAGAATTTGTTTCATTTCTAGTTTGTTAGACTACATTAATTTTAGGAGAATTTTGTAAGCCACCTCACTCCCTACTATCTATATGCATAACCGAAGAAGAGACGCCAGAGGATGGTACTTGTCAAACCAATTAAATCACCCATTGGAGGAAGAAAGTTCATTTTTTGATGCCACCATTGACCTCCTTGCAACTATGTCATCCTCCTCATCCTCTGAAGAAGAACAAGTTGATTCTTTTGAAGAGCAACCTAAAATTAACAAATTTGCAGACATCTTTGCTCACCTGAGAGCTCATTTTCTTGAAAACCCAGTCAGTCAAGAAAACTCATTACAACTAGTCATATACCAACCTCCTTATCAGCCACCTCTGTGACCCATAAATCCTACCAGGATGGCTAATCTCCCTGCTTTTCCATTCCCCATTTCTGACCAACAAGACACCAACAACCTTAAGAACATACCATCTTTTGCCTTGCCAAAATTCTATGGTTTAGTAACAGAAGACCCAAATACCTTTCTCTTTGAGTTTGATATCATGTGTAGAAGTTATGACTACACCTCTGATGCTCACAAGCTGAAACTATTTCCTAAAACTCTTAAGGAGTTTGCTTTGCATTGGTTATGGGCCTAGGATGGAATTTTGTTTAGGATTGAATAGGAATTCAAGAAGCATTCTTGACTAAGTATAAGGAATATTGTCAGGGCACTGATATGAAAGGAGAAGACCTTTTTAAAATGACTCAAAAAGAGAATGAGTCACTTGAAGACTATATCTCACAGTTCATGTATTGTCTACAAAGGAACACAGAGCATGAGCTTAATGAAGAATCTCAGAAGCTACTATTTCTCAGAGGAATACAAGATGGATGCACTAAAGCTTTAGATTTGATGGCAAGAGGAGATATAACTCAATCCAGTTGGGATGGCATAAAGAAAATATGCCTCAAATATTCACGTGTTGCTGGGAAAAGAGGAAGAGGTTACAAACTAGCAATAGGAAGGACAAATGGTTTAGGTGCTTCTAGATCAGAGATAACTCATCTCCTATCTAACTTTAAGCAAGATAATATCAACAATATGGCCATGCAGCTGGATACTCTACAGGCCAAGAAGAAGCATGAGGAAGCAGAGGCTATGTTAGCATAATTCTGCCCACATTGTCGACAAAAGAAGATAGAGTGCCAATGTAAACTGATTGCAAATATGGAGGCCACCCAGATGCCAACTGACTACAAGCCAATTGAACAAGCGGATGGACATCTATTCTTTGTTGCTCAAAGATGACCATAGAGACAATGACAAGGTATGCCTTAGGACCCACTTACATTTAGTAGTCCATTTTATAACAATCAATGGCAACCTTCTATGAATTATCAAAATCCACCCTAGAACAACTATCATAATCAGTGGAAAAATTACCCTAGTTTGCAATGGCAGAATCCTCAAGGGAGTTGGAAACAACCCCAAGGGTCTTGGCAACCACCACAGGGTAATTGGCAGCAGAATCCTCAGTGGTGAGGAAACCAACAATGGCCACCTCAATCCTAGGGATACATGAATCTACCTCTTTAGGCACCACAACAATAAGCACTCTTACCACCACCAGCTGCTAATAACCAACCTCCAAAACCAACCCAATTGCCTATGTAGCTACAACCAAACCCAAACAATAGGCCTCCCACACCTCAGAAAAATGTATATAATACTGATCAAATGTAGTATCCCATGCAATATCCTACCTATGCAATCACCCTTAATGATATACACCTACGGTCTAGGACTACTCTTCCTACTCCCGAACATCTAATAATAATTGAAGTACCCCAAGAGGAGCCTGTCCTAACATAAAATACAATTCCTCTTCCTACAATGCAACCTATTGCTAATTAGAGCCGCCCTATTGGGCCACCTTTTCCACAAAGGTTGCAACCAACCAATCCTAAGCCTACTTCAGAAACCAAATTTAACATCCTCGATCAATTAAAGAATGTCAATGTCCAAATACCTTTATTCCAAGCCATTAAGGATGTTCCCACCTACAACAAAGCCATAAAAGAAGCATGCTTTAAGAAGCCTAGTTGCAAAAGAAAAGATCCTCAAATGGTGCATGTGTTAGGAAAGCTCACTGACATCATGTTAGGCAAGCTTACCATCCCAAAATATTCTGACCCAGGCAGTCCTGTTGTCGAAGTCATTATTAATGGGACCACCATTAACAATGTATTGGTAGATATTGGAGCAACTAAAAATTTTATGACCAGAGATATAATGCAACAACTTGGTAGATATAACCTCCGAACCACTCCAACTATCCTGCAGCTCACAGATAGTTCAACTGTAAAGCCTAATGGAATGATTGAGGATATAATTTTTGACCTTGCAACCTGGTCATACCCAACAGATTTCATGATCTTGTCACCAAAGGTCACATTAGGAGGATATTCGATTATACTAGGTAGGCCATGGCTAGCAACTGTTGATGCTCATATTGGTTGTTGCTTAGGGGATATGACCATTTCTGATGGCTGCCATACTCAGACTCTTTTCCTATATCCTCCTGCTCAACCCCAAATGGAATTAGCCTCACCAATCTAGCCTGACATAGGAGAAGAAGCCGAGGTTATCAATTCAGTGTCAAAACTAATGATGATACAAAGAGACCCCTTCTTGCAGCTTCAGGATGAAGACAAGGTAATCACAAATATCCTACAAAATCAGTATGGATCAAGTCCAGATTCTCTGGGCTATTCTTCCAAAGACTGCTCTCTACAAGTCTTAAACCCAAATTGCCAATGGTCATCTCCTGCAACCAAAGAACTCTATCACCAATTGCTTCCCCATGAGATATAGGTACCCTCATTTATAGATGCATCTATGATAGAGCTGACTAAGCAAATAGAGGTTTCCTCTGAATGTTACCTGAACATCAATGGAAAATTAACTACACAGTAGCAAACATCTTTGACTAAGACACTAAAGGCCCATACTAGAGCATTTGCTTTGGATTATTCTAACATGAAAGGTTTGGATCCAAAACTATGCACTCATTAGATCTATCTAAAAGAAGATAAACCTCCAGTAAGGCAATTCCAAAGGTGAGTGAATCTAGCCTTAAGAGAAATCGTTAAAATAGAATTGTAAAAACTTCTCAATGCTGGATTCATATATCCAATATCTGACAGTCAATGGGTTTCTCCATTAGTTATTGTGCCCAAAAAAGGAGGCAAATGGTGGGTGTGTGTAGACTATAGGGAACTCAATAATGCAACCAAAAAGGATCATTTTCCCCTTCCATTCATTGACCAAGTCTTGGATTCTCTAGCAAGCAAAAAGTAATTTTCTTTCCTAGATGAGTATAGTGGGTACAATCAAATCTGCATCTTTGCAAAAGATTAGGAGAAGACAACTTTCACTTTCCCTTGGGGAACTTTTGCCTATTCTATTCTTCCATTTGGTCTTTGTTATGCTCCAGCAACCTTTCAGAGAGTAGTCATCAACATATTTGTTGATATCTCTCATGACTATATGGAGATCTATATGGATGATTTCACAACCTATGGTGAAACCTATGAAGAAGCCTTAAGAAATCTCGACAAGGTCTTGAAAAGATGTGAAGAGCATAATCTTTCTCTCAATAGCGAAAAATGCTTCATGATGATGCAAGAAGGGATAGTACTTGGCCACTCTATATCTGCAGTAGGAATACAAGTGGACCTGACAAAGATTGAGATCATTCAAAACCTTCTCACACCAACCAAGAAAAAAGATGTCTGAAGTTTTCTAGGACATGCAGGCTACTACAAAAGGTTTATAAAGGATTTCAGTAAAATGGCTAGTCCTCTTCACACTCTTCTCACTAAATATTCTGAATTCAACTGGACCCCAGACTATGAAACAACCTTCCTGTAGCTTAAGATAGTCCTTATAACAACCCTAGTCTTGCATGAACCCAAATGGGAACTTTCATTCCATATACACACTAATGCCTCAGATCATGCCATAGGAATTGTGCTAGGCCAAAAGGAGAATTCCATTGAACATGCTATATACTTCATCAGCAAGAATCTTCAAGGATCTGAATTGAATTATACGGTCACTGAAAAGGAGCTCTTGGCAGTCATCTTTGCACTCAATAAATTTTGTCACTACATAACAGGGTATCATATTTTTGTTCATATGGATCATGCAACCATTAAATATCTTGCTAATAAGCCTGCTATCACAGGTCGCTTGGCTAGATGGCTTCTCTTATTGCAGGAGTTTGATATCACCATAGTGAACAAGCCAGGCAAATCCAAAGTAGTCGTAGATTTCCTCTCACAACTGGAGAACATGGATGAACCTCAACCTATTGATGACAGCTTCCCTGATGATCATTTGTTCTCTATTTTAGCTAAAACACCTTGGTATGTGGATATTGCCAATTACTTGGTCTCTCAAAAGGTACCTCCCTATTTCTCACCAAAAGAAAAGATGCTTCTAATAGAAAAGACTTTCAATTTTTCATGGATTGCTGATTGTCTATTCTATAATGGGCTTGCCCAAATATTAAGACGGTGTGTAAGGGAGGATGAAACTTATGACATCCTTCACGCATGTCATAATGAGCCTTGTGGAGGACATTTTGCATCTAAGAGAACAACAATCAAGATACTGAATATAGGATATTATTGGCCAACACTCCATAGAGATGCAGTCAACTATACAAGGAAATGTGACTGATGCCAAAGGATGGGACGCCCAACAAAATCTAATGAGATGCCCCTCTTTACACAAGTGGTGGCCACTCCATTTGACAAATGGGGATTAGATTTTGTAGGACCTATTACTCCATCTTCCAATGAAAATTCCTACTTCCTTGTATGCACTGACTATGGGACTAAATGGTTTGAAGTCCGAGCCATGAAACATGCTCGAGATAAAAAAGTTGCTAAGTTTCTATATGAAGAGATCTTCACATGCTATGGTGTTCCAAGGGAGTTGGTTACAGATCAGGGTGCTCAATTCACTTCCACACTGATTACTACACTTATGAATGAATATAAAATTTTCCACAGCACATCCAGTCCATATCATCCACATGCAAATGGGCAAGTTGAAGTTACCAACAGGGAAATAGAGGCTATCTTGACAAAAATGGTGCAGCTACATAAGAAAGATTGGAGCACATGGTTGCAGGAAGCTGTGTGGGCCTATAGAACAACTTGGAAAACCATAACTAGTTTCACACCATTTGAGTTGGTTTATGGTAAACATGTTGTAATGCCAATAGAATTTGAGCATAAAACATTGCGAACAACCTTATAGTTAAACATTGATCTTCCAGCCACACAACGTGACAGGATCCTATAGCTCAACTAGCTAGATGAAACAAGGAAAGCCACTTTACAACACACCAAGATGATCTAGGTACAATGCAAATGGTGGCATGATTCCCACATTCTAAATAAATGATTCTCTCCTAGTGACTGGGCTCTCCTTTATGATTCTCACTATCAGGAAAACCAAGGTAAGCTCACTACCCTCTGGCTAGGTCCCTATGAAATAGAAAATGTTTATGCTAATGGTGCAGTTCAGCTATCAACAATTGACCCAATACATTTCAAATTGTTGGTTAATGGGCACAGACTTCATCTATATCATAAACCACAAACAAAAGCTAAGTTCTTGCAGCAATTTGAGATTTCTCCTACTGATGCTGAACCTCCTACATCAAATGACGATCCTTCCACCGTTGACCCCACCATAGAATTTGAACCTCCTCTAGCTAAAGACATTCAATAGGTAGATGAACCTCCTCCTAAGAGAAATTCTCCTGCCACTGCACAAACCATCAAATCATCACTTTAATTCTGCATACGTGCAATCCTAATAAAATTTTCATTTTTTCGTGAAAATATTCTTTTCCATAATAAAAGATCCATCTCATTACCTTTTTCATTACTTCACATTCATTTGTCATATCATGTCTTTTCTGCCCCGTACTTCTCATTGTATGATACACGTCAACTGATATTTTTAGATTTTGGTATTTATGATACTTTCATATTAGGTACGCATGATTATCTATTCTTTCAAATGCTCTGTACTTATTTATACATCATTATCTTTTATGTTTCATTTAATATAGGAGTTATATCCAAGCATGGCTATACTTTTAAACCATGACAGTGAAGACACTTGCGTCATTTTCATAGGGGGAAGTACATTGGCATGTGATTAAAAAAATTTGCCCATGATTTTGAATTAATTGTCATTAATAGCCCATAAGTCATAAGCCTGATCATTAATCCACCAACCTTGGATTTCGATCTCTTTTATAAAACCTTGGAAACTAAATCTCACTTCAATGTTCACAGTTTCTGTGTCTTTCATTTTTCACCCTTACCACAAATAGTAAACATTTCTAAATTAAGTCTGGAGTAAGGATTTTGGGAGCTAGGAATTGTGAACGGATTGAAGTCAAGAATAGAGGGTCGCAGAGATTTTTAACAAATATGGGTGGACAACCTATCCGGTCAGAGCCATCAAATCACATGTCATTGTTGCAGGATCAAGTTAGTATTCATGAGTTTAATCATGTGGGTTGGCTCAGTTACTTCATTAGGTTAAATGGTTATGACGAGGCTGTGGCAGTCAAATTCCTATGAACATTCAGCAATGGCATTGCATATGTGAAGGAGTTGTGAATTAAATCTTTTGAAACACAAATAGTAGAAGTCTCTGGACTTCCTGCTACTAGAGAGCATTTCCCGCATGGTCATGACACTCAAGCGACTAGAGCCAAGTTCTCCTTGCCAACAAACAATGCACTTGAAAGTAGTAAACAAGATACCAAAAGGCTTTCTCTTCTAGGAGATTTCCTGCAATTTGATGTTCATATTATTAGATATATCACTTGCGAAGGAAGGTTTTCATTTCTGCATGTCATACATTTTAAATTGTTCAGTCATTTGCGGCATGGGCATTTAGTTAATGTACCCAATGTGTTATATTCCTTGCTAAATTTGAGCTTTGAGGAAGTAAGGAAGGGCAAGAAGAATGTTGTTACCCATCATGGGTTGATCAAATTACTGGTAGAAAAGGCCCTCCATGACAATTCTCCCATGAATTGGGATGAATTTCTCGCTACTCCTCATGTTTAACTTAATAGGGCACATCCAAAACCTGTAGGACCACATCCTGAGCCTCATGGAGCATAAGAAAGTCTTACTGCTGAGGATAGACTAGAAAGAGTTCAAGAAAACCCTCCTTCACATCAAGAAGACATAACATAAGACGCTCCAAACCCCAATCTTGGGAAGAAAACATTGGGGGTTCTGAAGAAATCCATAGTACATAGGGAGCCGATAAATATGAAAAAGGGAAAGAGAAAATGTCTAGTTATGAGGTAGGTGGCAGCATTGTTCATCCTACAGCTACGTTTACCTCAATAAAATCTACCCCATAGAAGCATTCTGCAACGTCAGAAGAACACCCAGTACGGCGTAGTGTCCGTTTAAATTCAAAGAAAAAGAAAAATAACTCACCTAAAATGGCTAGCTCAAATCTGGAAGTTCTAAATGAGGAACTCATGAATTTGAATCCACAACAAGCGAATCCAGCCATGGAAGAAGATGTTATGATGAAGGACCCTGCAGCTGCAGTACCAAAGGAAAAGGTGAAAAAGAATGTTTATGAAGTTTCCTCCTCTCATCTAGGCAAAACATAAATAGATGACATGCCTGTAGCTTCCACATCGGTTCACCAAAGGGGACAAGAAATAGAACCAGGGCACATAGGTCCACAGAGAGGTCAAAATCAGGTAACCATACATTCCCTGTCCTTGGATTATTTTCAACAAATTCAATATGAAAGGGCAATGTGGGCCATAGAGAGGGACAAATTGAAAAGGGAAATAGGTCAATAGAAACAATAAATTACACTCCTACAGGAAAAACTAGATTTAGTTGTCAAATTGGTTCTAAAGGTCATAGAGTGTCGACCACCCCCGTGGGTGTATGCTTTGTGCTTAAGAGAGCAATTTTTACTATTTCAGTTTATGAGAATTGTCAAATATTTAAATCCTGACATAGACACCCCTAAGTCCTTTATGGCTACATATTAGGAGTCACCTGATTTCATCAAAAATCTTCTCTGTGAGTTGTACCCACATCGCTATGCCATTCCCTCCAACACAAAATGGAATCCCTTATTGTTTTTGGGTAATATACATTTTTCTGCACTACTCTCCTGGGTCAATAATTAAATTTACTATGGAGAACAAAGCATAGCATCTCACTTCCATTATGCCCTAAAAGTAAAAACCCTAGAGCCTTTATTGTGATTGGTGACACATAGTCTATGGTTTTAATGATTCCACTCACAAAAGAAGAATTCTGGCAAAATGGGAACAGGTACATGCAGAAGTTGAGAGACTATCTCTAGATGATGGAAATAGGGCAGAAAATGGGTTACAGTAGAGGTGGGCTAGGTTTCCTATGTCTCTGAAAAAGGCAGAGCCCCACAACATCATGAATTTTAGGGCTTCCATGTAGAGAGTCCATTGGTACATAGAATTGGGCCGACAACCAAGACCAGAATGCTGGATGCCTCTCACATTCCAACTGCCTGTGCTCATGTGGCCACTTTATAGTTGTATAGAGGAAGAGTTGGATGAGGATTCAGAACTAAGCCGACGAGTCAGAGTAGATAGGATGAATGGATTATACTGGAAGGTGTGCAACCATATGACCGGGCAAGTATAGGAAGGTGACTTCAGAGTGCTAGTAAAGATTAAAAACTCTTTAGTGCCTGAGGACATGCACTAGTCTTCATAGGGGGCAAAAATGATGAGGCATATTAATGTCATACTTTAGAATGCCTTAGGATAATATTTGCTATACCTTTTTGCTGCATTTTGATACATTTACCTCAAAGACTCTTATGATTTTTTGCTACTATATGGTATGCTGCCAATAGACATTTAATATGGTTTAAACATACTTCATATACTATTCTTGGATAAAATGCTATATTTCTTGATCTGAAAGCTAATGTTGTGTTTTGAATAAGTAAGAGTAGATGTTTGAATGTGATTGATTATGCATGTTCTGGTAATTACTGTCATAAATATCTTATCCTAACCTTTAAAGGCATAGTGCATTGGAATAGTGAATGTTGTTTTGACCAGGTCTGGAGCATTCATCCATGAAGTGTTCTGCCCGATCTTCCTGCAGCTTTCAATGGAAGAACATTCAATGTAGTGCATGTTGAAGGAGCAAGGTGGCAGTCTTTGTGATGAGTTAGGTGGCGTGCTAATTTCTCTGAGAGGATCTAGGCACAAATGGAAGTTAGATTTGTTGTCACGGTGATTCTCTCCTTCACTTCAGGATCAATCTATTTAGTCTTTAAAGCTTTCCTTCTTTCTAGTCATTAATATTGTAATAAAGATCTGCTTGTTTCTACAGTGTGGTTAGAAGTTAGTTAGAAGCTTTTCCCTTTAAATAAAGCCCTACTCTTGCGTGAGAACAACAACAAAGGGCATTATGATATTGCTATCAGGATTCAACTATGTATTTTTTGAGTCAAACTCATTGACCCATGTTTCATGAGTAGTGGTTCACATGAACCCATCTCTCATGAGAATGAATGGAACACTTAGCACTCATTGGATCTAGGTGATGCTCATAGAGGTGAAGCATCAGGACTTCCTAGGAGGTCACCCATCCTAGTACTACTCCAGCTTGAGTGTTCTTAACTATGAAGTTTCCTCCATGGTTAAACCCAATCTTCTTGCAACCTCATATAGAAATAGTTTTCAGCTACTTTCACGGTGTTATGAGAATTTTGTACTTTGATATTCAATCAATAAAATGAAGTGTTGATATTCAGTTGAGTGCAATTATGATTTAGGATACTCATCCAAGGGGACCCACTTGGTGAGAATTCCACAATAAAATAGAATCATATTAGCTAGAAGCATTTACTACATTTTTGTTGATTAAGTGCCCAACGTTGAACTACTCCTGCAACCAAAGCTACAGACTGGCTAACGCCTCCTACAGCCAAAGTCATAGAACAAGAGAAGTATCATGGCATAGTTTGTAAGAATTTTCATATCTTGTTGATAGTTATATTCTTGTAGCTTCTATTCCAGCACTTACTTTTCCACTAACTTCAACTTAAGCATTACTTTAGTATCCATTTCCTGCAATTGTAGTATAGTTTTCCTTCAACATTTACTTCTTGTAGCAACGATAATGCATGGCTAAATGATACTTGGTTCATATACTTTGCTGGCCCATTTCAAGTGATACGTCCTTGGTTTGACTTACTAAATGAATTTCCATAAGGAGGATAAGTTGCTCAGTTGGATGTCTAATCCATGAGTTTAGAATTATACCTAGTTTCTGGCCTTTATAGGAAGTGATCAATGATCACAAATGAGGAGTACCACATAGTGAATATCAACAAAAAAACAAATAAAGAGAGATCAAACACTTCACACAATGCCTTGAAGGTAATAGAAATGATGCCCTAGCTCTCAAAGCTCACAGTTCATCAAGCATTCCAAATGAAAAGATGTAAACAATGCCAATATTAAACAGTGAGCTCATGAAAAATGTATGATGCCCTAGCTTGCAACCCATGATCCATCAAGACATTTCCACATGAAATGATCATAAATGGGAAGTACCACATAGTGAATATCAATAGCAAAACAAATAAAGAGAGATCAAACACTTCACACAATGCCTTGAAGGTAATAGCAATGATGCGCTAGCTCTCAAACCTCGTGGGTCATCAAGCATTCCAAATGAAAAGATGTAAACAATGTCAATATTCAATAGTGAGCTCATAAACAATGTATGATGCCCTAGCTTGTAGTTCGCAAGCCATCAAGACATTTCCTCATGAAATGATCATAAACAAGGAGTACCACATTAGTGAATATCAACAGCAAAACAAATAAAGAGAGATCAAACACTTCACACAATGCCTTGAAGGTAATAGCAATGATGCCCTAGTTCTCAAAGCTCACGGGTCATTGAGCATTCCAAATGCTAAGATGTAAACAATGCCACTATTAACATTCATATTATGCCATTAAATCAACAAATGACATCAAAATGAAATTGAGTTAATGAGAAGACAAAGCTCAAATGCCTACCTCAAGTGCCAGTGCGCTCTTCCCACATGGTGTCGGCCTCTTCGCGCAAGCCAAACTTGAATGCCCTCTTCACATTACACAAAAGTGTAGTGTCATCTTTGCGGTAGCTCTACAAATTCACAAATTAAAAATGACACTTTCTTTTTCTTTTTCTTTTTTAGTTTATAACCAAAGGGGTGTTGCAATTATGATGTCATCATCACTATTACAACATCATTGGGGGCACTTGCAAAAAAAACACAAAAAACAAACACAAATTGTAGTGTCATTGAAATTTGACCCCAAATATTGTAGTGACAGCACCAATTCATCTAGCAAATATAGTGTGTATCTGAGATCAGAAGGTTGTAGCCTTCACCACTCGAGCAGTGAGCTCTAGGATAGTGTGCCCCACCCCTAACAGGGTTATTGTAAAAGACTCCTAAAAGGGTCTGACCTTTGACCAGGTCACTGTACTAAAAGCATTGTAAAGAACAACTCCTAACAAGGTTGCAGATCTTCTAACAAGGATCATAAAACACTAGTGCAGTTCTTAGTGGGTGTCAATTCCCATGGGGGTTTTTACCTATTTGGCTTTCCCTGTAACCATATTGGTTTTATGTGTTGTGATTGTTTATCTTGTTTACTTTGATGTTCCTATCAGTACTTAAGCAATCAAGTTAAGATTCAAGAGTTAAGAAATTATAAAGATATAGTGAACACTAATTCACCCCCCCCCCCCCCTCTTAGTGTTCCCATTCCTAACAGAATATAGGATGAATGGAATGAATTAATTATGAGCATCAAACTTTTCTTTTTGAAAATCATGATTATAAGGTGATCTACGAGTCACTATTTATTTACTTCCTTTGTTATATTCATGATGTTTGACAGATTTATATTACTTATGGTTAAACTATATGTGTGATCTTCATGGTCATGGAGATATATTTTCATAATAGAGTTTGATGATATTATGTTGTGTTTCGTTTTCATCATTTTAGAAATTAGTACATTGAATTAGTTATCTATTCATGGATGTATCATGGTGATGAACACTCATTAGAAACCTCTTCTACTCTTTGGTTAAGAGAACACCTCATTTACTATAAAAAATAGCACAAAACCATAATCATTGCAAATTTTTCATAGGGAATTGTACCAATAAAATACAGATATCAAACTGTTATTCCTTATTTTCATTTTTTTCAATTTTTGTTGATAGAGAGGCCTCGTGAGGGAGTCAATATTATAAAAGGCTAATTTGTTAACCAACAAATTTTTGGCAACTCTACTAGGGAAAGAATCGAAGTACTAGTGTCTTCTTTTCTCATGAATATAAAAGGTACCTTCCCTAGAACGAAGGTTGGCGGCTCTATTTTTAGAATTTTGAATCATGTCATTGCTTCAGCAAAGACCATCATGTGCCACTTATATAATTGATGATGATGATGACAGTGATGAAGATGAAGACTATCCCTCTTGTGGCACAATTATGGGTAACTCAGTAAATGTGGATTTCCTAAAAAAATTTTATGGCAGCATGCAGTTTCAGCCCCATGAGGTACACCCATCTTTATTTTGAACCTTACAAGATATAGAAAAAAATGTTAATAATAAAGCTCTCTATCTCACTCCTTGTTAAACGAGCTCTAGTGTCTCTAAATAAAATAAATCTACACTCATAGATAGTGTAATATCAAAAAGTAAGATTGTTAATGAGAAAATGTAGGAAGATATAAAAGATAGTGTAGAAATACATCATTCAAATATGGTGTACTTCAATAATAAACTCAATGTCCTTATCAATGGAGTGAATGGTCATTTTCCAATTCCCATGGAATAATTTTCAGATTTCAAAGAGGAACAAGGAAGTCACTTTCTTGTTGATGAAATTATTCAAAACGCATGGAGGGTGGCAAGGAAGTGGATGCAATAGAAAATAAAGGTTCCATGGAAACATATGCTAATCAAGAAGAGAGTACACGTAAAATATCACAAGTACCTTCATTTTCTTTAAGACAAGAAACTTTTTCCTCTAAAATTATACTTGATGAGTTCTCAGTTAATGACATTTCTGAAAAGAAAATTGAGGATTATCTTAATGATAAATTTGAAAAGTTTGAATTTATCAATGGGAGTTGTAATGAAAAACTCTTGGAAGGATAAGTAAAGAGATGTCCTTTGTTTGAATGTGTCTCTTCAAAAAGCATATCTTCAAAAATTGTATCATGTGAGACACAAAACTATGGAATAGAAGATGAGGTGAAGGATGCCCATTGTGTTTTGATAGTATTTTTGTTTCAAGTGGTTGCATAAAATTTTTAGATGATGAGGAAGTTGGTTCAAATTCTACAAATATTTCTGATGCTTGCATTTCTATGGAAAGTCTTTCAACCATCAATAAAGAGACATATTTATTATTGGCACTAGCAGATAGGTTCCCACATCAAAAATTATAAGAAGGCTACCCAATTCTTGGATCTATTTTTCTCAATCATCAAGAGGGCCAAGTTAAAGGTGATGAAGATATTGATAAAAAGCCAAAAATTATCACATAGAAAGATTCAGAAATCTATGATGAGAAGTGGATTTTGGGCTAGGAGTGTGTTTACAGGTTATTTTTGCATGCTATCAATCTGAAAATCAGCATTGAGGAGTTCACCATGTGGCCATTTTTCTTAAGCAAACAGCTTGGTCACAACCCTTTTCTTTGAGAGGGTTCATATTTCTCCTAACCTATAAATGGTTTTGCATAATTTATCTAGGGCTTTCTTGAGGTAAGGGGCTTCTTGCACTATCCCTTTTGTATATAAAATTTTGTCTTGATGTAGGATGTAGAAAGTTTAGGCTTGTCCATTTTTGTTGTGCCCATTTCTCCTCTGCCCTCTACAAAGCATCTCCCTTTATTCATGCATATTGACTATAATTTCTCTATGAATTAAGCATTGGCCTATACCACAAATTCTAGGTTCCTTGCTTTGTCCTTGCAATCCTCATCCCCAATCAGAGCCAGTTGTTGCCCATTTTTGGACTAGAATTTTTTAAACTTTCCATCAACTCAAATAGCTTCACATCCAGGAAATAAAAGGTCTCAAATTTGGATTGATAATCTCTACAATATTTAATACAAGAGCTTTGAAGCGACCACTCAGTATTTCCATTAAGGATGAACTTGTGTGAAGAAGCATCTTGATACCCATATTTAGAATCCATGAAAGTCTCGGCTCACTCATAGAAAGAGAAGCTTTAAGAAATAATGGTTCAACATGTTTTTGGACTTACTCAAGGTTACAACTTGGCTATATTTGTTTTATCAGGTTTATAAAAGAAGGAAAATTTGAAGAAATTTATCATCTATGAGAAATCAAGCTCATCAGCAAACACGTGGTGCTTGATTGCAAGTTTGGGGCAAAGGAGAAAAAGCCTCCAAAGAAAAATGTGCACCATGTTTCCAAGTGGAAAATGTGTGCTCAAAAAATGTTGTGTTTAGTCAATGGTATAGGGACCATAGGTTGAGAAGGTGAAGCATGGTGGATATGTGGTGCTCAAGCATGAGTTTAGGCAAAAAAAAGTAACTAAAGTAAAGTGTATGTCATGTTGAAAGGTGAAAAATGTGTGCTCTAAGAAATGATCGCCTTGTACTTATTGGTATAAAATTTGAAAATGGAGGAAGCCACATTTAGGCTTATACAGTGCCTAGACCCACCAGCGAGAAAGAATATCATGGACATGTGGTGTCTGAGCATGAGTTTTGGGTGAAAGAAAAAATGCATCCAAAGAAAAATGTCCATTGTGCTACCATGTGGAAAACACACGCTCAAGATGAGGTTTAAGGTTTTGAGCAAGGCATAAAGGAGAGAACGCATGACACTTGGCCTAACAATTCCATTTAGTTGGTTGTTTTAGTTATTCGTTATTTCTTTGATAACACTTTATTTCCCTATTTTAAAGAGGAACGTTACATAACCGTTGAGAAGGCAAAGGGACTATATAAAATTGTTTGAAACTTTTAACAAGGATCAATAATTTTTTTTCAAATTTCCCCTATTGTTGTGACAACTGAGTGTGACTCAAATTTTGAATCATGGTTGTTGTTGACTGATTTATCTCTTATTGATGTATTGTTGAATGGGTGAATATATGATGAATGGAATGAATTAATTGTGGGTATCAAAATTTTGTTTTTGAAATTCATGATTATAAGGTGATCTGCGAGTCACTATTTATTTTCTTCCTTTGTTTTTTATTAAGGCAAAAGTAGATTTTGAAGGGGCATTGAAACCCTTTACATCAGAGAAGGAAATATAGACATTGAGAACAAAGACACGAAACAACTGCAAAGAAGAAGCTCAACACAACCCCAAAACTAACAACAACAAAAACAACAAGATCAAAACCTATTCAACAACCAACAGACAAAAATTCATGATTATAAGGTGATATGTGAGTCACTATTTATTTCCTCCCTCTGTTATATTCATGTTGTTTGACAGATTTATATAACTTATGGTTAACCTACATGTGTGATCTTCATGGTTGTGGAGATGCATTTTCAAAATATAGTTTGATGATATCATGTTGTGTTTAGTTTTCATGGCTGTGGAAATTAGTACACAAAATTAGTTATCTATTTGTGGATGTATCGTGGTGATGAAAATTCATCAAAAGCATATCCTACTCTCTATTTAAGAGTACACCTCATTTACTATTGAAAATTAACATTAAAATGTATTCATTGCAAATCTTTCATAGAGAGTTGTACCTATAAAATTCATAGATCAAACTGCTATTCCTTATTTTTATTTTGTTCAGCTATTGTTGATAGAGAAGAATTACAAGGGCTTGAGTCAATATTATAAAAGGGCAATCTATTAACCAACAAAAATGACAATTTTGAAATTGTGGTCCTTGTAACAAAAAATATAGAAGACATGATAGGAAAGATATGTTGAGAAATGTTAGAACAACAGATTCTAGAGGATTCAAGAAGAGTGGAAGATTAAAAAAATACTCCTCCAGTGGAGCAAAGATAAATCAAGGGTTCTAACTTTGACTTTGAAGATGTAGTAAGTTTGAAGATCAGGTAGATATTGTAGCAATTAGATCACTAACCAAAGTCAATAGAGAATTGGTAACACAAATTTAGGAAAAAACAATGGAGAGGGGTATGTGCAAGATCATGGGAGGCCAAAGTAGGTGCTTAAGTGGCAATGAAATTTTAGAAAAATAGAGTTAGGAAACTTGACGTAAAAATTTCAATAGGTTATCAACCTTATATCAAAAATAAATAAGAAGAGAATTTGTAGGAAATTGAATGTAGTTTCTAAGATACTAGCTGTTTGTTGAAAAAAATTAATCTATTTGGTGAAAATTTGAAATTTCAATGCAGTAGTACATAAATTTTAGGAAAAAGATAAGAAGTAGGTGTATGTCTGACCACCCTAATCATAATTAAATGATAATTATTTTTTTATAAGATTATAGATGTAAGTAGAAGACTCATGTCCAGATGTGACACATATTATTGTGTAATTTCAAATAGAAAAAGGCTCATGTCTGGATGGGATGCATACTTTCAAATAGAACGACCACCAAAAGCCATAAAAACTAAGATAATAATGAGTACATGATTCAAAATCATGTTTTGTTCTACAATGAATGTTTTATAAATAAGCAGAATGAGTGTTTGAGGAGTCAATATGAATGTATTGGTATGGTTTCCATTCATGTCAACGTTTTGTTGTTTTCATATGAGACTATTTTCTACAATCAATGTTGAGTATATTGCTCCACATACTCTGTAGGTTTAAATCTGTTGATGAGATTTTGGCATGGTGTTGAAGACACTTTGGAGATATGTATTTCATTTTTTTGTGGTTTTGAACATGGTATAGTGGATTTGGTGATTGTCTATGTTTAGTTTTGATTGACTTTAGTTTTTTCATGAAATGAATGTTTCACATTTTTCCACCTGACAAATTCTATTAGTGCACTTTTGGAAATTAGATATTAATGTCCTTAGCTTCATTCATTTTAGTTGGCACAAGAAATTTGATTTTGGATACTTGGTTTTAAATTTTTCTCATGTTCTACTCTATGCTTGGCCAACCTGAGTTGTTTACACATCTTTATTTTTTCTTGGTTATTGCAAGAGGAAATGTAACGTGCATAATGATATTTTTGGTCCTAGACATGAAGCGTTGTGGTCCACTTCTCATTCCTCCCCACCACAAGAATGTTTAGTGTC